>JASPKZ010009803.1:1210000-1760000 GCA_030220185.1 Diploptera punctata
CATCCCTATCCTGAGCTAATGCTTTGAAATCATTCCCTGTATAATCTACTTCCCTCAAATCACAGTTAATGTTATTCTCCCACCTCATTCTTGGTCTACCAACTGGGCGTTTTCCTTCTGGCTTTCCTACAAGAAGCTTCCATGCAAGTCTTTCACTCCCCATACGTGCAACATGTCCTGCCCATCGCAGTCTACGAGACTTAACTGTTCTTATTATATCTGGCTTCCTATAAAGACCATGTAGTTCATTGTTATGTAGTCTTCTCCATTCACCTGTCTGTTCATCTCTCTTTGGTCCAAAAATTTTCCTAAGAACTTTATTCTCAAATACTCGTAATCTCCTTTCCTCCCTTAAAGTAAGAGTCCATGTTTCGCACCCATATAATATAACTGGTAGAATAATAGTTTTATATATTTTCAGCTTAACGTTTTTTGAAAGGAGTTGGGACATCAAAAGTCTCTGCAATGCATAATAGCATGCATTTCCAGAATTGAGCCTATGTTTAATTTCTTTGTGCATCTCATTCCTATTTGTGATTATTGTTCCTAGGTATTTGAATTCAGCCACTTCCTCAAAAGAATATAAAAAAGCTAATTATTTATTATTTACTAGCGTACCTGGCAGACGTTGTCCTGCCCGAACGTTCAACCATGTCATAGGCGGACGATAAAAATGTTACTTTTTTACCATAAAATTCAGAAATTAGGACATTATTAGATATTATTAAATAAGTTGGCAAGAAAACCTCTTCTGTTGTGGCTCAAGAAGTGTGAATGATGACGTCACATAGTCATGAACATTAGAATTGTACCTTCCTTTGCAGATAAGTTAAGAACCGTCATGTAACAATTATATTAGAGTGAAAAAAAAAAAAAAAAGATAAATTGATGAGAGTGAGTCAAAACAGTTTTTTTTTCTCCCTCCTAGATTTCATTTTTGACCCATACTGGCCGACATTCCATAAGAAAAATTCTTTCCCCCGTAGAGACGCGAACCAGCGTAAGTCCCGTAGTTCTGCGCCAAGACTTTTTGTCTTAACCACTCGGCTACGGCGCGAGACTCTAAGTATCAATGAAAGACAAAAATGGTTTTTGTGAGTTATCCGTAAGAGATAAACATATGCTGTCGCGGACTTTTTTGTAGATCTTTTTGAGATATTCAATTCTGTGTGCATTAATTTTGTGTATATCTTATGGTTTAGGCAGCGTAAGCCATTTAAGCGTCCAAAGAGGTACTTTTTTCACTTTTTCCACTACAAAGGGCGATTTTTAAGGGTGTAGGAGTTGAGTATCACAACTCCCTTATAGCCTATGTTCATCCCGGGTATCTCCTGAACATTTTGCAAAAAACTCCATCACAATCAGATCAACGGCATGGCCGCGCATGAAGTACGAACAAACAAATATACAAACAAACAAACATTAATTTTTATATATACGATTATGATTGTGGCATTTCATGGGAAAAATCCACTAGGAGCCAAAATAACAGTAGATGATTTTGTAATAGAACGAGTGATGGATTTTAATTATTTAGGATTTTTTCTAGGCAAGGATAGGACAAGAGACATTAATAAAGTAAAGTGATCGCACTACAGGCCTCGGGAGGCCCTTCCAAAGTGCAGAAGCAAGTGCGTAAACGCATTAACATAGGTATTACAGTTTCTGACACTTGAATGAAGGATGGGAGTTGTGGTAAATTAGAAAAACAAGGCAGTGGATTAGCATCACCTGAACCTTGTGATTTGACGCACCGAACAATTGGTTTGCAATAATGAGGAGGTGGAGTCGACTGCGGTTTGCGTCTGATTCCCTTTTTCTCGTTACGCGCAAACAATCTGTCTTCGCCCCTGTCCCACCCTCATCGGTACCAAATTTAATTCCTCCCATTCTGTAGAATTTGACATACCAAAAGATGGATTAGGATATATAGTTTTGTTTTGCTACTTCTTCTTGCGAAATATATAATTCAGGCGCCAGTGGAATTTCTATCCAGTGTGTGAATTAGGCATTTAAATTCAGGAGAGAAAAAAATTGCATTTTTGGAACTGTTGTCCCAAACTCTCTCAGTAACATTAAACTGGAAATATATAAAACTGCTATTCTCCGAGTTATATTTATATAAAAAAACATGGACTCTTACTTTAAGGAGGCAAAAAGATTACGAATATTTGAGAATTGTTCTTAGGAACAATTTTTGACCAAAGAAAAATGATTAAACAGGCGAATGGAGAAGACTATTTAACAGTGAACTACATGATCTTTATGGGAAACCTTATATAATAGGAACAGTTAATTCTTGTAGATTGCGATAGGCAGGGCATGTGGCATGAATGGAGAATGAAAGAAGAACATGGAAAGCTTCTTCTTCTTCTTAAACTTAATTTGTAGGATTTTCATCCTGTTTATTTCCAAAATCACTCCTCGGAGGAAGACGTATTGGATGTACTGTACATTCACTGTCTATCCATCTCTTGGCAGGTCTTCCTCTTGTTCTTGATCCTTGGGACTGCGAGCAATGTATAAGATACACCAAGAACATGGAAAGCGCTAAGCGCTTTTCTTTATTGTAAGTAATGTCAGGAGTGATTTCCAAATCATCGATAAATTCTCGTGTCATGAAGTGACGAGCGAGTTTATCTAGAGAATTTGGAAATTAAGAGTGACATTTGTTAGAACTATTTAACGAATACAATTATGCTGTTTGCTCAAAAATCATTATTTAAATAATGTTACCGTATTTTAAAATATTTATATATTTAATGTCAACGGCGATGTTTGAAAACAAATCATAAATGTGAGGTTATATTCATTCACTGCAACTTGATCATATTAATTCATTGCCAAAGGATCGCAATATTGTATGAATGCACCCTAGTGGAAAAAAACATCAAAATGTATATTATAACCAACATTATAGGTTATAGTCCACCGATGTGGTCTCGAGGTAGCGTGCTGCCTTGTCACGCAGCGGACCCGGGTTCGATCCCCGGTCGGTACAGTTTTTATTGGGGTCTTTCCTCACCTGTAAGACAAATGTCAGGAAACTTTAAGGTCAAAACGGTCCCCGAACATCATATGGCCATCGCAATCATCATCATTCATATTCATCTTAGATTAAGCTTAGGATTAAGGACTCTCCTGTCGCACCATTATCATAAGTAATGCCACGAGTGATTTCCGATTTATCTAGAGAATTTGGAAATCAAGAGTGGCATTTGTTAGGACTATTTAACGAATGAAATTAAGCTGTTTACTCACAAATCATTATTTATAATCATTATAGTTATTTAAAAATATTTATGTATTTAATGTAAACGGCTATGTTTGAAAACAAATGAGAAACGATTGTTACGCTTCATTTGCTTCTTTTGTTCGATCACTGCAACCAGATCGTATTATTTATTGCAAAAGGAACACAATATTGTATGAATGCAATCTAATGGAGAAAAAATGGAACACATCAAACTGTATATTATTTTATTTCTGATGCCCTATGATGTAAATATAATTATATTTTTCTGGAATGTTATTATTACCAGGGAAAAAATACATTTAAGAAAGTGCAAACATAGGTTTCTTTTTTTGGTGGTATAATCAATTGCTACAAATGTTTTTATATTAACTCCCGCATGCGCTATGTGTTATCATTCATGCACTATATATACAATCTGGTAGCCGTATTTCTTGGAGAGTCAGTCACTTCAAAATAATGCTATCACCTATTCAGAATGTTAAAAAGGAGGTGCTTTCTTTATTATGATTAACTTTAGTTGGTAAATTCTGGGCGAAATACGACTGTGATAGGTTGCAAATAAAAAATCATTGAATTGTGATTGGTCATTGACTACCATTTGGGGCATGAATTAAATAGTCTAGATTATTGTATTTGAAGTCGTTATGAAACACGCTGCATAATGTTAGTATCATTTCACAGTGAATCATTACTTATGCATTGCCGCTGGTACAGAAGTTATTGTTCTTAAAAAGGGTAATCGAATTTTAAAATTATTGGGGTTAAAATAAGTGAACGACTTTCACAGTTGGTCCAGGGACGACGAACCAGACCGATTAATTTGACATAAAAAGTCAAGGAGACTTTTGTAACATCGCACCAAACCAAATCAGGATAGCGATTGTAACATCGATACCAACAGTGAGTAATGCACCCAGATTAAAGCTAAGATAATTAGACAATGTATTCTCTTCCGCAACTAAATGCCAAATCATAGGTGGAGCACAATACAAAATATAAAACCCTTTCATCGCATTTTCATCTTCATTTCATATTCTTTGTCATAAGGTATCTTAAATAAAACATATTTTGATATTGTGGAAGATTTTCGGGCTGTTGGCCGTGGTCTTGAGGCTTGTAGTTCCCCGACGTTTCGCCAGAGACTGCGTCCGGCATCCTCAAGGGTTTTCTCAAGTCTCTAGCGAAACATCGGGGAACTACAAGCCTCAAGACCACGGCCAACAGCCCGGAAATCTTCCACAACATCATAGTAACTCCGGCCGTGAAAGCCTAAGTCAATATAAAATATATTTTATTTACTTATTTATTTATTTGTCGGCCGCGGTGGTCTACTAGTTATGTTCTTTGTCTCTAGTCCCGAGGGTGGAGAGTTCAAGCCCGGCCGGGGTCGATGTGCTTTTTGGGTTGAGGGACAAATCCTCCGGGAAGGACTTTAAGCCGTGAGTCCCGACACTGAAGATTTTCGCACAAACAAAACAAACAATAAATGCTTTAAACTATGTTGTGGAGGAAAAATATTACAAAAATAAAAAGTTAAAAATATATCAAACCATAGTTCAGAGCATTTTAACATATCTTGCTGAAGTTTTGCTAATTCCTACCAGAGAAATAAAACTTATTATAAGTACAGAAATTGATGTTTTAAGAAGATCAGCTGGAAAATCTAGAATGGATAGTATATCAAATAAAGAAGTAAGGGAAATTATGGGTGTACAAGAGGAGCTGGACATTATAGAAAAGAAAAGATTACAGTGGTATGGCCATGTTAAAAGAATGCCAGAGCAAAGATTGCCTAAACTTATTACGGTATCCCAATGCAAAAGAGGAAGAAAGCAAACCTGGATAGAAAGTGTACAAGCGGCTGTGATTATCAGAGGATTGGAGGATGATCAGTGGATGGACAGAGGAATGGCATTTGGTTATCGGAAGACGGCAGCAGCTGTCATGATACCGGATGATGATGAAAAGAAAAGCAAGCCTGAATAAAGACGTAGCTGTGCAGAATATGCCGAACTTCATCCATCCAAATAATATCTTAGTTGACTACTAGATGTCTCATCGAGGCGATGTGCTAACCGCATGTCACTCGTTGACATCTGTAGGTAAAATAAGCTTAACTAAATTGGTTTCGTTAAGAAACACCCGCTAGGGAGAACCCGTGTCACCACATACACATATAGGGTATGTACATATTTATTTAAAACAGAGTAGGCCTATATAAACTAAAATAAACTACTGCGAATAAGTGGAATGATTATCATGTAGCCATATTGGCAAAGATATAATATTCAGCTAATTCACTCATTGGTTCTATTGAAGCCATAGGTTCATGGCCGCGATAACATAAGTTCTCCATACATTTCTAATTAATGTTTTCCAATTATATCCCGTATAATCTACTTCCCTCAAATCATGGTTGTTATTCTCCCACCTCATTCTTGGCCCTCTGGTTTTCCTACAAGGAGTTTCTATGTCACCCTTTCATTCCCTATTCATGCCGCCACATGTCCTGCCCATTGCAGTTTGAGACGTAATTGTTATTATTTTATCTGGTTTTCCATAAAAATCATGTAGTTCACTGTTATGTAGTCTTCTCCATCCACCTGTCTGTTCATCTCTCTTTGGTTAAAAAAATAGCTAAAGAACTGTATTCTCAAATACTCGTAATATGTTCTCCTCCCTTAAAGTAAGAGTCCATGTTTCGCATCCATGTAATATTTGTTATATATGTAATATAATAATAATTATTATTAAGTATTATTATTGTTATTATCATATAAAATGTTGTTTGTACATGACATTTACATTGCTACATTTAATGTATTTTTAACTGTTTATAATTAGTATAGTATATATCTATATTTGTCAAATATTTATTTGTATTTGTGCTGTTTGAGTGGAAGTGAAGGCCTTATGGCCTTAACTCTGCCAGAATAAATAAAACGTTATTATTATTATTATTATTATTATTATTATTATTATTAATATGACTGGGAGAATAACATTTTTTTATATATTCTCAGTTTAACGTTTTTTGAGAGAAGTTGGACGACGAAAGTCTCTGCAATACATAATAGCACGCATCTCCAGAATTGAGCCTATGTTTAATTTCTTTGTGCAAAGCATTCCTATTTGTGATTATTCTTCCTAGGTATTTGATTTCAGCCACTTCCTCATAATTTCCCTCATTTGTCTTTAACTGCCTATTTTAATTGTATAATGTATTTCTATGTGTGAACATATGTTTGGTTTTTTATATATTAAACAAATATAAACAAGTTATTATATAACAATGCTATTCCTACTTGTCACTCACTGGGCAAATCACTCCCCAATTCATTATTACTTATACATCTTAGAATATCTGGGATCTAAGGTGACTACGGGACATAAATTGCCTCGAGGTATCCAGCTTGCTTGCACTTCTACAACATTAAGAAATCATAGCAGCAACAGCAAATTTTAGCTAACTCTGTTATTTGACAACCGCGTCTAATTGAATTCCTGAAACGAATTTACGATACGTCCTTCATAATATCGTTCTGTCAACTTCATCTTCATAATATTTTGTTCTTAAAAATATTAAATTGCTTTTATTTTCCTTTATTAATGTCTTTGCCGAAAAAATCTTAGTTCTGAGTTATCTTCAGGAATAATTTGTCTGTCAAATTGTGAAAAGCTGTTAATTTAAATCAATTATTTCTTACACGACTGCATAAGAATGCATGGAATTAGTACAGCATTTTTTAAAATAATACTTGTAGACTGTAGGCCTGAGTGGATATAAAATTCCTCACGATGCTGGGTATACAATGGTCCTCTACTGGCCGAAAAGTTATGAGAAAATGTCTTCTCCCATGGGGACTCGGACCAGCACATAGGCCTATCTCTTAGCTCTGCACTATCTTAGAAAAACGCAGTTACAATGAACTCTGTACGTAATATGCATTCAGTATTTAAAATTCCAATTAAATATAACTAACTAACTCACTGGCACTATCGAACCCGTAGGTTCATAGCCGCGCGGACATAAGCTCTCCATACATCCCTTCCTGAGCCAATGTTTTCCAATCATCCCCTGTATAAACCACCTCCCTCAAATCATAGTTAATGTTATTCTCCCACCTCATTATTGGTCTACCAACTGGGAGTTTTCCCCTCTGGTTTTCCTACGAGAAAATCCCATGCACGTCTTTCATTCCCCATTCGTGCCACATGTCCTGACTATCGCAGTCTACGAGACTTAACTGTTATTATATATGACTTCCTATAAAGACCATGTAGTTCACTGTTTTGAAGTCTTCTCCATTCACCTGTCGGTACATCTCTCTTTAGTCCTAACATTTTCCTAAGAACTTTATTCTCAAATACCCGTAATCTCCTTTCTTCCCTTAAAGTAAGAATCCATGTTTTGCATCTATATAACTGGTAGAATAATAGTTTCCTATATTTTCAGTTTAACGTTTTTTGAAAGGAGTTGGGACGTCAAGAGTCCCCGTAATGCCTAATAGCACGCATTTCCAGAATTGAGCCTATGTTTAATTTCTTTGTGCATCTCATTCCTGTTTGTGATTATTGTTCCTAGGTATTTGAATTCAGTCACTTCTCCAAAATTTCCCTCATTTGTCATTAGCTATTCATTTTATAGTTAAAACAATTATTTGCTACTCCGCAAACACAAACTCGCAGATTTCACTACATTTGACTGACGTTACCACAGCTTTGAAAGTAGGGAAACCTAACAATACACAATGGTAAGTCAGTCTTCATTTCTTTCGTGAAAGATGATTTTCTGACGCCTGTCTCTTGTTAGGTCATTAAATCCAGTATTAGGCGAGACTATTTCAGGAGTCTGTTTATAGTCGGCTCTTCCTTTTGTCAACTGTTGGCTTTTCATGACAAATGATTGTATTGGGAAGCATTTTGTGCGAAATATCCTGCTGGTAGCTGCGGCTAACTAGAAATCACAATCCTTTAAACACAATGGCACCGGCAGTCTGAAGAGGAATTAGATCTGATATAAAACTTAGGGGTTCTCGAAAGGTTTGATTGATGAAGGAAGTTGCCATTTCCACGCCAGGAGTTGAAATATCGTCCTAACTTTTTTTTTAATACTCCAAACCTATATTTTTTTACAAAATATATAGGCTAACTTACACTATTAATAAAATTGTAGAGTAAGTTATAGTATACAATGTAATTCTAAATTTGGGGATTCTATGCTACACTATTTAACTCATGTCGCAAATGGTAGTCTATGACCAATCACGTTTCAATGAATGTTGTTTTACAACCAATGACAGTCCTGTTTCACCTCGCTCTTTATCGATTTCACTTTATCAGCTCCTGCTTTTGTCATAATGAAAGCTCCTCCTTTTTTAATATTCTGAACAGGTTAGACCATTATTTTCTCCAACAAATACATTGAATATAGCAAATAATGAAAAGATTCCTTGATTTTACTGAATTGTTTACTAAAAAAATAAATGAATAACCCATAATGTTGATTTTGATATATAGTTTGATGTGTTTCATTATTTCTCCACTTGGGTGCACTCTTACAATATTGCGATCTTATTTGGCAATAAATAATATGATCAAGCAGCAGTGAATGAACATAACCTCACATTTCTGATTTGTTTTCAAATGTCGTTTACATTAAATATATAAATATTTTAAAATAACTACAATTAAACAATTGATTTGTGAGTAAACAGCTTAATTTTATTCGTTAAATAGTACTAACAAATGCCACTCTTGATTTCCGAATTCTCTAGATATATTCACTCCTCACTTCGTGAGTCGTGAATTTATCGATAATTTGGAAATCACTCGTGGCATTACGTATGAGAAATATATTTTATAAAGGCCGCCAGGTTGTCATTACGACATTTATGCATGGCGTACTTATAACCCACTTCTGAGGTTGGGGGTCTGGAAGGTGTGGTTACGGCTGTCCCTGACAGTAAAAAATCTAGGAGTGTTTATGGATAAGCATTTAATTTGGAATAAACAAATAAATAACATTTGCAAAACTATCTTCTCAATAATACACTCATTAAATCGTATAAGAAATTACCTATTCAGTTTGTTTTTCTTTAGTCAGCCATCAGTCTTGAAAATGATAGAGCATTGCTATTGAAACTAGTTCACCCTTTTAAATTTAAATTTGGTGATTTGGGTTTTTATTGACTATGTATAATAGAATTCTATCACCAATAAGACCCCATTATTTTATGAATTTATTTTTTTCAGTATTATTCTACTGTGGGGAATGGGAATCAACATTAATGGCCATTTACCGCACAATTTATTATTCGCTGATGACCTGATTATAATAGGACAAGATAAAGAAGTATAGAATATATGATCAAAAAGTTGGTCGATGCATTTGAGGTAGGGGGACAGAAGATAAATTATATTAAAACAGAATATATGGTAATCGGAGGAAATTCAGAAGACCTACAAATAAATAATATGATAATTAAATGTGTTGAAGAATTCAAATATCTTGGATCTATAATAGATAAATCTGGTACTTGTGAAAAATATATTATTAACAGAGTAAATTGTGCAAGGAAGCCGATTAGATCTCTGAATGGTCTTTTATGGAATAGAAATTTGACCAGAAAAAAAGAGATTATACAGACAATAATAGAAAGCATACTTACATATGGATCAGAAAGCTGGAAAATAAATGAAAGGATGCAGAAAAGAATCTTGGCGACAGAAATGGATGGATTACGGAGAAGTATGAGAATATCCAGGCTACAACATATTCGAAATACATATATCAGACAAGAAATGGATGCACAAGAAACTGTTATCGATAGGATAACAAAGAGAGCTCTACAGTGGTATGGACATGTACAACGGATGTCGGAAGACCAGTGGCCTAAACAGGTGTTGGATTGGATGGTACCAGGCAGAAGGAAGAGGGGGAGAAGTAGAAGAGCATGGTATGAGGGAATATATGATGCCATTATGAAGATGGGTATGGAAGATGGTCAATGGGAAGATAGGAATCTCTGGAAAGCAGGAATCAAGGGCAAACTGCTGTAAAGTGGAAAGCCTGTATGAAGTAAGTAATATTCTACTGTCGGTAATTTAATGGTAAACTTTTTTTGTGACAACGAATAAATTATTATTGTTATTACTATTTAATTAAATGATTAAATATAAATTTTCTGCCGAGTCCATAAAAAGTGCGATAACGTGCAAATAAATTTATTCACACATCCGTTCAAATATATATTTAATAATAACCCTATAAACATTTTAATAAACAAATTCGCTCGTAACTTGCAATTATTTAAAAGTAGCGAATTTAAAATTAAAATGAAGCGGTTTTTTTTAAAAACTAGAATCGGTCTCTGTGTGATAAAAGCAAATGGACTGTAAATGATCATAATGTAATATAATTATGTCACCATGTTATAAGATAGATATTTTCACAGTGTCTCCGCTCATCATTAATATTTCTGTACTTACTTTTTTAAAAATAACAATTCTGAATTCACATCCAAGTCGCAGTTAATTAAAATACAGGATAATAGAATGGACTAATTTAAAAGAAGGACAATGGTTTTTTCATCGCATAATGGTAATTGCAACGATGCATAGAACATATCAAAGAAGGTGACCGGCATTGTGAGTGATAACTGATAAGAAATTCTGCCACCTGCTCTATGCGTGTGCAAAGTTGATGGACAACTGCAACTTGCATGATGTATCCTACTGTATTCTAACTACGTACTGTATTTCTGTACTCTATAATAGTAGTAGTAGTAATAGTAGTGTAGGCCTTGATTAGACTAAACATAATATAGGCCTAAATAAAATGTCAACTAATTAACCCTTAGGTTCATGGCACAATATCTCCATATATCCCTATCCTGAGATGTTTTCCAAACATCCCCTGTATGATCTACTTCCCTCAAATCATAATAATAATAATAATAATAATAATAATAATAATAATAATAATAATCATCATCATCATCATCATCATCATCATTATTCAGTATTATGGCAGCTGCCATCGTCTCCCTGAAACCAAACGCCATTCCTCTTTGTCCATCCATTGATCTTCCTCCAGTTCTCTGATATCATAACTGCTTGTACCCCTTCTATCCAAGTTTTCTTCGGTCTTCCTCTCTTCCTCCTTTCCATTGGGTTCCATTCCATAACAATTGTAGGCAATCTTTGCTCTGGCATTCTTTTGACATGGCCATACAGATTTTTAATCTTTACACATCTTTCTGTGCCTAAAGTTTTATTTTTCTTCTCCACTCGTCTCTGTACATCTACTCCATGTCCTCCAGTCCTCTTCCTCTCATTCCCGTTCTTATTTCTTGCATCCACGAGTTTCGAGATCTTCCTTTACTTCTTCTTCCAGGTGGACACCTTTCCAATGTTTTCCTGGGTAACGTTTCTTCTTGCATTCGTTCTGTGTGCCCATGCCAATTTAATTGCTTATAATAATAATGTCCACCGCTGTGGTCTCGAGGTAGCGTGCTGCCTTGTCACGCAGCGGGCCCGGGTTCGATCCCCGGTCGGTTTAGTTTTTCTGGGTGAGGTTTTTATCGGGGTTTTTCCTCACCTGTAAGACAAATGTCAGGAAAATTTTAAGGCCCAAACTGTCCCCGAAATCATATGGCCATCATCATCATCCTTATCATTATCATCATCATCCTTTACCGGTATGGAAAGCTACGGGGAAGCTACCACACCTACAATTCCCTAGTAAAGCTGCAAAGCATAGCATGAAAATGCTATGATTGTAGTGAAGGACCTGCCTTCGGGCAGAATTACTATGGATGGATATAATAATCATCATAATAATAGCTTTATTTTACCTGGCAGAGTTAAGGCCTTAAGGCCTTGTCTGCCACTCGTTACTCTCCCACCAAATTCGTGATCTACAAACTGGACGTTTTCCTTCTGGTTTTGTTTAAAAAACTTCCATGCCCCTAATTCATTCCCCAGTCGTGACACATGCCCTGATCAGTCAGTCTATGAAACTTAACTGTTCTTATCATATCTGGTTTCCTATAAAGATCATGTAGTTCTCTGTCTTCTCCATTCGCCTGTCTGTCCATCTCTTTTGGTATAAACATTTTGCTAAGAACTTTATTCTGAAATAACTTTTCTCCTTCCTTAAAGTAAGAGTCCATGTTTCTCATCCATATAATATAACTAGGAGAATAACAGTTTTGTACATGTTCAGTTGATCGTTTTTAGAGAGGAGTTGGGACAAGAGTCCCTGCCTCTGTACTTCAATTATGATATCTTCACGTTTAAGTGAAATTACGTACGAGTTTAATCGTTATCTAGTTACGTACCTACCCCTAGTCCTGTGGGTCGCGGGTTCAGACTCAGCCGAGGTGGATGGATTTTTAGAATGGAAATATTCAAGGGAAAAGTCCTCCGGGAGGAACTTTAAGCCGAGTCTAATGATTTTCAGGCTTCTAAAAGAACCTCAAGCCTCCAAAATTGCCTCTGTGCAAAATGTAACCGATCTTTCTCCATCCAAGTAAAACCTTAGTTTCCTCCTAGATGTATCTTTGAGACAATGTATTAACCATATGTCTCTTGCTGATATCTATAGGAAAATAAGCGTAAATAAATTATCCTGGTTAATATATTTTCCACTAGGGGAGCACCAATGTTCTCTGCGGGACGAAGGGAAATCAATCACAATCACACACAGCCCTTGTTCCATTTCGGTTTATACTTTTAACTGCATACAGGCGTATAAGACTCTTGGTCTAACTTCCATTGGCCATAAATGAACAGAAAATATGGGCATTTTTACCAAAAATGCTATAATTATTCTTGAATAAAGAAAAATTCTAATCAAATCACCTGCTAATTCCATAAAAAAAGTTAAATTATAACTGAGCTGCTGGCCTCACATCCACATATATATTAGCCATAGATGTTGGAGAATCATCTAGCCAGTTTGGAGTAATATGTGGTCAGCATATCTTCTAACCAATATAGCTGGTTTTCTCAACCTGGAGCCGCCACTTATTATAGCTACCCAAATTACGATGTTGGATAGGTACCGGTCTCATATTGGCCATGGGGACTCGAATTAGCCAAACCCCGAAGCTCTGCACCAAGAAAATGTGTAAAATATCTGCGAAATGGTGTTCGGAGATTATTTTGACGTTAGTTTAGCTGACATTTGTCTTGTAACTAAGGAAAACTTTAGAAAAATCCTCACCCAGGAAACTGTCGCACGGGTATCGACCTCGACCCGCTGCCTCTAAGACAACGTATAAAGTCAATAGAAATCGATATATTGAGGAGAAATAATAAGACGTTCATAAGAGGAAAATTATTATTTTTGTTGTTGAATGCCACCAGTTTGTTATATCGACATTTCTGGAATTCTGTCCTGGCATTGGCGTATTGTAACCAGCTTCTGAGGTTGGGGTGCCTGGAAGGCGGGGTTATGCTGCCCCGATGATATATTATAGGTGATGACGCGCCAGGAGAAGCTTAATCCTGAACTTAATCTAATGAGGTGAATATGATTTTGATGACTATTTAACTCATGCCCCAAATCGGAGTCAATGACCAATCACATTTCAATGATTTCTGTTTTACAACCAATCACAGTCGTGTTTCACCAAATATTTATCAGTGTTATATTTACCATATTACAGAAAGCTCCTCCTTTTTAATATTCTGAACAGGTCTGACCATTATTTTGCGGTAACTGAGCCTATAAGAAATACGGCTACCAGATTGTATATATAGTGAATGGATGTCAACACATACCGCATGCGGGAGTTAATATAAAAAACATTTGTAGCAATTGATTATACCACCAAAAAAAGAAACCACTGTTTGCACTTTCTTAAATGTATTTTTTCTAGGTAATAATCCAGAAAAATATAATTGTCATAATTACATCATATGACATCAGAAATGAATTAATATACAGTTTGATGTCTTTCATTTTTTCTCCACTAGAGAGTATTCTTACAATATTGCGTTCCTTTGGCAATAAATAGTATGATCTGGTTGCAGTGATAAACAAAAGAAGCAGATTAAGCGTACCTATCGCTTCTCATTTGTTTTCAAACATCGCCGTTTACATTAAATATATAAATATTTTAAAATAACTATAGTTAAATAATGATTTGTGAGTAAAGAGCTTAATTTTATTCGTTAAATAGTCCTAACAAATGCCACTCTTGATTTCCAAATTCTCTAGATTAGATAAATTTGGAAATCACCCGTGGCATTACTTATGATAATGATGGCCAGACGATGTTCGGGGACAATTTTGGCCTTAAAGTTTCTTGATATTTGGCTTAGAGGTGAGGAAAAACCCCGAAAAAAAAACAAAAATATAATATATAGTAGATTACATAAGATACTAGCTAATGCCCGGCGTGCGCTGCTGCGCCTAAATAAATGAAAATTAATGTGTTTTTATGTTTAGTTGAATAAGTAAAAGGAAAAATATTTATAAATTTATATTTCTTAGATACCCCGTGCTGATTACCCAGCGTTGCCCGGGAATCTACTTATCCCGATCTTCTTCACGTAAATGAGCTGAAATACAAAAATGTATGTGTTTTATGTTTAGTTAAATAAGTAAAAAGAAACATTTATATCGTAATTATTTTTAGATGCCCCGTGCTGTTTATCCGGTGTTGTCCGGGAATCTACTCATCCCGATCTTCTTGGTATAAATGAGCTGAAAGACAAAAATTAATGTATTTCTTACGATTAGTTGAATAAATAAAATTAAAAATAATTGTAAATGTATATCGTAATTACTTTAAGATTCCCCGTGCTGATTACCCGGTGTTGCTCGGGAATCTACTTATCTCGATCTTCTTGGCATAAATGAGCTAAAAGACAAAATTCGTTATTGTGAGTTATCCGTAAAAGAATACCCGTCATGTGCTGCTATGCTTGCACCAGGAATCTACGTACTTGTCTCGATCTTCTTGGCATCAATGAAAGACAAAAATGGTTATTGTGAGTTATCCGTACGAGATAAACTTATGCTGTCGCGGACTTTTTTGTAGAGCTTTTTGAGAATTCAATACGTGTACATTAATTTTATGTATTTGTTATCGTTTAGGCATCGTAAACCATTTAAGCGTCCAAAGAGCTGGTTTTTTTTTCACGTTTTCCACTACAAAGGGTGATTTTTAAGGGTGTAGGAGTTAAGTATCACAACTCTCTTATAGCCTATGTTCATCCCGGGAATCTCCTGAATATTTTGCAAAAAGCCCTATCACAATCGGGTCAACGGTATGGCCGCGCATAAAGTACGAACAAAAGAACAAACATACAAACATTCATTTTTATATATTAGATCCATCCATAGTAATTCTGCCCGAAAGCAGGCCCTTCACTGCAATCATAGCATTTTCATGCTTGCAGCTTTACTAGGGAATTGTAGGTGTGGTAGCTTCCCGTTGCTTTCCACACCGGTGAGGATGATGATGATAATGATAAGGATGATGATGGCCATATGATTTCGGGGACCGTTTGGACCTTAAAGTTTTCCTGACATTTGTCTTACAGGTGAGGAAAAACCCCGATAAAAACCTCACCCAGAAAAACTAAACCGACCGGGGATCGAACCCGGGACCGCTGCGTGATAAGGCAGCACGATACCTCGAGACCACAGCGGTGGACATATGTTAGATAAGCAATTAAATTGGCATGGGCACGTACGACGAATGCAAGAAGAAAGATTGGCCAGAAAAACGTTGGAATGGTGCCCACCTGGAGGAAGAAAGAAAGGAAGACCTCGAAACTCATGGATGCAAGAAATAAGAACTGGAATGAGAATAAGAGGGCTGGAAGACATGGAGTATATGGATAGACGAGTGGAGAAGGAAAATAAAGGCGTAGGCATAGCAAGGTGTGTAAACATTGGAAATCTGTATATAAAGAAATATGCGGAAGTAGACACACTGCCCCATTTCCACTTTCAGTTCTTGGAGTTTCTGGAATAACAGAAGCACGCAGCGGCTGTTAATTTAATTAGAAGGTAGCTATTAATTTGAACACCATATGTCCAGGGATTGAAGATAATAGCTGTGATATAGGTTTGTTTAAAACAAAAGCTTCAAAACAGTTCAGGAGAAATGTCAATCAAACCCTTAAAACAATTCAGCTGTTTTGATTTTATACGTAAGAAAAAGAAACACCTGCTATATTATTGTATTAAAGTTTAGCAGGATATACCTTATACGGGTTTACGAGAAAAATAGATAAACGTGACCATAGTAAGCCATGAATGCTTCTGTGAGGCATGTACACAAAAATAGCCGGATAGTGCATTTTACGTCTGCAGGGACGTGGGGGGGGGGTACCACGTGTGTATGTGTGTATGTATATATGTGTGTTTGTTTTTTCTTCTCTCTTTTTTTAAAATTTGTTTTATAACATTTTTTAAATTATTAATATACAGAATGAGAGATTTTTATTTCTGTACACATGGTATTTTCATGGATGAGTGTAGACATATATTTTATTTATATGTATTCATTGTTTTGATACACGTGTGTAGCCATGTAGGGGTTTGTTTATATTATTATTATTATTTTTATTTTATTTTCTTTTTTCTTTTATTCATGGAAACATAATGCACGTACGGCCAAGCAGGCCCGTGCGCAATGTAAATGCATATGTATCTATTTTCTTTTAAAAAAAGGCAATAAATTCCATTAATCCATTCATTCATTCATTCAATATCCAAAATTCTTAGCCCATGGTGGGCATGCCGCAATACGCTATAACCACAGAAGACAATGTTGCCACTAGATAATACGCTACAAACCGGTAGGTCGAGAATTCGATTTCTGGTCGGGTCAGGATTTTTATGCTGACCCAAACCTTCTGATGGCACCATGGTTCTGGGGTCGACTCAGTCTCTAACGAAAATGAGTACCAGTGTCTTGTTCTTGGGGTAAAGGTGGCCGTCACGCTTGGCAGACAACCCGGCTGACATCAAGTGCCGATTGTCTACAAAAAGTGGGAGCCTTAACCTCCTTTCCTACTACCGCAAAGGTCTCCTATGGTCTGTAATGGGATCACTTTATTTTACTAGCCAACAGAAGGATTTTTAAGGTCTGCGATCGACATTACCACAGAAAAGACATGCATTTTTATTTACAGTATTTTGCCCTATGGCAGGTCGTTCACTTTACTAGGGAATTATAGGTGTGGTAGCTTCCCGTTACTTTCCACACCGTGGATGATGATGATCATGACTATGTGATGTTCGGGGAAAATTTGGGCCTGAAAACTTCCTGATATTTGTGTTACAGGTCCCCGAAAAAAATCTCACCCAGGAAGCTTGTTTGGACCGGGAATCGAACCCGGACCCGCTCCGTGACAAGGCAGCACGCTACCTCGAGACCACAGCAGTGGCCTAAGACACTGCCTGGGATTCTTAGGTCAGTCCATGGACATCTTGAGGTAGCGTCGGTCTGTCGTATGCAGTGGGCCAGGGTTAGACCCCCAGTCGTGTCTAGTTTTCCTGGGTTTTTCCTCACCTTGATGCAAATGTCAGAGCATTGTGTGTTTCGTCTTAATGTTGTGTTCCCTCGGTGGAGGCCTTCCGTGTCCTTGTGTGGCCAAATAAAGTGTGTGTGTATGTGTGTGGTCTAAAATTTAAAATCTCTCTTCCTATAGGTCTTGCCACCTTAAGGCCCTAGTGACTGCAGTGTCACTAGAAGTTCAGCCCAGTTTAAAAATTCCAACCCTTTTTTGTTTTCTTACTAGTTCGTTAAACATTTCTTTGTTATTAATTAAATAAAAATAAAACGTAGTTTTATTTGATTTTCATATTTATTATATAATTCAGTGACAGCTGTTTCGGTACACTGTACCTTCTTCAGACATGTTAACAAATTATGAATTGTGTTTATCTCTCGGATAAAGGAACACATGAGAGCATATAACAGAAATTTAGAAAATTCAAAATATGCTAACCACCTATTCCAATTTAATCATTGTTTCGATCCAAATTTTGAAATTTTACATATTTGTGATAAGGGTAAGAAGTTAGATCTTTTGGAGGCTGTAGAAATTAGTAAATTTAAAAGTAGTAAAAAACTGTTAAATTCTCAACTTGATTTGAATGAATCCCCTTTGTTAAATTAAAAAATTTAATTAAATATTGTTGTATTGTTGCTTAGATCAGTTGGAACACAATTCATAATTTGTTAACATGTCTGAAGAAGGTACAGTGTACCGAAACAGCTGTCACTGAATTATATAATAAATATGAAAATCAAATAAAACTACGTTTTATTTTTATTTAATTAATAAATATGGATTTTCATCAAGTAAACACCAACTCAATTGATTATTTTTTTGTTATATCCATTTATTTTGATAGTAATGTTTTTTGTGGTATATCCTTCAAAATATTGAAATCTTTCCCAGAATATTCTTTATGTGCAATAAAATTATTCTCCATCCTCTCTCTCTCTCTCTCTCTGATACAGAAAACATGGTGCAGTCAACTAACTGAAAGGGTTACGTTTACAAACGCCAATCACTATTTTGAGAGATGAGAAACCGTTATAATTTTAAAACAAAAGATGTAGGTCATATAAAATGGCAGCCAAATCACTTAGGTATTAGAGTGCAATAATTACATATTTCTCTATTAATTGCACCTAAACTCTTGATGTAGGTTAGCGTTTATATCTTATGGATTCTTCTAACAACTTTTTTTTATCGTCCTTAACCCTTAAGTTGTCAATAATATTTTCTCGTGACAGTTATTTGAATGTTCCGGACCGCAAGGAAAATAAAATTAATGTAAAACTGTAAGTTCTTATTATACATTATTGTGTAATTTGACATACATTTAAGTAATTTTACTCGTTTGTTCTTTGTTGATCTAAAAACAATATTAAATAAATTATATCTATGTATCCAATAGGATACATTTTTAATTTAAGGGTTAAGACATCTAAAGATCCTCATAGTAACCAATGGTTTAAGGCATCGAGACGGGCGCTGGTTCGAGTCCCCACAGAAGAAGACATTTTCTCATGGAATTTCGGGCAGTGTATGGGAACAGTGTCCACCCAACATCGAGAGGAATTCTTACAACATATAATAGCTAGCTGATTAACCCTTAAATTGGCAAGATATTCATTTTTCTGTGCCTAACTAACTAACTAACTGGCATTATCAAACCCGTAGGTTCATGGCCGCGCGGGCATAAGCTCTCCATACATCCCTATCCTGAGCCAATGTTTTCCAATCATTCCCGGTATAATCTACTTCCCTCAAATCATAGTTAATGTTATTCTCTCACCTCATTCTTGGTCTACCAACTGGGCGTTTTCCCTCTGGTTTTCCTACAAGAATCTTCCATGCACGTCTTTCATTCCCCATTCGTGCCACATGTCCTGCCCATCCCAGTCTACGAGACTTAACTGTCCTCATTATATCCGGCTTCCTATAAAGACCATGTAATTGCTTCCTATAAAGACCATGTAATTCATTGTTATGCAGTCTTCCCCATTCACCCGTTTGTTCATCTCTCTTTGGTCCAAAAATTTTCCTAAGAACTTTATTCTCAAGTACTCGTAATCTCCTTCCCTCCCTTAAAGTAAGAGTCCATGTTTCGCATCCATATAATATAACTGGTAAAATAACAGTTTTATATGTTTACAGTTTAAGTTTTTTGAAAGGAGTTGGGACATCAAAAGTCTCTGTAATGCATAATAGCACGCATTTCCAGAATTGAGCCTTTGTTTAATTTCCTTGTGCATCTCATTCCTATTTGTGATTATTGTTCCTAGGTATTTGAATTCAGCCACTTCCTCAAAATTTCCCTCATTTATCATTAGCTGTCCATTTCCATTATATAATGAATTTCTACGTGTGACCATATATTTAGTTTTATGGATATTTACTTCCAGTCCCAATTTCTTAGTGTTACTCAGTAGTGTGTGCGTGTTGACGTGCTTTGTTTAATTTCGGTATAAATTAACTTTCAAGCTCGTAGGGTACTCCATACAATTTGTTCTTCACAGTAATATAATGTACGGTTAAAAACTATAATATAGTTACCTTGTAGGTCCGTCTCCTCAACTTAAGTTCTTTTAAAACTCACCATGAATTTTACTAGTATCGAATTTGTTCTTCAGCATTGAGATGGATGTAGCTGTGAAGATCACGTCTCCATTAAGCGATTAGTACGGCTAAAAATCACGGTCTGGCACTTGTTAGTGACGTAAGTATACTGTACATGATAGGGGCTGTTAAGTAATTTATAAGCTCACAGGTAGATATTATCTGCTCTTTACTGTACCTACAATTATCTCTACTAGTTTTTCTTTTAATTTTTGGTTTTATTTTACTGTAAATATGATTTAGGAAGTGTTAACTTGAACATTACTCTAGCAGATTATGCGACGTTGCCGTATCTCTCTTTAACCCTTATATTGGCGAAACAGAGGGAGGTGGAATGCCCCTGCGGCCTGGCACTAATGTGCTAACGGTGAGCGAACATTTTTCGGTTCTCCTTTATAGGCAGAACCCCGGGTTCCTGTTTTCTCAATATCATAGGTGTTTTTATTTGACATTTTGAATTTAGATTAGTTCATGGCAGAAGGTAGCATTATTGTTACTTTTGTGCCCATACTTTAACATAATACTTTCTTGACCACATTAGGACACAGAGGGCCTCCCCAAATGAGTGATCAGCTCAATGCCAGGGCCTTCTCCGAGACAACACAACATTAAGGCTCGTATCTATGAACGCTTTAGACCGTAAAAGTCGTTCTCTGCTGAGAAAGTTACATCCAAAGACGTTTTTACGTACTCAAAAATCTGTTCATCCGATAATAATTGTTGAAATTCCTAAGCTACCTGGCGAGGTGACTTTGCAGAGAACGAATCGTGAGCAACCCAATGGGAACCGATGGTAACCGATGTAGCCTACGTTAAAACCTTGCTGCGTACCTTACTGCTTTATCCAAGATGTCGATCATGTTTTCGGTATACGCGGAGAAGAGGAATTTGATAGAGTCTACCAAATAATTCAACTGGAAGAACAGGAGAATCGGCGTAATATCGCGCGACGCAGACGTCGTCGTATACGGTTTTATTTGCGGGACGCAAGCGTAAATGTGTTCCTCTAGCAGACGAAAATAACGGAAGTGGTTTTATCGCTGAGAATTCTGGGTAATTTCTTGCCAATATTACGAAAAAACTACTTTCATGCATGACCAGTCAGCGACTCGCTAATTCGAACTTTGCACGTTCTCACGGAAAACTCAACTCACCAGAGACTAATGTATTTGCATGCGGCCCTAAGACGAAACATACAATTCACACACACACACACACACACACACACACACACACCACACACACACACACACACACACACACATACTAAACATGAGTCAGACGATGTTCGGGACAGTCTGTGCCTTAAAGTTCCCTGTTTCACTCGTGAGGAAAAACACTGAAAAGAACAATCTCTCAGGAAACTTGTCCCTAACGGGGACCGAACCCAGGCAAGTTTATTATTACTTCACAATAATGACCAATAAGTATGAATATACTGTTAAAGCAAAACAAACTTTAGAAACAAATGAAATGAATATTCTGAGGAAGATTGTACGTAAATCAAGGAATATCAAATTAGAAATGAAGAAACAAGAAGCCCTGAAGTAGTCCCCGCCCGGAGAACCGAATGGGGGACTATTTGACCTCCGGAAAATTTTACCCCAGATGAACCCATGTCCGCATTTCTTGACGGTTGTATTTTTATGGTGAAAGATCGTCACTCTTTCGCCCAAGGTACTTTTTTCGTCTGGCTTATCACCTTCGACCAGTCCGGCATGGGTAACCCTATCGACAGCAATGCTACATCCGGCATTGCTCTCAGGATCATTTAAGCATGCAAGCCACTCCACCACGACAAGGTAAAGATACCAGTGCCAGTGAGTAAGTAAGTAAGTAAGAAACAAGAAGCCAAGAGTTTCAAGGAATGTAGGAAGGCCAATGAAAAGATGGACAGAACAACTGTGAGGCGGAACAGGCAATTTGCCTAGCCCGTGAAGTGTAGAAGAAGAAGGCAGTTGAATATTCAGACAATAAGCGAACGGGTGAAAAAATAAGATATGAATGGAATCAACATATATCCCACATCTCAACAGATAGCAAGAGATAACACTGAGCAACAAAAAAGAAACCTTTTTTTTTCTCAGAAAGAAAAATATGTGATTCTGATAGTATTTTTTGTCCTGAATTCAAATATGATATCGGTTTTTCTCCATCACGCAAGGTTTCCGAGAGAAAGGCATTTAAAATTTCAAACACTTTAATATTTTCTACATTCGTAACTACACAATATTCAAACACTCGGACTCACCTAGAAAGTAAGAAATAACGATTTTCTGCTATATTTCGCCTGTGGAGCATCCCTCTTGATGGTCCAACAATAATCGACCAGCATATTAGGATTCCATTTGCCTTGATATCTCTTTTCCATAGCTGAAATCTCCTGATGAAAGTGTTCCCCGTTTTATCTTACAATGGACAAATGGGCGAAAAAAGTTTATTAAAAAAATAATTATTTAAATCCATTAATTGAAATAGAAATAAACAAAACTGTGGTTGATGGAGAAATTCCGAATACATATTTGAAAACACGATAAGAAACTGCATTAAGTACAACTATTGGTATTGATGAGACAAAAATCATGTTGACCAGTGTAATTTACCAGAGGATGGGAGAAGGACATATTAGAAGACCAAAAAAGAGATGGAGGGACTCTTAATTCTGGATGGAACAGGTCATTGGACATAAAACAAAGAGAAGAACAAGTGTGAAGTTCATAATGACCATTTTAATTTAATTACTGGTGAATAAATGTCAAGTTCCTTTAAGGAAATACATTTGATATGTGGCAGCACTGTTGTTAAGGTAAACACCTCCCTGAATGCGTTTTAAGTTTTGAAGTGAAACCAATGAGGCACGGGGCAGCCGATGGAGATCTTATCGGGTCATCTGGTCGAACTACATTAGTCAAAGTTATGCTTATATCGACAACCGACCGGTCAGTCGTGAAGGCATTTCGAGTGGAGCTATTAATCGAAACCATATCTGGAAAGATCAAGTTCCCAACTTTAAAAAACAATGGTTCCACAAAAGCTAAAGCTATACTGAATCAGACATATTATTTACAGCCAGACTTTCTTCTCGTAAATCGAAAATAGGTTTACATTAGTAGGCCTCAAGTAATCATCATCATCATCATCATCACCGCCTTCAAGGATTAGATCTGTTTTCCTGTTCTGACTCAAAATTGTTCACGCCATCTCTTTAAAGGCCGAGCTGTATTTGTTATCTCCCTCGGTTTATAATGTGAAGCAGTTCTTGCCATCCTGGTGTTTGGCATTCGTAGGACATGATTTCTCCAATTTATTCTGTATCTGTCTATTAATCTTGTGATTGATTCTATGTTCAATTTCTTTCTGTTATCAGTGCTTCTTTTGTCATCTAATAATGTATTTTCAGTTACAAAGCGAAGAAATTTAATATATATATAAATTCGATTTTTCATAAGTAATGCCACGAGTGATTTCCAAATTATCGATAAATTCACGACTCACGAAGTGAGGAGTGAATTTTTCTAGAGAATTTGGAAATCAAGAGTGGCATTTGTTAGGACTATTTAACGAATAAAATTAAGCTCTTTACTAAAAAATAATTCTTTGAATATAGTTACCGGTGTTTTGAAATATTTATATAGTTAATGTAAACGGCGATGTTTGAAAACAAATTAAAAATGTGAGGTTATATTCACTGCAACTCGATCATATTATTTATTACCAAATAGAATCGCAATAGTCCCGCGCCGTAGCCGAGCGGTTAAGGTAGGAAGCCTTGGCGCAGAGCTACGGGACTTGCGCTGGTTCGAGTCTCCATGGGGGAAGAAATTTTCTCATGGTATTTCGGCCAGTATGGGACCGGTGCCCACCCAGCATCGTGAGGCAATTGGGTAGCTACAATAAGTAGCGGCTCCAGGTTGAGGAACCAGCTATAACGGCTGGGGGACTCGACATGCTAACCACATGTCACCCCTACACTGGCTGTTGATCATCTACCTCTGTGATTGACACATGTGGATGTGAAGGGCCAGCAGCCGGCTGGTAAAAGGGCAACCGCTGAAAAGTGGAAAGACCCTCAATCGGAATCGGATCGCAATATTGTAAGTATGCACTCTAGTGGAGAAATAATGAAACATATCAAACTATCATAATCACCATCATTATAGGTTAATGATTTATATTTTGAATAAACAACTCAGTAAAATCACTGAATCTATTCATTATATGCTATGTTTAATGTATGTGTTGGAAAAAAAATAATGGTCTAACCTGTTCAGAATATTAAAAAAGGAGGAGCTTTCTTTATTACAAAAGCAGGAGCTGATAAAGAGAAATCGATAAAAAGCGAGGTGAAATACGACTGTCATTTGTATAAAACAGAATTCATTGAAACGTGATTGGTCATTGACTACCATTTGCGACATGAGTTAATAAATAGTCTTAGTAATGCAATTAAATATTTGCATGGCGCGACAGGCCTGTAAGTTCTTTGTCCTTCCACCCTGATGTTGGCCTCACACCCACATATGTTAATCACAGAGGTACATGATCATCCAGCCAGTGCATGGATGACATGTGGTCAGCATGTCGGGTTCCGCACCCGTTAGAACTGATCTTCTCAACCTGGAGCCGCTACTTATTGTAGCTACCCAAATTCCTCCTGATGCTGGATAGTCACGTCCCATACTGGCCGAAATTTCATGAGAAAATTTCTTCCCCCATGGAGACTCGAACCAGCGCAAGTCCCGTAGCTCTGCGCCAATGCATCCAACGTTAACCACTCTGCTACGGCGCGGGACCTGATTTTAAATACTAACTGAAAATTTGATAACAAGGTAATATCTGTAAGATTAAGATCGATATCAAAAATAGAATTAAGATTAAAACTAATAATAAAATGTTCACAAAGCCAGATACATTATATAATTATTTGGTAGATTCTCCTTATCTGATGTACATAAAAATAGCTATAATAAACTAATTTATCGGTTAAATCTTCTAATATATAAAAATGAATGTTTGTTTGTTTGTTTGTACTTTATGCGCGGCCAAACCGTTGGTCCGATTCTGATGGAGTTTTTTGCAAAATGTTCAGGAGATTCCCGGGATGAACATAGGCTATAAGAAAGTTGAGATACTCAACTCCTACACCCTTAAAACATCCTTTGTAGTGAAAAACGTGAAAAAGTCCCCTTTTTTTTACCCTTAAATGGCTTACGCTTCCTAAACCATGACAAATACACAAAATTAATGTACACAGAATTGAATATCTCAAAAAGCTCTACAAAAAAGTCCGCGACAGCATATGTTTATGTCTTACGGATAACTCACAATAACCATTTTCGTCTTTCATTGATGCCAAGGAGATCGGGATAAGTAGATTCCCGGGCAATGCCGGGTAATCAGCACGGGGTATCTAAAATTATAACGATATAAATTTATAGTTTTTTTCCTTTTACTTCTTCAACTAAAACACATCGTTTATTTAGGCGTAGCAGCGCACGCCGGGTATTAGCTAGTATTCTATAAAAGATACAACTTGAAATAATTGTTAATCTTAATACCATCTTCATAAAATAAATTAAATTAGTAAAAAAAAATACTATCACTGATGTGTATAAGTTAGTTTGCTGTTAAATTACTATTAATTTTGTTTTTGAAGGATGTTATAGTTTGACTGTCTCTGACATAGGCTAGTAGGGGATTCCATGTTCTGGCAAGTGAAACTGTAAAAAAATACAGTAACTATTTAACTCATGCCACAAATGCTAGTCAATGACCAATCACGTTTCAATGAATGTTGTTTTACAACCAATGACAGTCGTGTTTCACCTCGCTCTTTATCGATTTCTCTTTATCAGCTCCTTCTTTTGTGATAAAGAAAGCTCCTCCTTTTTAATGTTCTGAACAGGTCAAAGCATTATTTTTCTCCAACAAATACATTGAATATAGCAAATAATGAAAAGATTCCTTGATTTTACTGAGTTGTTTACTAAAAAAATAAATGAATAACCCGTAATGTTGATTATGATATATAGTTTGATGTGTTTCATTATTTCTCCACTTGGGTGCACTCTTACAATATTGCGATCTTATTTGGCAATAAATAATATGATCAAGCAGCAGTGAATGAACATAACCTCACATTTCTGATTTGTTTTCAAACATCGCCGTTTACATTAAATATATAAATATTTAAAAATAACTCTAGTTAAACAATGATTTGTGAGTAAACAGCATAATTTTATTCGTTACATAGTCCTAACAAATGCCACTCACTTCATGAATTTATCTAGAGAATTTGGAAATCACTCGTGGCATTACTTATGAATAATACACCGTGTGACGAGGAGGAATATAAAGGACAATGATCTGCAAAAAGAAGGTTTGAATGTTAAAGGGATATTTACTGGTATAAAAGGAGGGAGCATGTTGGCTTGAATTATGAGAGGAACATGGGATCATACATGTATCACGGTAACTCCAGGACCGGGGCAAGAGTTCATCTGCCCCTCGCATTACATCACGAAAAAACTATACATGCGTTTGCGCCATAAAGCAACTATATTCATCAGATCTTATTCAGTGCCTATAAATGTTAGATTATTAACACCATATCTAATTACCTAATAAACTTGCTTTAATTAAATTCCATTTAAGAGAATCTTGTAACATAGAATACACACACACACACACACACACACACACACACAATTATGCCTTTCCATCTTTACATTATATATATATATATATATATATATATATATATATATATATATATATATGCAGAGACTTTTGATGTCCCAACTCCTTTCAAAAAAACGTTAAACTAAAAATATATAAAACTATTATTCTACCAGTTATATTATATGGTTCCGAAACATGGACTCTTACTTTAAGGGAGGAATGGAGATTACAAGTATTTGAGAATAAAGTACTTAGGAAAATTTTCGGACCAAAGAGAGATGAACAAACAGGTGAATGGAGAAGACTACATAGCAATGAACTACATGGTCTTTATAGGAAGCCAGATATAATAAGAACAGTTAAGTCTCGTAGACTGCGATGGGCAGGACATGTTGCACGTATGGGGAATGAAAGACTTGCATGGAAGCTTCTTGTAGGAAAGCCAGAGGTAAAACGCCCAGTTGGTAGATCAAGAATGAGGTGGGAGAATAACATTAACTATAATTTGAGGGAAGTAGATTATACAGGGAATGACTGGAAAGCTTTAGCTCAGGATAGGGATTGCCTCAAGAACAAAGAGATGCAGACAATTAATTTTCTAAATTGATGATATACATTTTGTAAATACATTAAAAAAATCAACTTGTAGGCCATACTATAAAGTAGTAATTTTGTAAATATGGTTTCTTAAAATTGAAATTGATCCTCTAATGGCAGCGATGGCAATTTTAGAAAGATACATCCTGTCCAAATCTAAGGAATCCAAAATTTGGCTAAGAATCCTGGTATAGTACCTCTTGCCCCGATCTTCAATCCTATGACTTTTGTACTATCTAGTTGGTATTTATCTTTGTGATAGTCAATTGTTGGCTCATATATGGCTTTCTTTTCACAGTCAACTTCCTCAGGTTGGCCACTGTGAGTCTCAAAACGAATTGTGGGATCTAATATCATACCAATTTCAGAAGATGGTCTAAATGCAATAATATCTATTCGTCTGTTACTCCCATTAGCGGCCACACCATGAACTTCCTCATAAACTGTGTATCCATAATCTCGCAAGGCTTCTGCCATCATATTTCGAATAGTGTGGTGCCGAATGTTTCTCAGTGAATCTCCAAACGGGCAGGCCCCAAGGACATGTGCAAGGGTTTCGTGCTCGAGAAACTCAATTTCTGTAGCCAATTTATTTAATAGTGTCGGACTGCAGTGAAAACAAATCTTGCCTAATCCTAAATTATTGCTTATTTGCTTATTGTTGTATAATTCGAAACATATTTAAATAATATCTACCGATTAATTACGTTATTAAATCGTTAAACAAATTACTAATTTAAGGATAGATTAAATTGCTTTATCTTCTTCTTCTTCACTTCCTGGTTTAGGCAAGAGTTGCCTGTTCCGTCTTCACTGATAGATCTAAGACCATCTCTTCCGAGGACGTCCGACATATCTTCTTCCTCTTGGAAAATAATGGAAGATTTTATTTGGTAATCTACTTTCTTCCATTCTTTCTACATGTTCTTTCCACTGTATCTTGTTGTTAAATATATTTTCTTTTATGGGGTAGATCTGCAGTTCTTCACGGATATCCTCGTTTCTTATCTGGTCCATTCTAGTGCAGCCTTTTACTCTTCTTAAAAATTTCATCTCGGCTGCTTGGATTTTACTTTCTTGTTTGGTAGTGGTAATCCAAGATTCACTCCCATACAAAAGGACAGGGACAGCCATTGTTTTATAAAATTTAAATTTTGTTTGTTTATGGGCTTTATTATGCAATGTTCTATTTATTGTACCACAAATAACTTGAAACTGATGTGTTTTGTGTTCAATATCTTTATCATAACCATAGCTGATGTCACATCCTAAATATTTAAAGTGGGATACTTGTTCAATAATTTCGTCCCTAATTACTATTTTTGCACGCAGAGTATTTCTTCCACAAAATGCCATTACTTTTGTTTTACTTATTGAAATTTTAAAATTATAATCGCTAAATTGCTTTATATACCGGTATATTGTGATGAGTCAAACATTGCGGCTGCTAGAACTATTTTTAATTTCGGGTTTCAGGCATACCCGCACTTCTAATGGTTGGATTTCTCTGAATCTTGGTGAATACATTCCATGTTTTATTTCAATAACGTAGGCCCTATACTTAGTTTCGTTGCGAAACAATTAAAATTGTGACCGCTAGAGCGATTTTTAAGTTTTCGTTTCGAGTGTACTCCTACACTTAATGCTCCAATTTTCCTGGTTTACGAACTCATTATTTCTGTATAGGTTTCGTAACCTATAGTCTATGTGTGTATATCTGTGTGTGTGTGTCGTGGTCATTTTCGGTGTCTACTGAATAGGCTCGGTGAAGATCTTTAAAACTTTTTCAGAAATCTTTTCATGAATACAACCTAGCTTCATTCACTAAAAATAGATGGAGTGTTGGTACCCATGGTACGCTAAAAGTTACAAAAGAACTTTAAAGTTGGCCAGTTTCATCTTGCGATATAAACAAATGAAATACTTTTATATGTAATGCCAATATTTTCTGAAGTTGTAGCGCCTATAGAAAATTAAAAAGAAAATGGGAGGAAATATATTTTCTTCTAAAGAAGCTTCAACATAAGATTTAAAGAACATCGTAACGATTTCATATACGCATATGGAAAGTCAAATTACACTAAGCACATAATAAACGCCGGCCATAGAATGAACTCAATAGAAGACCCCCTTACAATAGTACACAAAGAGGGAAATCCAACAAAAATCAACCTATTGGAAGACCTGGAAATTATCAAGGAAATAGACAACATGCTTTTAATAAATGAAAGCACTCCCAGACTAAACAACCCACTATACGATATCGTCAGGAAGAAGCTTTAGTCACGACAACACCACATTAGGACCAGCAGCATCAACCATCAACCTGGATGCTGTAGCGAAGAATGAACTGCTGAAGATGGGACGGATGTCCTGAAAGGCCTACAGACATAAATATTACATATTTTAAAAGTTGTGGACGACGGATTTTACCTAAGAAGGCATTTTAACTTATTTTATAAATGGGAGGAGATAAAAAAAGCAGGTAGGGTCTAAATTTGTAATTGTAACTAATATTTTGGCACAATATTATCTACTATCAGATAACATATATTTTGATATATTTTAATTGCAAAATCTAAGTTCAGAATACTCGTTAGCACCGCCTTCTATATAAGTTACCTTTGTGCAAAAATAAGTAACAAGAATTACTCGGCGAAAGTATTTTCAGGAGAGTGTGTGAGGTATTTATAGCGAGAACGTGATCGCGCGGGTCGCAAACTCCATCTAAATTAATGACTGTAATCAGCGTTAATCAGCGGCGATGATCAAGTTATCTGCAAGATTAATTACCTGCAGCAGCCAGAGTAACTCTGTACATATAGCTCAACCCCATGCAAGAGTTTTAAAAGGAACAGTTTCGGAATCCATTGGTACCGAGCGAAATGCATTCATTAGTAAAAACTTGTCCACCGCTGTGGTCTTGAGGTACCGTGCTGCCTTGTCATGCGGCGGGCCCGGATTCGATTCCCAATCGGGACAAGCTTCCTGGTTGAGGTTTTTTCTCACCTGTAAGACAAATTTCAGGGAGCTTTGAGGCATAAAAGGTCCCCGAACATCATCCTTCACCGGTGTGGAAAGCAACGGGAAGCTACCACACCTATAATTCCCTAGTAAAGTAAAGTAAAGTTATCCCAAAACAGACCCGGAGGCCCTTGGGGTAGTAGGAGGTTAGGGCTCCCACTTTTTCTAGACAATCGGCACTTTATGTCAGCCGGGTTGTCAGCCCTGCGTGACGGCCGCCTTTACCCCCAGAACAAGCGTCTGGTACTCATTTCCGTTAGAGGCTGAGTCGTCCCATGGTCATAGTGCCGCCAGAGGGTTTGGGTCAGTTTAAAAATCCTGACCTCAACGGGACTTGAATCCTCGACCCTCCGGCTTGTAGCTCAGTGCCTTTACCACTACGCTACGGCGTGCCCCCCATAGTTCCCTAGTAAAACTGCAAAACATAGCATGAAAATGCTATGATTGCAGTGAAAGTCCCGCCCTAGGCAGAATACAATAGAATTTTTTTATAAGCCCATATTTTCCCTTTACAGAGATTTAGGCGGCTCTCCCCCTATAGGGAAGAATTTGAATCATATTAATTTAGTTACACTTGTTTTCGTATAGATGTCATTTTGAGTGGTCCGTGGTCAGCGTTCCGCCTCATACTGACATCTAGGAAACCAAGGTAGTACTAGGACGGGAAAATTCGGTAAATTTTGCTTAGAGGCCTTTTCATTCAGGCTTATGGATCTTTTACGAGCCTGAAAATCTTCAGACTCGGGACCCACGGCTTAAAGTCCCTCCCGGAGGACTTGCTCCTTGGATTTTTCCGTCCTAAAAAATCCATCGACCTCGGCCGGGTTTGAACCCGCGACCCTCGTGACCAGAGGCAAGGAGCATAACCACTAGTCCACCGCGGCCGACAATAGAATAGAAGTAAAAAGTTAAGATAGTGTAAGAAGTACCTGATGCAGCCTTCAGTCGTCTTTAAGTATATAAAATGTATGTTTAAAAAACTTTGTCAGGTAGCTAAAACTATGTAGGCCTTTCGGAATCATGTTCCATCTTCTGCATATCAAATGAAAGGGGTGACTTAGTGAGCATGTCGGGTCCACTAGTCGTTATAGCTGGTTTTCTCAACGTGAAGCGCTATAAGTTCTTCCACGATGTGTATGAAGCACATGTAAACAGTCGCCTAGCTTGATGTCATTGCTTTCGGGCCTTTCATTGGTTCACCGGACTCAGTGTAAGCGTATTAAGCAGGCGCTGGTGCGTTTAACCAATAGAAGGCCAGAATGCAGTGACGTCAAGCTAGGCGACTGTTTACATCAGCTCCGTACACATCGTGGAAGGGTATAATTGAAGTTGGAATATATCTAATTTGCAGTTTGTCAATAATTGTGAATTTTAGGCTGTATGTATGGGAGGAAACTCCATAAATCTTCTTCTTCTTCTTCTTCCTTCCAAGTATTAGGCCAAGGCCTGTTACGATCCTATAGAAAATTTTCCCTCCAGCGTTTCATAGGACGGCCCAGTGATCTTCGTCCTCTTGGTATATAATTATAAACAGCTTTGGGGATCCGATTTGAACTCATTCTTTCAAGATGGTGTTTCCAATTGTTGGTACTGTTTAATACCAAAATTGGCATAGTCTTCAATTCTTTTAAGATATCGGTGTTCCTTTTCCGATCCCATCTGGTGTAACCCGCTGTTCTGCGCATGAATCTCATTTCACAAGCCGTTATTCTGCTTTCATGTGGTTTTTTTAGTGTCCATGCTTCACTACCATAGGTCAACACTGGTCTAGACAAATTGTTATATAAACGTAACCTGGTGTTTTTTTGTACAAGGGATGGTTTCATAACTTGATTAATAATTCCTAAACTTTTATTATAACTAGTAACTTTTTCAGGGATATCCTTTTCATCCCAGATAGAGAGTAGATCAATTCCAATATATGGAACAGCTGACAAGAGGTTGGTAATAACTGGCGCCCCAACTATAGTAGCTTAATTCGTTAACATTTTAATATCTCAGAATGAGTAAAAAAAATGTAATTACATAGAAATCCGAATTCTAATAATAGTATATGATTTAAACCTGTTTATATAAGGAAATTACAGTTTTCTCCAATTGCGACAAAATGGACATGCCCCATTTTAATACTCAAGAGCTCATTTGATCTGTAGAATTGAAGAGAAAGTATTCTTCTTCTTCTTCTTCTTAAACATAATTTGTAGGATTTTCATTCTGTTTATTTCCAAAATCACTCCTCGGAGGAGGACGTATTAGATGTGCATCCACTGTCTATCCATCTCTTGGCAGGTCTTCCTCTTGTTCTTCTCCCGTCCATTGGTCTATCTTCTTTAGCTCTTTTTGCAAGTCGGATGTCTTCCATTCTTTCTATATAACCTTTCCAATATTTTCGTCTACTTACTTACTCACTGACACTATCGAACCCGTAGGTTCATGGCCGCGCGGACATAAGCTCTCCACACATCCCTATCCTGAGCTAATGCTTTCCAATCATTCCCTGTTTAATCTACTTCCCTCAAATCATAGTTAATGTTGTTCTCCCACCTCATTCTTGGTCTACCAACTGGCCGTTTTCCCTCTGGCTTTCCTACAAGAAGCTTCCATGCACGTCTTTCATTCCCCATACGTGCAACATGTCTTTCCCATCGCAATCTACGAGACTTGACTGTTCTTATTATATCTGGCTTCCTATTCGTCTATCTATAATAAATTTGATTATGTCTTGAATACGACATTTATCCATAATTTCTGTGTTGTGTATTTTATCAAATAATGTTTTCCCCAGAATAGTTCTTAAGATCTTCATCACCCATGTGCTTATTATTTGTTTAGTTTTTGTTGTATCAGCCCTAGTTTCTGCTCCATATACGATAACTGGTCGAACTATCGTTTTGTATAGGTATGTGGATTTTGCTTTCTATTGACGCATGTTTGTTGCGCCAAATTAAAGCTTTCATATACCCTGATATTTGTGCTGCTTTATCGGCTTGTTTCTTTATTTATTTTATTATTATTTTTTGTGTTTGTTATTAATACACACAAATAATTAAATTCTGATACTTGTTTTATAATTTTCTTTCCACTTCAAATTTTCAAACAAAATAAGAGAATGTCTTAATTCTAATATTTTTTAATTTTTTTTTCAAATGCCCAAGGTTTGTCTTTCGACATTCCAGGTTTCTCTCCTGGCATGGCGTACTTGTAACCCACTTCTGAGGTTGGGGCGCCTGGAAGGTGGGGTTACGTTGCCCCGATGATATGATTGGTAATGATGATGATAATGGTGCGCCAGGAGAGTCCCTAATCCTAAGCTTAACCTAAGATGAATATGAATGATGATGATTGCGATGGCCGTATGATTTCGGGGACCGTTTGGACCTTAAAGTTTTCCTGACATTTGTCTTACAGGTGAGGAAAAAACCCGATAAAAACCTCACCCAGAAAAACTGTCCCGAGTGGGGATTGAACCCGGGCCCGCTGCGTGACAAGGCAACACGCTACCCCGAGATCACAGCGGTGGACATCTTACCAAATAATGTTTTCCCCTGAATAGTTCTTAAGATATTCATTTCACATGTGCTTATTATTTGTTTTGTTTTTGTTGTATCAGCCCTAGTTTCTGCACCATATACGATAACTGGTCGAACTATCTTTTGTATATGCGAATTTTGCTTTCTATTGACATATGTTCGTTGAAGCGAAGGTCACAAGGTCTTAATTCCAATAAAATAACTTAAAATTGGCTATGAAGCATATTTCAGCTTTATTTTGTAATGCATTTTGCATTCTTTGTCTATCCAAAAATCGTTGCATCTTGGGGGACTAAAGGCATTGTTTGCTCTCTAAGAAGTTTGTTCCTCTCACGGTAAAGAGAATATTGCTATTTATAACTGAATTTAGTTGGAAGTGTGCAGCTTGTTCCTTTATCTGCGAGCACACAGTCGGCAGTCACACGCTGGCCTGTGTCACAGTTTATGGTTCTGTTAGTGATAAGACTAGCTTCTGTGTCAAGTTAACAAGTCTAGTTTATGTGACCCTCAGCTGACGTCCCGACTACCTGAATCTTTCAACAATTTACTGAATCATCATTCTTAATATTCACTGAGGTTATGTATTATTTTAAATAATAGTATCCATCCATCTATATATCTATGCCTTTATGGGCTAGTGGTCAGCGTTTCTGACTACTGTTCATGAGGTCCCGCGTTCGATTCCCGGTCAAATTATAGGAATTTTTCTTTAAAGGGAATTATTCCTGTGGTTGCCCATGGTCTGGAATTTAGGTTAAGTTTAGGTTATGAACTCTCCGGCGCTTCATTATCATTTATCACCTATCATATGCTCGGGGTCCACTGCTGTGGTCTCAAGGTAGCGTGCTGCCTTGTCACGCAGCGGGCTCGGGTTCGATCCCCGATCGGGACAGTTTTTCTGGATGAGGTTTTTATCGGGGGTTTTCCTCACCTGTAAGACAAATGTCAGGGAAATTTTTAGGCCCAAACGGTCCCCGAATTCATATGGCCATCATCATCCTTATCATTATCATTATCATCATCATCATCGGTGGAAAGCAACGGGAAGCTACCACACCTACAATTCCCTAGTAAAGCTGCAAAGCATAGCGTGAAAATGCTATGATTACAGTGAAAGACCTGCCCTCGGACAGAATTACTATGGATAGATCACAATTGAGGTTATGTATTATTTTAAATAATAGTATCCATCCATCTATCTATCTATCTATCTATCTATCTATCTATCTATCTATCTATCTATCTATCTATCTATCTATCTATCTGTGCCTTCATGGGCTAGTGGTGAGCATTTCTGACTACTGTTCGTGAGGTCCCGAGTTCGATTCCCGATCAAACCATAGGAATTTTTCCTTAAAGGGAATCATTCCTGTGGTTGTCCATGGTCTGGAATTTAGGTTAAGTTTAGGTTAAGAACTCTCTTGGTGTTTCATTATCATTTATCACCCGTCATATCATCGGGGTAACGTAACTCCGCCTTCCAGGTGCCCGAACTTCATAAATGCCAGGCGCCCCAACTTAATCTAAATACCAGACCAGGTGCAACGACAGGAATAATTCCCTTTAAAGAAAAAAATCCTATGATCTGACCTGGAATCTCATGAACTATAGTCTGAAACTCTGACCAGTTGCCCATGAGGCTGGTTATTATTATTATTATTATTATTATTATTATTATTATTATTATTATCCATCCATAGTAATTCTGCCTGAAAGGCAGGTCCTTCACTGCAATCATAGCATCTTCATGCTATGTTTGCAGCTTTACTAGGGAATTGTGTAGGTGTGGTAGCTTCCCGTTGCTTTCCACACCGGTGAAGGATGATGATGATAATGATAAGGATGATGGCCATATGACTTCGGGGACCGTTTGGGCCTTAAAGTTTTCCTGACATTTGTCTTACAGGTGAGGAAAAACCCCGTTAAAAACCTCACCCAGAAAAACTGCCCCGACCGGGGGATCGAACCCGGGCCCGCTGCGTGACAAGGCAGCACGCTACCTCGAGACCACAGCGGTGGACCTATTATTATTATATTTAGATGTAAATTTATCTACGCAAGCTAAAAAGCATTTATTTCATTACTGAATTTATTGATTATTATGGACTGAAATGTAACTGAAAAATGCACTAAGTCGTATATACATTTTTATTATTATATTTTTCGATTCCATTTTCATTAAATAGGATTGAATTTATTTTCTATTGTAACTAACTGACATATGACACGAATGGGGAATGAAAGAGGTGCATGGAAGCTTCTTCAGAGGGAAAACGCCCAGTTGGTAGACCATCAATGAGGTGGGAGAATAACATTAACTATGATTTGAAGGAAGTTTATTATACAGGGGAATGATTGGAAAATTTCATCACAGTATAGGGATGTATGGAGAGCTTATGTCCGCGCGGCCATATGAACCCACGGGTTCGATAGTGCCAGTGAGTGAGTTAGTTAGTTTGTTACAAGCTAACTTACAGGCTTGCATTCATCTTTTCCATGTGGATAGCGAATATAAGGTAACATCATCATCATCATCATCATAGTACATTCATGAATTTAGGCCATTTGTTGACCTGTTTCGGCCTCAAGAGAAACACTATCCAGAAGTCTTTTGAGTGGACGTCCTGGTCTTCTTCTTCCTGCAGGTTGATATCTTAACATTTGTTTGTGTATCCTGTGATCTTCCATTCGATGAACATGTTGCATCCATCTTGACTTATAATCAGAAATTTTGGTTTCTAAAGGTTCCATGTAATTTTTCTAAGATGTCTTCATTTTTTTTTTTTGTGAATATAAGGTTGTAATGTGTAGTGGCGTGTATATAACCTCTCCTACCCAATTCTCATCCTCACCTTCTCGTGGTACAACCCGAGGCTCTGAGGACCGAGTCACGGCGGTATAACCGTTCTATCGGGTACCGAGTAAATGCGGTATACTAATATCTAGGGCAATGCATTTAATTACCTATACATTAGTAAAAATGCAAAAATAAAAAATGCACTTATAACCTAAAAAATGCAAAAAAATGACCAATAAAATAAAAAAATGACGAATAAAAAGTTAAAAATTACCAATAAAAATACTATTTATTAGATTAAGTGCTAACTTGATTACTGAATCACATAAAATTTAACTTAACATCAAAATATTAAAACAAAAGTATTTAAAAAATAGATGTTTTTATTTGACTGAATATCATTAATATTTATAGGATTTGTATTTTTTATCTCTTCTTTAGTTATTCTTTATAGAGATGATTATATATATATGGGGACTTAAATATTAATCGATTTATTTTTCTTGTCCTTTTATTTGTTATATCAATACCTTTCATTGCAGAAAAGTCATTTCAATTACACGGTGCACTTTTACAACAATTTTGAATTTCAGTTAACAATCAGAATAAGGGTAGAAGCTAGCATAAGCTCTAAGAAAATGAATAAAATTCCTACAAGTGGGCAAGTTCATTATGCACATACCTTGAAAAATAGGGGTAGTAGTTAGCAAAACAACTACTTAATTCCAAGAAATTGTATTGACAATGAAAAATACTGAATTATAATAAACATCTTAAATCAAATACAAATAATGTCACAGCCTTCCGGAAAAGTGTGAAAAATGCTCAAAATGACCTAAAAATTGCCAAAAAAAATGACATTCCTAAAAAAGTTAAAAAATGCCCTAACGAATTGCTTTTATTTAATCCATTTTTGAATGCCGTACAGTTTCATATATCAACTTTTATAAGATTCATGATGTGTTCCGTTGAGGTTTATTCAAAATTAATATAAAATTATAGAATATTCACCTGAATGATGGGACAAGTCCCGAAAGCGCGACAGTTAAATGATAATTAAGTTGAGGAGACGGACCTTTGAGGTGAATATTCTATAATTTTATATTAAGTTTCATATATGTAAGCAATGTTTCAATCTTCATAAGAAAAAGATGCAAAATCATTAATTGTCTTGCCCTACTAATGTCTGTCCAGAAAGGTAGCAGCCCTACCACTGGACTACTTAGCGTCGGGCCAGTAAGTTCAACACTACTTTCAAGTCTCAACATAAAAAAATCCAGAAGGAATATAATGTAACATTTGTTTAAAAATGATCTAGTGCTGTAGTGCACTGTTGCATTGAAGTGAAACTGTGACAAGTGAACAACTTAATAGTTAGAGCTCGTGAGATAATTATGTCCGGCAAATAGCCAATAAAGTAGATCTGATTATTGGCAGCACGACTGACCACTGTCCATTGTTCCTACCTACTGTGCCTTGGCGCCATTCGTCCATCTCTTGCTCTATGTCGTAAACCTCTAACTAAAATCACAAAAAAGAATGTCATCATTACGCGAACAAACTAGTAAGAAAGTATCACAAGAAAACAAATCAGCAGCGTCGTGATAGAAATTGGCTTAACTTTCTTTCCATTTTTTCATTATCTTTATTCGAGTTCAGATTTTATTACCATTTCATTTAACGGCGAATAAAAAAATATTTCTTTAGTTACTTACTTACTCACTCACTGGCACTATCGAACCCGTAGGTTCATGACCGCGCGGACGTAAGCTCTCCATACATCCATATCCTTAGCTAATCCTTTCCAATCATTCCCTGTATAATCTACTTCCCTCAAATCATAGTTAATGTTATTCTCCCACCTGATTATTGGTCTACCAACTGGGCGTTTTACCTCTGGCTTTCCTACAAGAAGCTTCCATGCAAGTCTTTCATTCCCCATACGTGCAACATCTCCTGCCCATCGCAGTCTACGAGACTTAACTGTTCTTATTATATCTGGCTTCCCATAAAAACCATGTAGTTCATTGTTATGTAGTCTTCTCCATTCACCTGTCTGTTCATCTCTCTTTGGTCCAAAAATTGTCCTAAGTATTTTATTCTCAAATACAGTACTTGTAATCTCCTTTCCTCCCTTAAAGTAAGAGTCCATGTTTCGCACCCATATAATATAACTGGTAGAATAATAGTTTTATATATTTTCAGTTTAACGTTTTTTGAAAGGATTTGGTACATCATGAGTCTCTGCAATGCATAATAGCATGCATTTCCAGAATTGAGCCTATGTTTAATTTCTTTGTGCATCTCATTCCTATTTGTGATTATTGTTCCTAGGTATTTGAATTCAGCCATTTTCCTCAAAATTTCCCTCATTTGTCATTAGTTGTCCATTTCCATAATATAATGTATTTCTACGTGTGACCATTTATTTAGTTTTATTGATATTTACTCCCAGTAATAATAAAAAAAATAAATAACATATGCGTTGAAGTAGGGTATGTAATCAAGTAGGCCCTATAGAAATAAATTATTTATGCTCTTTTTTTTTTTTTTTAATATTATTCAATTTTCTGATATCTCTTTTGTTTTCAGATATTTATGGTTCATGTGGAGAACAGCCAACATTAATGGTGAGTACAGATAAAACAGAAATTCAGATAATATGATACTAATTTTTCCTTTCAAAACATTTGCATATATGTTTCAATCACTCTAACAGAACATATGCAGTTTACATCTTTAAAAATTGTACTTAAAATGTAGGTTACGGTTTTATATCGGTAACTGGCGTAGGTACTGTACAATGACATGTTTTACAGAGTGAGTGTAAAATAATAATCTCTCTGAAGGATGCAATTTTAATTTAACAAGCAAATGTGAATGTAGCGCATACAGGAGGAGTTAAAAAGTATATGTTTTCAGTCGTAGGTTGTAATAAACTTTAGTCAATTATTAGACAACTTACATTTTGCAGATGATCAAATTGTTAATTGCACAAGATTATGAAGATCTAGAATATATGACTAGAAAATTAATAGAAGAATATGAAAAATGGGGATTAAATTTGAACATGAAAAAAAAAACGAAGTATTTATCAATTGCTGAACCAGAACAAAATTTAATTTTGGAGACTGGAGAAACAATCAATTCTTGTAGTGAGATCACATATTTAGGAATTAAAATAAATAAAAATGGAAATTTGAAGAGGAAATAAGAAATAATTATTTAGTTTGTTTTTTTAAGATTTAAGATTTATTTAGCCTGGTGGAGTTAAGGCCATGTGGCCTTCTCTTCCACTCACCAGGACAAACATATATTACATCAGAATATAACAATCTTAATTAACTCTAATATTAAACACTAAGTAAAAATTTGATCAAAAGATAATATCTAATATACATATTACGATCTATAATACAACCAGTTAATATTAGTTAAAATTAAGACTAAAACTAATAATAAAATGTATACAAGCAAGACATATTAAATTGTCCCTGTCTAGTGTATATAAAAAACAGGAAAATAATGAGATATAGAAAACTAATTTTACGATTATACAATATTTAAAACAAAACAAATAAAAATATTTGTTATTCTTAATATTATTTACATAAATAATTAAATATATTAATATTGCTAAAAGAATACTATCAGTGAGGTGTATAAGTTAGTTTGTTATTAAATAATTCTTTAGTTTGCTTTTGAAGGATGTTATAGTTTGACAGTCTCTGACATAGGGTGGAAGGGAATTCCAGGTTTTGGTAAGTGACACCGTAAAAGATAATGAATAATATACAGTGTGATGAGGCGGGATATAAAGGACAATGTGCTGATGGGATCGAGTGTCAAGATTATGTGTGTCGGATAGTCTGCTGAAGCGGCGTGATATAATTAGGCGATGATGTGTGAAGTATTTTATAGAGAAGGGATAGGGAATGGACAGTTCTACGATCTCTTAGACGAAGCCACGATAATTGTTCCAGGGACGGTGTAACATGGTCAAATTTGCGAGTACCACAAATAAAACGTGCGCAAGAATTATGAACACGTTGAAGTCTTTGAGTGAAAATAATATTTCCGATTGAGGGTCTTTCCACTTTTCAGCGGTTGCCCTTTTACCAGCCGGCTGCTGGCCCTTCACATCCACATGTGTCAATCACAGAGGTAGATGATCAACAACCAGTGTAGGGGTGACGTGGTTAGCATGTCGAGTCCCCCAGCCGTTATAGCTGGTTCCTCAACCTGGAGCCGCTACTTATTGTAGCTACCCAATTGCCTCACGATGCTGGGTGGGCACCGATCCCATACTGGCCGAAATACCATGAGAAAATTTCTTCCCCCATGGAGACTCGAACCAGCGCAAGTCCCGTAGCTCTGCGCCAAGGCTTCTTATCTTAACCGCTCGGCTACGGCGCGGGACGAAAATAATATTTAAGTCTGTAAAAAGAGTGTCACAATAATCAAAATGGGGCATTGCAAGTGTTTCTACTAACATTTTCCTAAGAGCGAATGGCAGACAATTTTTTACGCGATTTAATGAATGTATTATTGAGAAGACTGTTTTGCATGTATGGTTTATTTTGTGTATTCCTATTTAAGTTGTCAATAAATACTCCTAGAATTTTTACTGTCTCACTATAAGAGATTTGAACTCCATTTAATGGCACATGCGAGACTGTGTTTAGGATAATTGTAGATAATGTATAACTGTCATCTGAGATCCTCTTTATGTGGTCAATCCATTTCAGTCTTCTTTCTTCAATAACATATTTTTGAACATAAATTATTTCTGATTTTAGTATTCTAATTTTGTCTGTTGTTGAATTTCTAGAAGCCCTCCTTAAGTTCATGTCTGTCACCAATAGTTTATGTGCTTGCTCTCTGCTTAATGTCCATGTTTCCGCACCATACAAAACTATTATTTTTTAATGTTACAGAAGTTTCTAAGAATAATATTTCGTTACACTCAATGTTTATGTTGCTATGAATCTCTTTAGGTCACTGTGAAAGAAAAATTAAACTTAAAATAGTAACAATTCTTACTCCATTAAATAATTTATTTAACATTAGGTTCTAAATAAATTGCAAAATAAAAAAATCAACATGTAATTATCGATATTATAATATAGGTCAAGTCGGTGGCTTTCTTTTATTAAGGGAGTCTATTGTAAGACATAAAATGGATAGCGTGATGCTAGTCCACCCCCAAGCCAATGGAACTCTCAGAAAATTCCATCAAAATTCTTTTGTCCATAGGTATCGTCATTTCTTGTGAAAAGAAGGAATCAATGCAAGTTGCATAACCAACTAGTGGGTGCTAGCGGCGTTTTAAATAGTCAAAGTTAAACAAAGGCCACCGTAATATATTCGTGCGTAATTTGGTGTGCGTGTTATTTCTTCTCTCCCTTGCTCCTCTAAGGCTAACAGATATTTCTGACTCAGTACAATGGCACCAGACTCTTCCAGAAGACACCTTGTAGCTTCATTGTTGCTAGACGGTATTCTTTTGTTCACTAGACATTTAAGCAATTATCATATTGATTGCTCTAATTTCTTTTCAGTTTTCTAGACGTAAATTATTAAGATTCTCTTTGTTAAAGTAATGAATGCGAGGTAAAATTTGAACTATTCCTACATATTTGATAAATATATACCTTAAGATTGGGAAAATTTAATCATTAAAATGAGATATTTTAGCTATTCCCAAAGGAATGAAGATATTGACACTGTTCTCATGAAAATATGTTTGAAAGATTTACACATTTTTCATAAGTAATGCCACGTGTGATTTCCAAATTATCGATACACGACTCACGAAGTGAAGAGTGAATTAATCTACAGAATTTGGAAATCAAGAGTGGCATTTGTTAGGACTATTTAACGAATAAAATTAAGCTGTTTACTCACAAATCATTATTTAACTATAGTTATTTTAAAATATTTATATATTTAATGTAAACGGCGATGTTTGAAAACAAATGAGAAACGATAGGTACGCTTCTAGTGCTTCTTTTGTTTATCACTGCAACCAGATCATACTATTTATTGCCAAAGGAACGCAATATTGTAAGAACGCTCTCTAGTGGAGAAAACATGAAACATCAAACTCTACCAACTGCGCTCTTACAACGGTTGGCCAAAAAGTCGACAAGTCCGCAACCTATTATACCAGTTTTAATTTTTCTGATTTTCTAATGATTCTGACAGGATTTTAGAAACAAAATATGAAATTATTGTATTGTCACGGTCCTTTACGAGTATACAAAGTTTCAAGTCGATCCAATGTTTCTAAGTGGGTGAAAATCGTGTTCAATGATTCCGCTACATAGATACAAAGACAATTTTTTTGTTTTTATGATGAATCTGGCCAGGAGTTTAGAAAAAAAAATGAAATTATTGTATTGTCACGGGTCCTTTACAAGTATACCAAGTTTCAAGTCCATCCAATGATCTTAAATGAGTGAAAATCGCGTTGAAAGATTCCGTTACATAGATAGATACAGGTCAAGCTAATATAAAGCGTGTAAAAACAGGTGAATGTTCCTTCTAACCTGTATTTTGATGTGGAACAGTTGAAAGTGGACGAATGATTGGATCTACCGGATTGTATAGTTGCATTGAAATTCGAACCCACTTTGCCAGCACCTGGGGACTTATGCAGGTGAAGTGATATTCCCAAATGTACGTTCCTAGGCGACTTATAAATATTGCTTCCTCATTTAAAATGCATTCACCCTTCTCTCAGCTATAAGAAAAGATTCAAATATCGTATTGTGTTGTTTTTTTTTCTTCATGTCTGGCATAAACCGGAAGAAATATGATTATATACTGCAACGTAACATTACTGATGATAAAATAATAAATTATATTTCCATTACTTTTATTGTTTTTTATTTTACAAGGATCAATAGTAGGTCCTGTCAGCCGCGGCGGTATAGTGATTACGTTTCTTGTCTCTCTAGTCGCAAGGATCGCGGGTCGATAGATTTTTATGATGGAAAAATCTAAGGGAAAAGTCTTCCGGATGGAACTTTAAAACGTGGGTCACGAGTCTGAATATTTTCGGTCTCGCAAAATAACCTCAAGCTTAAAAAATATGAAATTATTGTATTGTCACGGGTCCTTTATAACTATACAAAGTTTCAAGTCCATCCAATGATTTTAAATGGGTGAAAATCGCGTTGAATGATTCCGTTACATAGATAGATAGATAGATAGATAGATAGATAGATAGATAGATAGATAGATAGATAGATAGATAGATAGATAGATAGATAGATAGATAGATAGATAGATAGATATATAGATAGATAGATAGATAGATGGATAGATAGATACAGGTCAAGCTAATATAAAGCGTGTAAAAAAGAGGCCGCTGAGCAAAATTTAACCGACTTCCAAGTAATATATTGGTTGTCTACTAGATCTCCCTTGAGCCGATATGCTGACCATGTCACATCTGTAGGGAAATAAGCGTAGCTAAATCAGATTGTTTAAGAAACCACAAAGGAGGAGGCAAGGGCCCGATTTGGACTGTAAGAGCCTTGTGATGGATGGATGAATGAATGTACTATAGTACAATATAATAATAATATAATAATAATAATAATAATAATAACATATATAAAACAATGGCTGTTCCTTTGTTGTTGTATGGAAGTGAAAATTGGATAATGAAATCAAGGGATAAAAGCAGGATACAGACTGCGGAAATGCTGTTTTTACGTAATGTGAAAGGATGCACAAGAGCGGATAGAATAAGGAATGAAACTATACGAGAAGAATTAAATATATATAAAATTGAAGATAAAATCAGCGAAAATAATAAGAAATGGACAGAACACTTAATGAGAATGAACAACGAAAGAATACCAAAAAGAACCTTCCTGTATAATCCCAGAGGAACAAGAGATGTTGGCCGACCACGTAGAAGATGGACTCCACTTTTAACTTCGCCGGAACAGGCTGCATAGCCTAAACCTTGTAGTAGAAGAAGAAGAAGAAGATAATAATAATAATAATAACGCTTATTATTACTTTAGGAAGAAGAAATGTTGGAAGATAGAAACTAAGATGATTAGATAAGGTTGAGGAAGATTTAAGACAACTGAAGGTGAAAGTATGGAGGCAGAAAGCTAGTAATAGAGAAGAATGGGCAGTAGTTATAATGGAGACCAAGGTTCTTAGAGGACCGTAGAGCCAAAGGAAGAAGAAGAGGAAGAAGAAGAATAGGCCTAAGTCTATATTACTTTTACTCGCAGAATAGAACAAAAAAGAAGCCTGAAAAAAGAGGCTTCTAAGAAAAAAAAGATCACCGACCAAACACGTATTGAGATATCATTAGGAACGGGCTGAAACGACCTAAACCTAAACAAATCCATGATGATGATGAAGAAAAGTATTCCGTGGTCTGACCGGGATTAGAACTCGGGACCCCATGTACTGTCTTCAGAAGCTCTGACTTCTAGCCCATGAGGCATGAACAACTACTAATCATTTCCTTCTACATTTATCTCATTTTCACACAAGTTTAATTCATTAACTTTACACTGTTATTTTACATCTAATTATTTACATTTATCTTGGTTAATTTATGAGTGGCTAATACCCGGCGTGCGCTGCTACGCCTAAATAAATGAAATGTATTTTTATGCTTAGTTGAATAAATATAAAGAAAAATTAATTATAAATTTATATCGTAATTATTTTTAGATACCCCTTGCTGATTACCTGGCGTTGCCCGGGAATCTGCTTATCCCGATCTTCTTGGCACCATTGAGCTGAAAGGTAAAAATTGGTATTGTGAATTTGATGCCGCGGACTGTTTTTTAAGACTTTTTTTTTAGATATTCAATTCCTTATGCATTAATTTATGTACTTGTTATGGTTTAGATAGCGTAAGCCCTTAAATTGGCAATGTATTCTATAGGATACAACAACTGTTTTAATTTATTTAATATTTTTAATAAAATAGAAGAAAAAGCACGAATAGAAATTACTTAAATTTGTGTTAAATTAAACAATATACCTAATAATAACAGTTATACATGATTTCCTTTTCACTGCGGTCCGTCACTTTTAAATAACGCGACTTTCTCGTGCACTTGTGCACTTTCTTTTTTAGCTCCGGCCTCATTCGCTATCCTCCCACCGTAACTTAAACACACTTAGGGTCGGTTTCACCAACAGAGGTAACTGCATTACGCCAGTTTAAACATAAGCATTGCACATGGGGAAAACTGGCGTAATACAGTTACATCTGTTGGTGAAACTGACCCATAGAGACAAAATTTAACTCTAGCTGTTCCTCTACATTGAACATCTCACTGTTCCTCATCCTTCCTTGTTTCAGCCGCACGATTCTGGAATTCCCTCCCCTCGTATATCAAGAACTGCCCGAATCAAAAGCAGTCTAAAAAGAAACTAGCTTCATATTTCCTTAGACAATATAATACACAACCGTGTTCCATGTATACTTTTATTATTCTTTTATTTTTAAACTTTCTTTACCAAGCCATTTAAAGTAAAGTGATCCCACAACAGGCCCGGAGGCCCTTGGGTTAGTAGGAGGTTAAGGCTCCCACTTTTCCTAGACAATTTACTTAATCTAATTGCCGAATAGGTTATTATTTTTGTTTTATTTATATACAGAATTTTAATGTTTACACATCTTTCTGTGCCTGAAGTTTAATTTTTCTTCTCCACTCGTCACTCTCCATCCAATCCATGTCCCTCCAGTCCTCTTGCTTTCATTCCAGTTCTTATTTCCTACATCCACGAGTTTCGAGGTCTTCCTCTCCTCCTTCTTCCAGGTGGACACCATTCCAATGTTTTCCTGGGTAATCTTTCTTCTTGCATTCGTCGTACGTGCCCATACCAATTTAATTGCTTATACCGTATATAATCTATTATTTTTGTTACTATCAATATTATTATTATTATTATTATTATTATTATTATTATTATCTCTTCTTCTTCCTTCCAAGTATTAGGCCAAGGCCTGTTACGATCCTATAGAAAATTTTCCCTCCAGCGTTTCATAGGACGGCCCAGTGATCTTCGTCCTCTTGGTATATAATTATAAACAGCTTTGGGGATCCGATTTGAACTCATTCTTTCAAGATGGTGTTTCCAATTTAGTTGGTACTGTTTAATATATTCCAAAATTGGCGTAGTCTTCAATTCTTTTAAGATATCGGTGTTCCTTTTCCGATTCCATCTGGTGTAACCCGCTGTTTTCTGCGCATGAATCTCATTTCACAAGCCGTTATTCTGCTTTCATGTTGTTTTTTAGTGTCCATGCTTCACTACCATAGGTCAACACTGTTCTAGCCAAAGTGTTATATAAACGTAATCTGGTGTTTTTTTGTACAAGGGATGGTTTCATAACTTGATTAATAATTCCTAAACTTTTATTATAACTAGTAACTTTTTCAGGGATATCCTTTTCATCCCAGATAGAGAGATAATATCCAAGATATTTAAATTGATTAGATCTCTCTAAAAATTTTATTCTGGAGACAGATTTTACTTTGTATGGGGTCCTTCCCATGAAATGCCATAATTTTAGTTTTGTTAATTGATATTTCCATATTAAATTTGGCAGCTATTTTTCGTAAATTATAAATTGATCGTTGCAAATCATTTTCGGAAAGTGCCAGAAGAGCTAAATCGTCTGCAAAAAGAATAGCATCTAGTTTGAGGTTCCTGTTGATGGGTATATATCCTCGTTGTGTTTTCCTCCATTCATTTATTAATTTATTCATGTATATAATGAAAAGCACCGGTGAAAGTCCACATCCCTGTCTTACTCCAGTGTTGATCTTTTCCCAAGAAGATAATTTGCCATCTTGTTTAACAGAGATTTCATTATCTTTATAGATATTATTATTAGTATTATTATTATTGTCATTATTATTATTATTATTATTATTATTATTATTATTATTATTATCATTAGTATAGATACTATTTTTTTCCCTTTCCCTTGTCAACTCTATATTGTGTAGCCTATACTTATTATGTATCATTAATCAACATGTAGTTAATTCATAATTGTTATTATATGTGTAATTTAACCTGTTGAACTGGAAGAGAAGACCTTACTGTCTTAACTCCATCAGGTACAATAAATAAAATAAAAATAGTACATACGGTAATATGTTGGGCCTATATACGTTAATTGTGCCAGAAAAATTATCTAAATGATGTAAAATATCCTCATTCAAATCGATTAAGTAATTTTTGAGTCCATAAGGACATAGAGGCTCACACTCATTTTTATATATAGTTTTCGACTTCGAGACTCCAGTTCAGGGCTCAAGAACAAAGTCGTAGGCAGAATGAAACAAGAAGTCAACTAATATGGAAATAATGGAATAAATTTCAAAGAGCAATTTTTGGAATGCTTCCGCCTGGAGGGTGGCTCGTGATCTGCACCCACTGTCTGAGAATGTACTTTCCCGCCACATGCCATTCGCATTTTTTACTATTTCTGCTATGAAAATTATCCATTTAAAATAGTTTTGATTACTTTGAAATTTAAATTTGTTATTTAATTCAAATGATAAAACGAATGTTACCTCCCTGTTGGATAGCTGCATCGATCAAGTTAATTAGTTTATGAATAAATCCCAGGAATTCGGCAGTTTTAAGAACCGATATTAGAATACTTTGTTCTCTGCGACAGAATATTGTTAATTCTATCTGCGCTAGTCACACTCTTTGGCAAGTAAATGTTTGTCTCGGCAGTTGAATTGTTTCTGGATCAGTTATTTTCACTGATTTCAAATCAATAATTACATTTTTGTGCGATAGTGCGTTTTGTCCCACTTACAGCAATGGCGACTGTGATTATAAGTTCAACTTCCTACATTTCTGGGTTGCGAACCTAATAACTATACTGTAGTATTAAATATTACAAACCACGTGTGGTCCCCAGATGGTGCACTGGGGGAAAGGTCGGTGGATCTGCTAGACAGTCCTCCCGGCTAAGTCCAAGGGACTCGTGAACCATTAGTGGGGTCGACAGGAGTTGAGCGCCTTGTCGTACTATTTGCTCATCTGTTGGAGCTTGCGAGCTCCGTGCTGGACCACAACTGCAACAGGACACGTCCCTGGGGGCACACCAGGGCACGGCTCGGACCAGTGCAGAGGGGAGCAACTGTACTGGTTCCTGGCTCAGCCTACGGGCTCGTCGACAAAATGTGGGGTCGCCAGGAGATGAGCACCTGGATGTACTAAAAGTCCCACACTGTTGGGCTTGTAGCCCTAGCCGGTCTCACAACGGCTGCAGGACACGTCCCTGGAGGCAGAACAGGGGAATGTTCGGTGGATCTGCGACAGCAGTCCTCCCGACTAGGCTCATGGAGCCCGTGGACCAACTGAGGGGTCGTCAGGATTGAGCGACCTGACGTACTATGTAGCTCAGCAATTCCCAGAAGTTGCAACTCCAACACTTTCTCCCTAGGGGTGTTGGTTTAAGGACCGTGAATTTAAATATGGACGTGAACATAGGATAGGGAGGACAAGAACTCTAGGACTTGGGAGTATGGTCAGGACGACCGAGGTATCCCAAGGGGTGGGGGAAGGGCCTAGATGTGGGAAGCAAACCCAGTGCTCAAAATGTATATATATTACGTATAATGTATAGGCCCTATACAAAAAATATATCAAAAAATTAGTGTTAATATACATTAGATAGTACAACTGTCACAGGATTCATGATCGGGACAAGAGCTACTATACCAGGATTCTTAGCTAAATTTGGAATTCCTTAGATTTGGACAGTGTGTATTTTTCTAAAATTGCCATCGCTGACCATTAGAGGATCAATTTAAATTTTAAGAAACCATATTTACAAAATTTCTACTTTATAGTGTGTATGCCTCGATTGCAATTTGAAACTTTTTTATATGTGTTTATAAAATGTGTTTCATTTCAAAAATTAATTGTCTGTATCACTTTGTTCTTGAGGCAATCCTCTAATGAGGAAAGTTGTATATAATAAAATCGAAACAAATCTCTGCACTTTAAATGAACTGAACTTTATTTGAAACAATATAAAATAATAAATGCGTACTTGCCGCCGTTTTATGACTGATTGGTGTCTAGGCCTGCTGTAGTATCAACTAATTAACATTGCTCACACTGTTAACGGTAGTCAATTGTTTATAATGAACGCAAATATTTCCAACGAAGATGTTATTATTTTACTATTATTTATTATTTTGAAAACACCATCGCATAAAAAATAATGTACAACGCACGTTTGTGAAAACCACTTCCCAACCTCGCATCGTAATATAACCTACTATTTCTCCGATGTTAACGGGTCTGTAGAGATATCAAAATGTAATTGCGGTATCGAGGCAAATGAGACACGGTCATGATGGGAGACAACATTTGCTAGAGAATTGACAAGAGAAATGGATTTTTATGCGTAAATCTTATAATATAGCGGATGAGGGGCTTTTCGTGCTAACTTTATTGATACATTCCATGGTCAGTTGTCCGCCATTCAAACCTCAACCCATGTTATTACGAAGGAATTTGATTACACGAATTAAATATAATAAAAAAGTGGGATTCTTTACATCATGTGACGCGAAAAAATGTTTCTAAGTTCCAATCTTACGCCATGCGCATGCGCCAACAAACGCGAAGCGATTTACACTACGGAATCACGGGATGCAGCCAACATATACACGATATTTAACGAACCTAAAAGCTAACCTAACGCAATTTGAGCACTCTAACCTGTGAAAGACCAACCTAAAAGCTAACCTAACGCAATTTGAGCACTCTAATCTGTGAAAGACCAATCTAAAAGCTAACCTAACGCAATTTGAGCACTCTAATCTGTGAAAGACCAACCTAAAAGGTAACCTAACGCAATTTGAGCATTCTAATCTGTGAAAGACCAACCTAAAAGCTAACCTAACGCAATTTGAGCACTCTAATCTGTGAAAGACCAACCTAAAAGCTAACCTAACGCAATTTGAGCACTGTAATCTGTGAAAGACCAACCTAAAGGCTAACCTAACGCAATTTGAGCACTCTAATCTGTGAAAGACCAACCTAAAAGCCAACCTAACGCATTTTGAGCACTCTAATCTGTGAAAGACCAACCTAAAAGCTAACCTAACGCAATTTGAGCATTCTAATCTGTGAAAGACCAACCTAAAAGCTAACCTAACACAATTTGAGCACTCTAATCTGTGAAAGACCAACCTAAAAGCTAACCTAACACAATTTGAGCACTCTAATCTGTGAAAGACCAACCTAAAAGCTAACCTAACGCAATTTGAGCACTCTAATCTGTGAAAGACCAACCTAAAAGCTAACCTAACGCAATTTGAGCACTCTAATCTGCGAAAGACCAACCTAAAAGCTAACCTAACGCAATTTGAGCACTCTAATCTGTGAAAGACCAACCTAAAAGCTAACCTAACGCAATTTGAGCACTCTAATCTGTGAAAGACCAACCTAAAAGCTAACCTAACGCAATTTGAGCACTAATCTGTGAAAGACCAACCTAAAAGCTAACCTAACGCAATTTGAGCATTCTAATCTGTGAAAGACCAACCTAAAAGCTAACCTAACGCAATTTGAGCCCTCTAATCTGTGAAAGACCAGCCTAAAAGCTAACCTAACACAATTTGAGCATTATAATCTGTAAAAGAATGCAACGCCCAAAAATAAATAATAAGTTCTGAAATTCTGAAGTAGCCTAATGTGTTCAGTTAATTAGTACATACTCTGTGTTGGCTGCACTGGAACACGACTTTGTTTTTACTTAGAATATTCGTTGAAGTCAATATGGCTGCCATGTCTTCATGCTACATATGTAGTTCATCCATCCATAGTAATTCTGCCCGAGGGCAAGTCTTTCCCTGCAGTCATAGCACTTTCATACTATGCTTTGCAGCTTTACTAGGGAATTATAGGTGTGGTAGCTTCCCGTTCTTTCCACACCGGCGTTGGATGTTGATGACAATGATAAGGATGATGATGATGGCCGGATGATTTTCGGGGACCGTTGAGCCCTACGCTTCTTTACAGGTGAGGAAAAACCCCGAAAAAACCTTAACCAGGAGGCTGTCCCGACCGGGAATCGAACCCGGGCCCGCTGCGTGACAAGGCAGCACGCTACCTCAAGTGCACAGCGATGGATAAAATCATTGTAAACGGTGAGAAATTATTTAAAAAAAACCCTTCTTGGTCCCTACCACGCGTCCTCAAAGTATGTAATAAAATGAGTGACAAGTGCTTTTGTTCTCTTAGTTTCATACAAAAAGAGAAATAAGCACCGGGTTCTTTCCTTGCGAAAAGGTAGAAGAATATAGTTTAGCAACCTACCTAACTGATAAAATATATGAGCCCTTACATCCATGTTACCAATATGGTTTGTTAAAGCGGTACCATTAGAAGCTCAATGTATCAATTTGAGAGTTTTTCTGTCCTAAAAGACAAATCTTTTTATCAGTCAACGTATTAAATAAATTAGCACTCCTTTATTTTGTACATGGAGAATACATCTTTGCGAATACAAGGAGAAACAGTTTTTGTTTCGAGTATAAGTAAATAAATTATTTAAGCTCACATTCAGTTCACAAAACACTAAACAGGTTTAGGATTTTAAGAATTCCAGCAGTTATTTTATGTTTTCATCCCATAAATTAGAAATGTCGGCACCACACTATTCGAAATATGATGGCAGAAGCCTTGCGAGATTTTGGTTACACAGTTTATGAGGAAATCCATGGTGTGACCACTAATGGAAGTAACAGATGAATAGATATTATTGCATTTAGACCATCTTCTAAAATTTGTATGATATTAGATCCCACAATTCGTTTTGAGACTCATAGTGACCAACCTGTGGAAATTGACTGTGAAAAGAAATCCATCGATATCTTAAAAGAATTGAAGACTACGCTAATTTTGGAATATATTAAACAGTACCAACTAAATTGGAAACACCATCTTGAAAGAATGAGTTCAAATCGGGTCCCCAAAGCTGTTTATAATTATATACCAAGAGGACGAAGATCACTGGGCCGTCCTATGAAACGCTGGAGGGAAAATTTTCTATAGGATCGTAACAGGCCTTGGCCTAATACTTGGAAGGAAGAAGAAGAAAGCCAAATATGAGCCAACAATTGACTATTACAATATATATAGACAATATAACTGTCACAGGATTGATGATCGGGGCAAGAGGTACTATACCTGGATTCTTAGCCAAATTTTGGAATTCCTTGGATTTGGACAGGGCCATCGCTGCCATTAGAGGATAATTTTCAATTTTAATAATAAGTTGGTAAGAGGCACTCGAAAGAGCATTAAGTTATAAGTTTATGATTTGTCTTTTATGAGTTCGTTCAGTGATCCTGTCCATATTCTGCATTGTTTGTAATGGTATCGCTCACACTTTTGGTCGCATATCTTGCATTCACACGAATCACTCGGTTGGTGGAATTTTGTATTTTTGCACATTTTGTGATGATATCCGTGTGTTGCTAAACCTATGATTCTGTGCCTTCGTGGTTGGTTACTTCCAGTCCACTCTCTGTTTACCATGGCATCTGAGGCGTAGAAATCTTCGTCGATCTCTTTTTCTCTCTGTTTCTTTTTTTCGATGACTTTCTTATATGGCTCCGTTGCTGGCAGTAGTATCCTTTGCCTCAGGTCCTCTAGGAAGAAGGTTTCTCTGGCTAGCATATAGGCCATTCTATTTGGTGTGTATTGGCTTGCACCTAATGCCTTTTTGATGAATCTTGGTTTTACTTTTTCTAACCTATCCAAATCGCTGGTCGATAATTTTCAATTTTAAGAAACTATATTTACAAAATTTCTACTTTATAGCATGTATACTTCAATTAGGCCTACAATTTGAATTTTTTTTAAATATATTTACAAAATGTATTGCATCAGTTCCAAAAATTAATTGTCTGTATCACTTTGTCCTTGAGGAAATCCTCTAATGAGGAAAGTTGTATATGATATAATATTTAGAAACGCCGTCCAATGTAATAGTTTTGGGCGCATCCGCGGTATTAAATTCAGTTTGGATACTCTCTGAGAACTTACTTAACGGAGACAAGTTTTTATGGAACTCGAAAGTACTTCACGTTTTTCTAGTGCACACCGTTTCACAGTTCTAAATTTATCATTCTATATAATTTCACTTTAAAAAGTCGTAACAGATGAACAAAAAGCATTGGTAGAGTTAAAATGGCGAGTTTTTTTTTTCGTTTATTGTTGTCACGATTATTGCGTAAAAAACCGCAATACGACCTGAACTAATTCTCTAATATCTCTTTTGTGTGTTCCTTGTTGTTTATTATGGATAATATACTTCTATCTGCATGAGAATGGGAACTACGTTTCGCTGAAAATGCGTTTAATTGAATACTATTTAACAAAATAATAGAATGAAATCAATTTGGTAATTTTTGTATATACATTGTGCGTAGTTTACATAGAGGGCAGTGGTTTTAATTCCCACACGCGTGTTTGTAACACGTCGGCCTACTATTACAGTATAGTTATTTAATTACAGTTTAGTTATTTAGGTTGGCAACCCCGAAATGTAAGAAGTTGAACTTTCAATCATGGCCGCCATTGTTAAGTACGACAAAACGCACTAATGCGCAAAAAAAGAAATTAACAGTGTTTACAATTTAAAACTAATACAGTAAATTTTTCTTGAAAATAATTTTATAAAATTTTTCTTAAGTTTTCTTCGTTGTTGGATTTTTGTTGTTTTTTTTAATGGTTTTGACAACTATGCTGAAGAAAAATATTGGAGAACAACAATGCAACAGAGCTACAATATTTTGGAGTCATCTGGAAGTACAAAATTAGAGGAGGCCATGATATCCAGCAGAGAATATTTTTTCTAATTCGTAATACTCTTAGTCACACTGGTAACTACTAAAATTAGTGTAGCAAATTTAGCAGTGTAACTTTCTTCTTCTTCTTCTTCCTTCCAAGTATTAGGCCAAGGCCTGTTACGATCCTATAGAAAATTTTCCCTCCTGCGCTTCCAGGAAATTCTCGTATAAGACTTGAAAGCATAATAATAGTCCCTTCGATTGGTTGCTGGCCAAAGGAAGGCAAGACCAGTGATGGGGCTGCCATCTTATAGCCTCTGGTCAGGCTTTTCTGGAGAAGAAAAGAAAATAAAGGAAAGAAGAAATGGAAGAAAGGAAAGACTCCCTAGCCCTCGGATGCCCTAATAGCGTCGGGGTCGAAAAAAACAAGAGTTAACCAAGAGAGGTTAGATAGTAAAGTTAAAAGAGTGCAAAACACAAGTAAGTGGAAGAAATGTTTTGCTCAGCTTGGGCACCTTGTGGTCGCCATCCACATATCCCCTAGATGAGGACCCCTGAACTTTAAGTTTAGGAAACAGGATTTACGAGACAAATTAACTAGTAAATTTTAACTGCTAATAAATAACACTGGTCAACAGTGGTTTTGTTGCCCTTGATATAAGATTAATTTCGGATATATTTATGCTCACAATTTATGGAACTATCAATGATTTTGGAAGATTTTCTCTGGGTTTTTAAAATCTTTATTTTCATTTTACAGCACAGAAATCGGAAAATATGAAAAAATATAAAATATATTTATAATGTCAATTGTTTTTTTGAAAAATTATATTACACCGACGTAAATAGAAGGAAAAATATCGAAAACCCGTGTTATACTTCAGTGAAATGCCTTTTATAAGATTTTCTTCTATAATATTTTAGGGGACAATCTCTTTTCCGTAAAAGAATACCCGCCATGTGCTGCTATACCTGCACAGGAATCTACGTACTTGTCTCAATCTTCTTGGCATCAATGAAAGACAAAAATGGTTATTGTGAGTTATCCGTAAGAGATAAACATATGCTGTCGTGGGCTTTTTGTAGGGCTTTCTCAGATGTTTAATTCTGTGTACATTAATTTTGTGTATTTATTATGGTTAGGATCGGCCGCGGTGGACTTGTAGTTATGCACCTTGCCTCTGGTCCCGAGGGTCGCGGGTTCAAACCCGGCGGGGTCGATGGATTTTTTTAGGATGAAAAAATCCAAGGGGTAAGTCCTCCGGGAGGGACTTTAAGCAGTGGGTCCCGAGTCTGAAGATTTTCAGGCTCGTAAAAGGCCTCTAAGCAAAATTTACCGAATTTTCCCTTCCTAGTACTACCTTGGTTTCCTAGATGTCAGTATGAGGCGGAACGCTGACCACGGACCACTCAAATGACATCTATACGAAAATAATTGTAACTAAATTAGTATGGTTAAGATTCTTCCCTGTAGGGGGAGAGCGCCAAATCTCTGTTAAGGGAAACATGGGCTTACAAGATTACAAGAAGAAGTTAGTTAGTTAGGCAGCGTAAGCCATTTAAGCGTGCAAAGAGCAATTTTTTTAACGTTTTCCACTACAAAAAGCAATTTTTAAGGGCGTAGGAATTTAGCATCACAACTCTCTTATAGTCTATGTTGATCCCGGGAATCACCTGAACATTTTGCAAAAAGCCCAATCACAATCGGATCAACTTTATGGCCGCGCATAAAGTACGAACAAACAGACAAACATTCATTTTTATATATTACTAGCGTACCTGGCAGACGCTGCCCTGCCCGAACGTTCAATTCTCATGTCATGGGCGGACGATAAAAATATGTTACTTTTTTACCATAAAATTCAGCAATTAGGACACAATTAGATATTTTTAAATAAGTTCGCAAGAAAACCTCTTACAGCCTATTGTTGTGTCTCAAGAAGTGTGAATGATGACGTCACACAGTCATGAACATTAGAATTGTACCCTCCTTTGCAGATAAGTTAAGAATCGTCATATAACAATTATATTAGAGTGAAAAAAAAAATTCATGAGAGTGAGTCTTTTTTTTTCAGCTAGATTTTATTTCTGACGCACTGTGCACCGGTCCCATACTGGCCGACATTCCATGAGAAAAATCCCGTAGAGACTCGAACCAGCGTAAGTCCCATAGTTTAGCGCCAAGACTTATTGCCTTAACCACTCGGCTACGGCGCGAGACTCTTGGTATTAATGAAAGACAAAAATGGTTATTGTGAGTTATCCGTAAGAGATAAACATATGCTGTCGCGGACTTTTTTGTAGAGCTTTTTGAGATATTCAATTCTGTGTACATTAATTTTGTGCATTTCTTATGGTTTAGGAGCGTAAGCCATTTAAACGTCCAAAGAGCTACTTTTTTCACGTTTTCCACTACAAAGGGCGATTTTTAAGGGTGTAGGAGTTGAGTATCACAACTCTCTTATAGCCTATGTTCATCCCAGGAATCTCTTGAACATTTTGCAAAAAAACCCATCACAATCAGATCAACGGTATGGCCGCGCATAAAGTATGAACAAAGAAACAAACATTAATTTTTATATATAAGATTTCTATGTGTGAAAATATATTTAGTTTTATTGACGTTAGAAAAATTTCACATTCTATAAAAAAAACCTTTCAAAGTTTTAATCGAACTGTACGTTGAAAAATAATACTTTAAATTTTGAGGTCGTTATTATGCATGCAGTAAAACGGTACATTGTGAGAAAAGTGATGCTGTATGCTTTTTGTTGGTATCATCTGGTGCTCGCGTCTTTAATCAAATTAAAGATGACACGGAGATGCGAGGTTGTTGTACTTCTCACAATGCCAAATTCTCCTCATCCATCACTTGCCTCATTTCCTGCAGGTTTCTACTAAATTCTCTGACACCACCGTGTACAGCAAATTTCCTTTCATTATCCCATTTTATTTTAGAAATATTAATGCATTCCTATCCACTGGAGCTTCCTTATGATCATTATATTTATTATGTTTTCAAGCAACTCTCTCCATTGGTATCAGGTAGGCCTATAGTATCACCTCACGCTGATCTGTCATATTTTCTGTTTCTGTAAAAATAATAATTGTTCAATATAACTACTATTGTAATTTTTTTTGTATACATATGTACCATATGGTTGTCCTGTTTAATATGACTATTATTGTAATTTTTTTGTATTCATATGTAACATATGTTTGTCCTGTTTAATATGACTATTATTGTAATTTTTTTGTATTCATATGTAACATATGTTTGTCCTGTTTAATATGACTATTATTGTATTTTTTTTGTATTCATATGTAACATATGTTTGTCCTGTTTAATATGACTATTATTGTAATTTTTTGTATTCATATGTAACATATGTTTGTCCTGTTTAATATGACTATTATTGTATTTTTTTTGTATTCATATGTAACATATGTTTGTCATGTTTAATATGAATATTATTGTAATTTTTTTGTATTCATATGTAACATATGTTTGTCCTGTTTAATATGACTATTATTGTATTTTTTATATTCATATGTAACATATGTTTGTCCTGTTTAATATGACTATTATTGTAATTTTTTTGTATTCATATGTAACATATGTTTGTCCTGTTTAATATGACTATTATTGTATTTTTTGTATTCATATGTAACATATGTTTGTCCTGTTTAATATGACTATTATTGTATTTTTTATATTCATATGTAACATATGTTTGTCCTGTTTAATATGACTATTATTGTAATTTTTTTGTATTCATATGTAACATATGTTTGTCCTGTTTAATATGACTATTATTGTATTTTTTGTATTCATATGTAACATATGTTTGTCCTGTTTAATATGACTATTATTGTAATTTTTTTGTATTCATATGTAACATATGTTTGTCCTGTTTAATATGACTATTATTGTAATTTTTTTGTATTCATATGTACCATATGTTTGTCCTGTTTAATATGACTATTATTGTATTTTTTGTATTCATATGTAACATATGGTTGTCCTGTTTAATATGACTATTATTGTAATTTTTTTGTATTCATATGTAACATATGTTTGTCCTGTTTAATATGACTATTATTGTAATTTTTTTGTATTCATATGTAACATATGTTTGTCCTGTTTAATATGCAGTATTACATGTGTCACTTAATGGGGTTCAGATCCCTTATAGTGAGACAGTAAAAAATCTAGGAGTGTTTATGGATAAACATTTAATTTGGAATAAACAAATAAATAACATTTGCAAAACTATCTTCTCAATAATACACTCATTAAATCGTATAAGAAATTGTTTACCGTTTTCTTTAAGAAAAATGCTAGTAGAAACACTCGCAATGCCCCATTTTGATTATTGTGATACTCTTTTTACTGACCTAAATACTGTTCTTACCCAAAGACTTCAACGTGTTCACAATTCTTGCATACGTTTTATTTGTGGTATACGTAGATTTGATCACGTTACACCATTCCTGGAACAATTGTCATGGCTTCGTCTTCAAGATCGTAGAACCATCCATTCCCTATGCCTACTCTATAACATATTACACACATCTTTACCTTATTATTATCACACCGCTTCACTAAACTCTCTGATACACATAACTTAGATACCCGATCCCTTGAGCACAGTGTCCTTTATATCCCTCCTCATCATACTACCTATTATTCGAAATCTTTTACAGTTTCTCTTTCTAGAACATGGAATTCACTTCCACCCTATGTCAGAGACTGCCAAACTTTACCATCTTTCAGAAATAAATTGAAAATAAAATCACTAACAGAAACAACTCACTAATACTACTTTTTAAGAATTAATAATGCGTTTTTTGCATTATTTAATAAAAATAGACTTAGGATTTGTTAATATATTTACCTAATGCCTTGTATAAAAAGCGTAGATTAATTCATTGTAGTGTTTTTTTTTCTCTTCTTTTTATGCATAGTAGATTCGAGCTGTTATTCCTTTTTTTATTCATTGTATCATTAATTTAATTTTAATTGTATTTAGTTTCATTCTATTATTAGACATTAATTTCATTATTATTCAATATGACAGATAATTAATTGTTCAATGACTATATTGTAACTTTTTTGTATTCATATGTAACATGTTTGTCCTGTCTAATATGACTACTATTGTAATTTTTTTGTATTCATGTGTAACATATGTTTGTCCTGTTTTATATGACTATTATTGTATTTTTTTTGTATTCATATGTAACATATGCTTGTTCTGGTGAGTGGAAGAGAAGGCCACATGGCCTTAACTCCACCAGGCTAAATAAATCTATTCTATTCTAAATCTATTCTACTATTATTGTATTTTTTTGTATTCATATGTAACATATGTTTGTCCTGTTTAATATGACTATTATTGTAATTTTTTGTATTCATATGTAACATATGTTTGTCCTGTTTAATATGACTATTATTGTAATTTTTTGTATTCATATGTAACATATGTTTGTCCTGTTTAATATGACTATTATTGTAATTTTTTTGTATTCATATGTAACATATGTTTGTCCTGTTTAATATGACTATTATTGTAATTTTTTGTATTCATATGTAACATATGTTTGTCCTGTTTAATATGACTATTATTGTAATTTTTTGTATTCATATGTAACATATGTTTGTCCTGTTTAATATGACTATTATTGTATTTTTTTGTATTCATATGTAACATATGTTTGTTCTGGTGAGTGGAAGAGAAGGCTACATGGCCTTAACTCCACCAGGCTAAATAAATCTATTCAATTCTAAACGCAGACCTAAATAATTGAATAGCTTTCAAACAAATAAATAAATCCAATCAAAAATAAATTTTGATTATTATCTTAATGAGGAAAGGAAGTATCCAGAGATAAGTCAATATCAAAAAAATATAAAAACATTTATTTAATCGAATTCTGAATACTTTTCTCTATTTACTATATATATACGTACGGAGGATACACAATTGAGTAACACTAAGACATTAGGACTGGAAGTAAATATCAATAAAACTAACATATGTAGTAGTAGGACTTTATTAGACAAAAAGTAAGATATTTACAATATTATTTACAAATATGTGTCGCACGGGCAGTAAGCCGTACGTGCTGTTGACAGTCCGTTACCATAAAGTAATAATTGGTACTAGTGTAAAGAAAAATAACAACAAAAAGGGCAATAACATTACAATTACATAAAGAAAACACAATAATAATATTACAATTAAATAATAACACAATAGCATTATACACTAAAAACATTACAATTACATAAAGAAAACACAATAATATTACAATTAAATAATAACACAATAGCATTATACACTAAAAAAAACATTAACATTACAATTACATAAAGAAAACACATAATAATATATGGTCACACATAGAAATACATTATGCAATGGAAATGGACAGCTTATGACAAACGAGGGAAATTTTGAGGAAGTGGCTGAATTCAAATACCTAGGAACAATAATCACAAATAGGAATAATAATAATAATAATAATAATAATAATAATAGCTTTATTTTACCTGGCAGAGTTAAGGCCTTAAGGCCTTGTCTACCACTCAACCAGGTTTAAAAAAAATACAAACAAAAAATAGTCTTAAATCTAAATTACAATATATATATAAACGATTACAAGTTATGAATACAATACAATTAATATTTATAATGTATTTTGATTTACTCTAAATTTAACGAATTAAATATATAATATGTACAATATATATAAAAAACAGGAAAAGATTAATGACATAGTATAAAATTAAATAAATAGAGAAAAATTAATTATTAGACAACAGGTAACTGTATAAGCGTGACTTAAAAGTGCCAAGTGTGCGGCAACCCCTGATATCTTGAGGAAGGAGATTCCAGGAGCGGGCAGAGGCTACTGTGAAGGAAGTAGAATAGGAGGAAGTGCTATGAAGAGGAATTGTTAGCAGACTGCTATCTTGTGATCTAGTGTCAATATTGTGGTAAGAGGATAACTTCTCAAATCTAGACCCAGGTAAGTAGGGATGTAGGAATTCAGAAGCTTGAAAGTAGTGAAAGAGAGTGCAATTTACGTCTGTCAGTAAGACGGAGCCAAGAGAGGTTATTAAAGTGTTCGGAAATATGGTCATAACGGCGGATATTGAAAATGAATCGAACGCAAGCATTATGAACACGCTGCAGTCTCTGCGACAAGTCATAGTTTAGATCATTATATATAATGTCACAATAATCGAAGTGTGGTAACACAAGATTCTGCACAAGGATTTGTTTTAACGAAACTGGGAGAAAATTCTTTAAACGTCTAAGATAATGTAAGATGGAGAAAGTCTTTTTACATATGTGTTTCACTTGTGTTTGCCAGGTTAAATTTGCGTCTAGATGTAGTCCAAGATCTATTACTGAAGAAGAATAAGGGATGATTATATTATTTATAGTAATGTTTGGTAGTGGAATGAGATGCACAACGAAATTAAACATAGACTCAATTCTGGAAATGTGTGTTATTATGCATTGCAGAGACTCTTGACGTCCCAACTCCTTTTAGAAAACGTAAAAATGAATATATATATATATATATATATATATATATATATATAAACTGTTATTTTACCAGTTATGTTATATGGGTCCGAAACATGGACTCTTTCTTTAAGGGAGGAAAGGATATTACGAGTATTTGAGAATAAAGTACTTAGGAAAATTTTTGAACAAAAGAGAGATGAACAGACAGGTGAATGGTCAAGACTTTTCATAACAGTGAACTACATGGTCTTTATAGGAAGCCAGATATAATAAGAACAGTTAAGTCTTGTAGACTGCGATGGGCAGGACATGTGGAATGAATGGAGAATGAAATAGGGACATGGAAGCTCCTTGGAGGGAAAGCGCTGAGTTGGAATGCCGAAATTGAATTGGTAGAATAAAATTAAACATGATTTGAGGGAATTAGATTATATAGGAGATGACTGGAAAATATTAGCTCAGAATACGGATATATGGAGAGCTTGTATCTCCGTGGTAATGAACCTACATGTTCTATGGCGTCAGTTAGTTAATTAGTCAATACCGTCAATATTTTACAAAGTTAAGAAGACAGACCTACGAAGTAACAACTTTATCAAAAGTAATATCAGGAGCGATTTCCAATTTATCTAGAGAAATCAGGAGTGACATTTGTTAGGACTATTTAACGAATAAAATTAGGTTGTTTACTCAGAAATCATTATTTAAATATGTATAGCCTATATTTAATGTAAACGGCGAAAAAAAAATGTTTGTTCGTCACTGCAACTTGATCATATTATTTATTGCCAAATAGGATCGCAATATTGTAAAAATGTACCCTACTGGAGAAAAAATGAAACACACCAAACTGTATATTATAACCAACATTATAGGTTATGAATTATTTTTTCGGAAACAACTAAGTGAAATCAGTATTTAAAAACACAATTATTGAACACACAATTATCAAATGTGTAGGTCGATGGAATCTGTTCATTATTTGCTATATTCAATGTATTTGTTAGAGAGTCAGTCACTGCAAAACAATGCTCTGACCTGTTCAGAATATTAAAAAGGAGGAGCTTTATTTATTTTGGTAATCAAAATCCGATACTTATCGAGGTGAAACACGACTGTCATTGGTTGTAAAACAAAACTCATTGAAACATGATTGGTCATTGACTCCCATTTGGGGCATGAGTTAAATATTCATTTTAATGTTATGACAACGGAGTGTTACCATGACAACGGAGTGTTACCATGACAACGGAGTGTTACCATGAATTTTATTAATGTTAACTATATTTTTGTTTTCTTGCTTTCCATTTTTTATTCGCAAGGTAACATTGAGGATCTCTGATTTATATTATACAAGTAAAGTGGCATTTATGTTGGGTAAAGTGGGATAGTTTAGGGGTTGTCTACATTTTTACGTTTCCCCTGGTGCAGTGTTTCGCAATGAGTAGACTGTGTGTGTGGCAGGCGGGAGTGCCTTGTCCAGGATACAAACTGAAGCTCAAGATAATTAATTACTTGCACAAGTATGATGACCACTCAAGCTCTCCTCCTTCCTGTAATCCCAGCTGTCACTCACTTCCTTCATCTCCTGAAACAGACTCACTTCTCACTAAACGTAACAATAACTTATTAGGACTTGTTTATTTCACCTGATGATGCCAATATAAAGTTCTCCTCCAGTTAATCACGATAAAAATCTGTTACATGAAAATTCAACATATTATTTCAGTTGGTATGTAAATGAAAAATTGGTAATAATGTAATAATAATGATAATAATAATAATAATAATAATAAATAATAATAATAATAATAATAATAATAATAATAATAATAATAATGATAATAATAATAATGATAATAATAATAATGATAATAATAATAATGATAATAATAATAATGATGATAATAATAATAATAATGATAATAATGATAATAATAATAATGATAATAATGATAATAATAATAATAATAATGATGATAATAATAATAATAATAATAATGATAATAATAATGATAATAATAATAATAATGATAATAATAATAATAATGATAATAATATGATAATAATAATAATAATAATGATAATAATAATAATGATAATAATAATGATAATAATAATAATGAGAATAATAATAATAATAATAATAATAATAATAATAATAATGATAATAATAATGATAATAATAATGATAATAATAATAATGATAATAATATTAATAATAATGATAATAATAATAATGATAATATTATTAATAATAATGATAATAATAATAATAATAATAATAATAATAATAATAATAATAATAATAATGATAATAATAATAATGATAATAATGATAATAATAATGATAATAATAATAATAATAATAATGATACTAATAGATAATGATTCATCCATAGTAATTCTTCCCGAAGGACAGTCCTTCAGTGCAATCATAGCATTTTCATGCTATGCTTGCAAGCTTTACTAGGTAATTGTAGGTGCGGTAGCTTCCTAGATAATGATAATATTGATAATAATAATAATGATAATGATAATAATAATGTTAATCATCATCATCCTTTCAAGTATTAGGCCCAGTGGCCCGTTACGGTCTCCCGCCATCTCCGAAAAGGTCGACCCACAGATCTTCTGCCTCGAGGAATGTAGTGAAGAATTTGTTTTGGTATTCTGTGACGATCCATGCGCTGAATATGGGCTAGCCTATTGTTTCTATATTCTTGGAGGTATTCAGATATAGGTACGATGTTTAACTCTTTGGCTATTGTTGAATTTCTTTGCTGGTCTAGAAGGCTATAATAATGTTAATAATAATGATAATAATAGTAATAATTATAATGATAATAATAATTATAATAATGATAATGATAATAAACGAAAAAACTAAAAACTAGAAAAGAATAATAAAATGCTTTTGACTTCACGACATTACAAGTTAAAGAAAAGTTAAAGAAGTAGGCCTAAATTGTATTAAATAATAAATTATGTTCGGTACACAGTATTGAGACCCGAAAGAGCAAGTGAAATTTAGACACATGTAGCAAAATAGTATATTACGATGCGAGGTTGGGAAGTGGTTTTTACAGAAGCGAGGAAAATGTTTAAAAATCGAGCGATAGCGAGGTTCTGTAAAGCACTCCACAAACGTGCGTTGTACTTTGTTTTTTGCGCGATGGTGTTTTCATAATAATAAATAATAGTAAAATAATAACATCTTTGTTGGAAATATTTGCGTTCATTATAAACAACTGACTAACGTTAACAGTGTGGGCAATGTTATTAGTTGAAACTACAGCAGGCCGTGCCACTAATCAGTCATAAAATGCTTGCAAGGACGTAGGCCTACTTATTGTTTTATATTGTTTCAAATAAAGTTCAGTTCATTTAAAATGCAGTGATTTGTTTCGTATAATGTATATTAACACTACCTTTAGGATATATTTTTGTATATCCATTGTACGTAATATACATAGAGGGCAGTGGATTTACTTCCCACATTTTTTATTATTATTTAGAGCCCCACCACTACCCCCCGGGTTACCTCGGGCATAATGTCCTTATCCCCGGGTCTGCTCGATGTCCCTGTCTATATCTAATCTTTATTGAAATACATAATAAATATACAATTCAGGTATTTGAAAGTGTGTAGTTGTTACGTAAAATGAAAATAAAGTGTGTTTTGTTTGTCCGTGTTGGCCCTTATAGTCGACGAGGGCTAAAGTGTCTAGAATATTTTAGAAAGAGAAAGAGAGTACTCACCATCTTCTTTCTCACTCATACGCATATCTCTTCACGGTGACAGCGGTAGGGCAGAAATCTGCGCTGGGCCTCACGGGCACAAGGACTGTACCCTAAAGGCCCAAGCGCGGAGAGACACTAATTTGCTAAAATGTGCAAATTGCAAGGAGTCCGGTCACCCGGCGTCCTATAGAGGCTGCCCTGCTTTCAAGGCAGCCCTTGAAGCTTATAGCAGGGTAGCTAAACCCATCCCCAATCCAAAAGAGAAACCATCCGTAAGTGATCCCATCCCAAATCCAATTGTAAATCCAACTAAAAGAAAGACCTTCACATCTGTGAAGGTCGATCCAAGAGTTTCCTTCACCCAAGCTCTACAGACTGGTACTGCTTCCAGAACAACTCAAGAGAACAGCACTGCTAAAGCAAAGGGCCAACAATTGCCAATACGTAGCTTGAGTGTACGTGGGGAGGAGATTCTCCGGGATGTTCAGCCTTTATTGGCTGAACTGTCTAGTCCCATGGAGCGTTTCCTCTTCATGAGCCGACTGGTTAACCTGTGTTTTGCAGGTTAACCTCAAAAGGAGAGACCATCCACATAATAGTGCGAGACCACTCGCTTTTAAAGAGTGTGGCTCACTCTACGCTGTCCGGCTTTCGGACTCTCTGCTTGCCGGCGGCGTAGTCTATGATGCCCTTTTTACAAGTATAGTGGTTTCCACTATTATTCTGGTGTAGACCTGTTAGGTAAAATATATTGTCACCAAAGGCTGAGGTTACATAATCCACAACCACTACTTGATAGCCAAAAAGGAATTTGCTGCCAAGTTTATCCCATTGGGAAACAGTATGCAGCACACTGGACGGTGCAAGTCACCGTCAACAATCAGTCAGTCAGTCGGTAGGGCAGACACTCCCTGTAGTGAACATAGATCAGTGGTGGCATTCCCTTCTTCTAAAGATTCTTCCTGGCAAGTTTCTATGTCTTCATTTTCATTTTCATCGTCGTCGGTATCGTCTAAATTTATTTCAAACCGATCACTAATTTGGTCCATTAAATCGTCTGCCAGCCAATATGACTCTTCAATCTTTTCACACGCTCTGCAGTCACTTTTAACAGAGCACTCTGAACCAGTCGCCACTGACAAAAATTACCTGACGCAAAAGTGACTGGACGGAAGTGGGGGGGGGTGGAATTTTTCTAGCATTCCTAAGTAATTTTACAAGGGTAGCCCATTGTGTTTTCCGAAGGGTAGAAGAACAGTTCTCTAGACAAGGATAGCAGAAATCATGCCAACTTAGTCCTTTTACACTATAATATGTGTGTATGTGACTGTGTGTTTAGTGCTTGTTTGTGTATATGTGTTTGTGTGTGTGTGTGTAGTAGTAGTAGTAGTAGTAGATTGGTGAAGTTTTTAACGCCTCTCTTGTCTCCGCTGGTCTTCGGCTCTTCTCAATCCCACACGTGGTTTGTAATATGTAATATTACACGCCGTAGCGTAGTGGTTAAGGCACTGCGCTTCAAGCCGGTAGGTCGAGGGTTCAAGTCCCGGTGCGGTCAGGATTTTTAAACTGACCCAAACATTATGGCGGCACTGTGGCCGTGGGGTCGACTCAGCCTCTAAAGGAAATGAGTACCAGACACTTGTTCTGGGGGTAAAGGCGGCCCTCACGCAGGGCTGACAACCCGGCTGACATAAAGTGTCGATTGTCTAGAAAAAGTGGGAGCCTTAACCTCCTACTACCCCAAGGGCCTCCGGGCCTGTTGTGGGATCACTTTACTTTACTTTATTGTCTTCTTTTATTATTATTATTATTATTTCTTCCTTTCTCGTTTTCTTTCGTTTACACCGTTCTTCCTTCTTGTTCTACCTTTGTTAACCTTTTTATCTTATTCACACATACAAACACAAGAGAGGACACACACCCAGACCCAAGGTGGAGATTTAAAATCCCCTATCCCGCCGGGAATCGAACCCGGGTCGCCGGAGTGGAAGGTAGGGACTCTACCGACCATGCCACGGCGACGGGCTGAATCACAAGCTCGCTGGCGTCACGTAAGCATTTCAGTTACTTTTTCTGAAGAGCTGGAGTATTAACTACTTACGCAAGAGTGTTTACTGTACCTGGGTGCGACTGTACTGTGGAAGACACTACGGTAGCTTAATTATCTACATATATGTACAGGGTAACGTCTTAATGGTTTGTTAACAGTGATGAATGATTAACGTATCAATCACTCTGACATGATGGTATTATAACGCTATTAGTAAACCAGCGCCACTGCCACTCTCACGTATATAAATAATTACACTGTGCAGGTTCATTCCATGAGCCAGAGTGCTGATTTATAAATAAAACAAGTGAAATATTATTCCATACCATCAAATTTCTGAGGTAGGCTTCTTGCCTATTTGAAAATAAAAAATAGCAGAAGCTTCAACATTAGATTCAAGGAACATTTCAGAGATTTCGTTTACAATGGAGGAAAATCAAGTTACGCAAAACATGTAATTCAAGCTGGACACCATATGCATAACATCGATAACACCCTCACAATAGTACATAGAGAAAACATTCCAACGAGAATAAATATACTGGAGGAAATCGCAATCCTAAGAGAAATCAACAACAACCTGATTCTCAATGAATACACACCTAATTCACACAATCCTCTGTACAAAATTCTCACAACCAAATTAGTGCTTCAACAAGGGTTAACAAGAACGGACCTAATGCATTCTGCTGATGATGGGACTAGTCCCGAAAGGCCTACAGAGTTTTAAAAGAACTTGAGTTGAGGAGACGGACCTACAAGGTAACTATATTATAGTTTTTAACCGTACATTATATTACTGTCAAAATATATATAGTACAAATGGGGAATGGGGCACGCCGTAGCATAGTGGTTAAGGCACTGCGCTACAAGTCGGAAGGTCGAGGGTTCAAGTCCCGGTGGGGTCAGGATTTTTAAACTGACCCAAACCTTCTGGTGGCACTATGGCCCTGGGGTCAACTCAACCTCTAAGGGAAATGAGTAACAGACGCTTGTTCTGGGTGTAAAGGCGGCCGTCATGCAGGACTGACAACCCGGCTGACATCAAGTGCCGATTGTCTAGAAAAAGTGGGAGCCTTAACCTCTTACTACCTCAAGGGCCTTCCGAGGCCTGTAGTGGGATTACTTTACTTTACAAATGGGGAATGAAAGAGAAATTTGAAGCTTCTTGTAGGAAAACTCAGAGTTGGTAGACCGATAATGAGGTGGAAGAATAACATTAACTATGATTTGAGGGAAATAGATTATGCAGGGATGAATGGAAAACATTATTCTCAGCATAAGGATGTGTGAAGAGCTTAAATAAAACTATTCAAGAGATGGTTAAATAAAAAAAAGTTGGCCCTGATTACCTTCCGATTGAGGCATTTTGATGGATTTGTCAATATTACTTTCATAACGACATCGAAAAAAAATCGCGATTGAATTTATCGTAAGTTTATTTTAAATTAATATTTTCTTTAGTTCTATCCGGTTTTGATTTCTTTGGTCTTTTAGCATTGTGTGTTTTCTTCTAATATGTGGGGAGCTGGCCCACAGCATAAACCCCCAACCTGGAGGACCGGGAAATTTTCTGTCTGGGTTTTCCTCCCATAGCCTTTGAAGATCCCTCTTCACCGCAAGGCAGCGTTTCTCTGTTTCCCTTAGAGATAGGGTTGCCTCTTCCGCCAGATCCGCCGTGTTGAAGGACTCCTTCTGCGCCGACACTGCCGTTGAGGTCTTCACCGTAACCCTGGCTAGGGACCCTTACAGAGTACTATCAGTCGGAGCCAACTGAACCCTGTTTTTTTAACGAGGTTGTTACTCCTCCCCCTCCTTTTTTCTCATCCGGGCTTGGGACCGGCCGTGGCAGAGTAACATGGAAAGAAAGCATGAAGATAGCAATGCAAGCAAGAGGGCTAAGCATTGAAGATGCTCAAGATCGCAAGCTTTGGAGGTTTGGCACGGGAAGACGACAGGAGCTGTAAAAACCCGAAGATACATAGAAATATTTTCTTTAGTTTAGTCAATCCCCGCTCTATGCCATAATGGGTAGAGTTTCTATCTTCTATTCCGGCGGCAAGAAATAATTTTTGCCGGGGTACCTGATTTAAACCTCACCTTGTGTCTAAGTATGTGCCCCTTATCTTGTGGTGTTTTCTGCAGTGGTCCTGGCATCCTACTAAGAACATATCCAGGGACGTCCGCCACTGGTCCTGCGTGTGTTATTGAAGTTTCTGCTCCATTTTTAACAATCTATATACTAGCAACTAAATGTAATATTACATGCTTTCTATTATATAATTATACAGTTTTGAATTCCTGTGCGTATATTCTAATTGTCCACCGCGCGCTGTGGTCTCGAGGTACCGTGCTGCCTTGTCACGCAGCGGGCTCGGGTTCGATTCCCGGTCGGGACAGGCTCCTGGGTGAGGTTTTTTCGGGGTTTTTCCTCATCTGTAAGACAAATGTCAGGAAGCTTACGGCCTAACGGTGCCCGAAAATCATCCGGCCATCTTCATCATCATTTTTCATCGGTGTGGAAAGCAACGGGAAGTTACCACACCTATAATTCCCTACTGAAGCTGGGCATGAAAATGCTATGATTGCAGTGAAAGACCTGCCCTATGGCAGAATTACTATGGATGGATGAATGTATATATATATATATATATATATATATATATATATGTGTGTGTGTGTGTGTGTGTTTAAGAAAGTTTTCTTGGGTTTTCCGCCTGACGGATACAAGTTCGGCCTCTGGCCACTGATTCCAACGTTTCGGCATGATCCCATATGCCATTATCAAGGAATGATAAGTTCGAGTCACAGGTTATCATTTCTTGATAATGACACGTGGGATCATGCCGAAACTTCGGAATCAGTGGCCAGAGGCCGAAATTGAATCCAAGACGCGGAAAACCCAAGAAAACTTTCATATTATACTTATATCCGCAAAAATCTGCAATATGACATTTATATATATACACACACAAACAAAAGAAAAATCAAACAATATTTTTATTGCAATTTTAGCGTGGGGTACGGTTGTACTTTTGTTTTTGCAGAATATCTGTCTCGTTTTCCATGAAAACAATCAATGAACGAGGTATGACGAAGCAGAAAGTAAACCATTCATTAGAAAACAAAATGTTTACCAGCGGCTGTTTGAAAAGTACCGCACAACTGTTATAGTTTCATCTGCTAATTTATTGTTTGTGCTCGTCTTGTTTACTCGATATGCTTTAAAACACCTTACCTGTTATTTTTAATAACTACATGACTATGGAACTTCTAACTTAACCACCTTCTTTTCAAACGAACTGCCAATCGATTAGTTTCACTAGTTTCGATTGTTTATTAACAACTTTTTGAAAAGTATCCTCACTCATATACTGCATTCTGCTTGTTATGCTCCATTCATCGATAAAATGAAGAAATGTAATTAAAAAATCTGATCATCAATGTGGATTTAGAAGAAACAGTTCTACAACAGATCAAATTTTTAGTATAAGACAGATTTTAGAAAAGAAATGCGAAAATAATGGCACTGTACATCAATTGTATGTAGACTTCAAAAAAGTATATGATTCAATTAAGAGGGAGAAGTTATGTAGTATCCAGCTGGAGTTCGGAATTCCTAAAAAGTTAGTTAGACTTATACGAATGTGTCTAAATGTCACAAAGAGTAGCGCGCGTGTAGGCAAACAGTTTTCGGACACTTTTGAAATCCAGAATGGGTTGAAGCAAGGAGATGCACTGACTCCTCTACTATTTAATTTTGTACTAGAGCATGCCATTAAATCTTTAGATAATGAGGAAGGCTTACAACTCAATGGTATTAATAAACTGTTAGTTTATGCTGATGATGTAGTACTATTGGCCGATAACGAGGAGATACTAAAGGACAACATGCACACGCTATTGAGTAACACTAAGAAATTAGGATTGGAAGTAAATATCATCATCATCATCATCATCATCACTCCAAGGATTAGGCAATTGCCCGTTCCGACTTCATATTGCATCAGCCCAACGTCTTCTAGGTCTTCCAACATCACGCCTTCCTCTTGCTTGATAATTTCTGGCTAACAATGGATATCTCTCCTTGCTCATTCCATCCATGTGATCAATCCATTTCTGTCTGTAATTCGTGACTTTATCCAACAAAGGCTGTACTTTCAATTCTTCTCTTATATCCTCATTTCTTATTCTATCAAGTCTTGTACATCCTTTTACTTGTCTTAGGAACCGCTTCTCTGCCGTCTGTATTCTATCCTTCTGTCTTTTCACTGGAGCCCAAGTTTCACATCCATACAATATTGTGGGAACCGCCATAACATTATACATTTTTATCTTGGTTTCTTTTCTAATTTTATTTTTGAATGTTCTCTGTATTGTTCCACACACCGTCTGAAATTTTAGTAAATATCAATAAAACTAAATATATGGTCACACGTAGAAATACATTATATAATGGAAATGGACAGCTAATGACAAATGAGGGAAATTTTGAGGAAGTGGCTGAATTCAAATACCTGGAAACAATAATCACAAATAGGAATAAGATGCACAAAGAAATTAAACATAGGCTCAATTCTGGAAATGCGTGTTATTATGCATTGCAGAGACTTTTGATGTCCCAACTCCTTTCAAAAAACGTTAAGCTGAAAATATATAAAACTATTATTCTACCAGTTATATTATATGGGTGCGAAACATGGACTCTTACTTTAAGGGAGGAAAGGAGATTACGAGTATTTGAGAATAAAGTTCTTAGGGAATTTTTGTCCTGCGTCTTAGCCGAGCGGTTAAGGTAGGAAGCCTTGGCGCAGAGCTACGGGACTTGCGCTGGTTCGAGTCTCCATGGGGGAAGAAATTTTCTCATGGTATTTCGGCCAGTATGGGACCGGTGCCCACCCAGCATCGTGAGGCAATTGGGTAGCTACAATAAGTAGCGGCTCCAGGTTGAGGAACCAGCTATAACGGCTGGGGGACTCGACATGCTAACCACATGTCACCCCTACACTGGCTGTTGATCATCTACCTCTGTGATTGACACATGTGGATGTGAAGGGCCAGCAGCCGGCTGGTAAAAGGGCAACCGCTGAAAGTGGAAAGACCCTCAATCGGAGGAAATTTTTTGGACCAAAGAGAGATGAACAGACAGGTGAATGGAGAAGACTACATAACAATGAACTACATGGTCTTTATAGGAAGCCAGATATAATAAGAACAGTTAAGTCTCGTAGACTGCGATGGGCAGGACATGTGGCGCGAATGGGGAATGGAAGACGTGCATGGAAACTTCTTGTAGGAAAGCCAGAGGGAAAACGCCCAGTTGGTAGACCAAGAATGAGGTGGGAGAATAACATTAACTATGATTTGAGGGAAGTAGATTATACAGGGAATGATTGGAAAGCATTAGCTCAGGATAGGGATGTATGGAGAGCTTATGTCCGCTCGGCTATGAACCTAGGGGTTCGATAGTGCCAGTGAGTAAGTAAGTAAGTATAGAAAAATCAGTATACGTCTGCATTGATAGGCCTATAGTGTGTTGGCAAATCCATCTTAATTGAATGTTAGTTACATAGCTAGTTTTTGTATTGAGTTTAAGCTAAAATAATGAAAAGGCAGCTACTAAGTTTGCCATATGTGGGAAGTTGGAGAGAGAGTAATTATTCAATCGGACATGAAGGGCTCACGCACTACCGTTAATGAAGCCATCTCTAGTTCAACCCGTCAGACCATCTTGATTGACGTCTCAAATTGTTTCAACAGACTTTCACCGTAACGGAATACTATCTTCGTTACCAATTAAACTCTCTGATGTCTTAATTTCAAATTATTCTTTCACGTCTGTTAAACGAGTTAGCTCAGAAGGTTAGTTCTTTATTTCGGAGATTTTATATTCCAAATCCGTCAGTATTCAGGGTTAATTTGCACCTATTTTTCGAACATTAAGATGCATTGCCAGCTATTTTCTTCGTTATTACACTGCTTCAAAAAACGTTATACAACTTACTTACTTACTCACTGGCACTATCGAACCCGTAGGTACATGGCCGCACGTACATAACCTCTCCATACATCCCTATCCTGAGCTAATGCTTTCCAATCATTCTCTGTATAATCTACTTCCCTCAAATCATAGTTAATGTTATTCTCCCACCTCATTCTTGGTCTACCAACTGGCCGTTTACCCCCTGGCTTTCCAACAAGAAGCTTCCATGCAAGTCTTTCATTCCCCATACGTGCAACATGTCCTGCCCATCGCAGTCTACGAGACTTAACTGTTCTTATTATATCTGGCTTCCTATAAAGATCATGTAGTTCACTGTTATGTAGTCTTCTCCATTCACCTGTCTGTTCATCTCTCTTTGGTCCATAAATGTTCCTAAGTACTTTATTCTCAAATAGTCGTAATCTCATTTCCTCCCTTAAAGTGAGAGTCCATGTTTCGCACCCATATAGCCTAATATAATATAATTTTTAATATTACAGTATAGTTATTTATAGGTTGGCAACCCCGAAATTTAGGAAATTGAACTTTCAGTCATGGTCGCCACTGCTGTAAGTACGACAGAACGCACTATCGTGCAAAAAAATGTATTATTGGTTTTCTAATGCAAAATATGTAGACATGAAGGCCTGTTGTAGCTTGCTTATGACATCACAAATTACCTCAGTAGCGTACATAATTCATACAAAGGCTCATAAAGTCATGAAATAGAAAATTATTTTGACAGGTTCGGAATTATTGATATTTACGTTGTAAGATCGGTCACAACACATTGCGTGACGCACTGCAGATGGCAAATACTCGAATGTAATGACTAGGAGAAGAGGCTACTCCAAAGACCAGTTCACAAGAGACAGAAAACCTCAATTTACTAAACCCCACGATAATAGTAATTTTATTGATATTTCTTTTATACAGAGTAGAGCGTCTTTTTTTTAAATACAGTCGTAACTAAATCGCTGTTTCAGTTAAATAACATTATACAGAAATATAATTTCAAAATATCAATAAGTAAAACGAAAATCCTACCTTTTAAGGGATCAGATACCGCAAGAGCTAAAATAATTCTGGAGGGGAGACCCATTGAACAAGTGAACCATTTTAAATACCTGGGTTATGAAATCTCCTATTTTAAAAATGAAGATCTATTTAATAAACTTACTTACTTACTCACTGGCACTATCGAACCCGAAGGTTCATGGCCGCGCGGAGATAAGCTCTCCATACATCCCTATCCTGAGCTAATGCTTTCCAATCATTCCCTGTATAATCTACTTCCCTCAAATCATAGTTAATGTTGTTCTCCCACCTCATTCTTGGTCTACAATGCAAAGCTTCCTGATTCCTGACTACCTTCTCCTGGCTACCTAACTTACTGTAAAGCGACTATATCCAAGGGCGATTTATCCAATTCCCGCGTTAATATCTCTAGTGCCACGCTATTGTATAAAGTCCTAACATTCCATGTTCCTAGGAACATGTCCCTGTGTTTGAGCCTTTGGCATGGATTCCCTGAAGTAGTCCCCGCCCGGAGAACCGAATGGTGGACTATTTGACCTCCGGAAAATTTTACCCCAGATGAACCCATGTCCGCATTTCTTGACGGTTGTATTTTTACGGTGAAGGATCGTCACTCTTTCGCCCAAGGTACTTTTTTCGTCTGGCTTATCACCTTCGACCAGTCCGGCATGGGTAACCCTATCGGCAGCATTGCTACCGCCGGCATAGCTCTCAGGATCATTTAAGCACGCAAGCCACTCCACCACGACAAGGTAAAGATACCATGGAGGGAAGGTAAAGTGATCCCACAACAGGCCTCAGGAGGCCTTTGGGGTAGTAGGAGGTTAAGGCTCCCACTTTTTCTAGACAATCGGCACTTGATGTCAGTCGGGTTGTCAGCCCTGCGTGACGGCCGCATTTACCCCAGAACAAGCGTCTGGTACTCATTTCCGTTAGAGGCTGAGTCGACCCCACGGCCATAGTGCCGCCAGAGGGTTTGGGTCAGTTTAAAAATCCTGACCCCAACGGGACTTGAACCCTCGACCCTCCGGCTTGTAGCTCAGTGCCTTAATCACTACGCTACGGCGTGCAAATTTAATTATATATGTGGAACAATCAAAAGGATATTTAAAAGCACAAGAAAAGAAACAAAACTAAAATTTTATAAAGTAGTGGCAGTCCCCTTACTATTGTATGGTAGTGAATTTTGAGTTTTTACTAAAAGAGAAGAGAAGATCATAGAAGCAGCTGAAATGAGATTTCTGAGAAGTGTGGCTGGTTGCAAACTTCTAGATAAGAGAACAAGTGAAGATATTAGAAATGAGCTAAATATCTTTAAACTCTTAGATAGAATAAAATAATCTAGAAAAAATGGAAAGAACATGTTCAAAGAATGGAAGATGATCGCATTCCCAAAATTATACTTAAATACAAACCAAAAGGACGCAGGAATGTTGGTTGACCGAAGAAGAGATGGATCCAACTTTTGAATGAGAATCTATGAGACTAGAACAAGCCACATGGGCTTGATCCTTGATTGTTGATGATGATGATGACTAAATTGTTTTGGCTTATACAGTAAAACTTGTTTAATCCGGAACGTGAATAATGCGGAAATCTGTCCAATGTGAACAAATTTATTGGTCCCGGCGAAATAATAGTAATTTTACGTGAATTTATTTTGTATAAAACGGACTCTGTCCAACACAGAAACGGAAGGATATTTATACACAATTCATGAAAAAAGTTTATAAGGCGGAAAGAGAGGGAGAGAAATAAATTAGTTTTCACTTCATTGAGTTCTCATTAGGCGAATTAACAATAAGTGATGATTCCTGCCGCCCGCGCCGGGTGAAGCAGAGTTACTACCTGTATCTGGAATTTTCTTTCGGCCTCACTGCACACCCGTTTTGCGAAATACAGGTTTGTTTAACAAATATCTGGCGTGTGACATCTGTCTTACAAATAACCAGTGCACTGTAAAATCTTAAATTAGTTTAAGATCTGAGACTGATTGTGTACGTATCTTTCACAGGTAGCGTCTGGATTTACGGAATAAAGATGGCTAAATCGTATGTATCATTGTCATTAAACGAAAGAGTGAAAGTGATTAAAGATAAAGAAAAACAAACTCTCAGTGCGCGAAATAATGACTAAATTTAAATGTGGAAAAACCCAAGTTTGTGAGATTTTAAAACACAAAGAAAAAATAACGAATTAATGGATGCAATGGAAGGGACAAATGAAGAGAAAAAAATGAAGAAATCAACGAGGTGTGTGACTGTTTTACAAGTCTGGTTTTATGGGAAAATAATTCAATTTAAAACTTTTCTTTAATTTTTTGATTATTTGAAACTTAAAGAATTTGGCGGTGTCTTAGTCCATTTAGAGGAATCTGTCCCTTAATCGATAATCGACGTTAAACCTTACTTAAGTTTATGGTTTGTGTACCGCCGTATATGAAAATCTTTTTAGAGTTGATTTTCTAGAAATTTTCTAGATAGCATTTCACGATAAAAAATCTCCAAATTTCCGGACCGATGCTCCAAAGTCAAACTCTAGCTGTTGCTATATCCCTAGAGAATAACGATTTCAAGGCATCTTCAGGTTGGTTGTGGACAGTTTTAAAATACGACACAATGTAGTGTGGAATGAAATTTGCGGGGAATCAAAGGATGTGGACGAAAGTATAGTTAGTGAGCGGAAACCGAAACTGCATACTTTAATTTCAGGATACGCGCCTAAGAGACATTTTTAACGCTGACGAAACGGGACTGTTTTTTCTCGCGTTACCATCGAAGTCGCTCGTACATACTATACTTAACTTTCCAACGGTAGCGGAACTACAATTAATCCAAGGCACATAAAAAGACATATACGGTGCTCTATAATCTAAGATTGGTTAATTATTTTTTACAGCTGTGGTCTCGAGGTAGCGTGCTGCCTTCTCACGCAGCGGGCCCGGGTTAGATCCCCGATCGGAGCAGTTTCTCTGGGTGAGGTTCTTATCGGGGTTTTTCCTCACCTGTAAGACAATTGTCAGGAAAACTTTAAGGCCCAAACGGTCCCCGAAATCATATGGCCATCGCAATCATCATCATTCATATTCATCTTAGATTAAGTTTAGGATTATGGACTCTCCTGGCGCACCACTATCATCATCGCCCATCATATCATCGGGGCAACATAACCCTGCCTTCTAGGCGCCCCAACCTCAGAAGTGGGTTACAGGAATGCCATGCCAGGAGAGAAACCAGGAATGTCGAAAGACAACCTGGGGCATTTGCAAAAATAATAATAATAATGTGGAATGTTATCTAATGCGGAAAAATAAATAAATAAATTGTTCCCGTGCGATTCCGATTTGAACAAGTTTTGCTGTACTACTATGTAGGTTAACTCTGAGAGGAGGAGAAGTCGCATAATAAAAATTTGTAATTATGGATTTTCAAGCAGATAGTTTTAATGCTAAGTCTTTACCATGACTTGTACCCCAATCGTTACAGCTGATTTCCTCAACATGGAATCCGTACTTATTGTAATTAACTCACTGACACTATCGAACCTAGATTCATGGTCTTGCGGACATAAGCTCTCCATACATCCCTATCCTGAGCTAATATCTTCCATTTATTCCCTGTATAATCTACTTCCCTCAAATCATGGTTAATGTTTTTCTCCCATCTTATTCATGGTCTACCAACTTGACTTTTTCCTTCTGGCTTCCCTGCAAGAAGCCTTCATGCCCCTTTATTATTCCCCACTTATGTCACATGTTCCGCCCATCGCAGTCTTACAGACTTAATTATTTTTATACGCTTTATATTAACTTGACCTCTATCTATCTGTGTAACGGAATCTTTCAACGCGATTTTGACCCACTTAAAATCAGGTGAATAATTTTACATATCTAGGATTCAATATCCCATATGAAGAAGAAAAGGATGTAAATGCAAAAAATCTACATTTTTAAGAATTTTAGGGTTAATAAATTCCACCTTCAAGCCACAGTTAGTCCAAAAACATTCAAGATTAAAAGTGTATGAAACACTGGCTCTTCCAACTCTTTTACATGGTAGCGAAGTATGGACGTTGAAACAGAAGGATATACAGAGACTTAGATCTGCTGAAATGAGATACCTTCGGAGGACTGCAGGATACACACTACTAGATCACAAAAAAATGAAGACATCTTAGAAGAATTGCACATGGAATCTTTAGAAAACAAAATTTCTGATTATAAGTCAAGATGGATGCAACATGTTCATTGAATGGAAGATCACAGAATACCCAAACACATGTTAAGATATCAATCTGCAGGAAGAAGAAGACCAGGACGTCCACTCAAAAGACTTCTGGATGGTGTTTGTCTTGATGTCGAAACAGGTCAACAAATGGCCTAAATTCGTGAATGTACTATGATGATGATGATGAAATGGTTGTAGTAGTGTGAGGACACGCTAGCCTGTGTGTCTTGGCATACATAGCGTGATGTACATGGTAAAGTAGCATCTTCCCTAGCACTACATATCATTAAGTTCTGCGGTTTCAGAAAAGTACGCCTCCCCAACTTGCGTCATCTGGCAAAGCCGTTTTACACAAATAGTATACTTTAGTTTCACTATTACTTTTACAAGCTGTATAATTCAGGCACCATAACTAGAAATACAGCTATAATTCTGTAAAAAAAGTGTCTTTTCAATACAATTGCCGCTAGTTAGAATTAAATGCCGCTACAATATTAATCTACAGATTGGAAACAAACTCTACCGTCAATGTACAGATCCTCCCTCCCACGAGTGTTTTAAGAAACGCTCGTTCTCCCTTTAAGATAATTAATCAAATTAAATACAAAATTGATATTTAATATTATTGTCTAATATATAAAAATTATTGTTTGTTTGTTTGTTTCTTCGTATTCATAAGTAATGCCACGGGTGATTTATAATTTATCTAGAGGATTTGGAAATCAAGAGTGGCATTTGTTAGGTGTATATATATATCCATAGTAATTCTGCCCGAAGGCAGGTCCTTCACTGCAATCATAGCATTTTCATGCTATGCTTGCAGCTTTAACTAGGGAATTGTGTAGGTGTGGTAGCTTCCCGTTGCTTTCCACACCGGTGAAGGATGATGAAGATAATGATAAGGATGATAATAATAAGGATGATGGCCATATGATTTCGGGGACCGTTTGGGCCTTAAAGTTTTCCTGATATTTGTCTTACAGGTGAGGAAAAACCCGGATAAAAACCTCACCCTGAAAAACTGCCCCGACCGGGGATCGAACCTGGGCCCGCTGCGTGACAAGGCAGCACGCTACCTCGAGACCACAGCGGTGGACATATATATATATATATATATATATATATATATATATATATATGTATAATGTAAATGGTCATGTTTGAAAACAAATGAGAAATGTGGTTATGTTTCATTTGTTTACTCACTGCAACTTTATCATATTATTTATTGCCAAATATGATAGTAATATTGTAAGAATGCACCCTAAAGGAGAAATAAATGTAACACCAAACTGTATATTATAGGGCCCAACCAAAATTACAGGTTATTAATTTATTTTTAGTAAACAACTCAGTGAAATCATTATTTAAAAACACAATTATTATATCAAATGTATAGTTGACCTGTTCTGAATATTAAAAATGAGAAGCTTTTTAATCACAAAAGCAGGAGCTGGTAAAGAGAAGTCGATAAATATCGAGGTGGTCTACCAATTGGGCGTTTTCCCTCTATGTAATTGTTTTTCTTTTTTACTTATTCAAATAAATATAAATACAGAATTAATTTATTTAGGCGTAGCAGCATGCACCGAGCATTAGCTAGTCTTATATATAGAAATCAATCTTTGTTTGTTTGTTTATTTGTTTGTTCGTATTCTATGCGCGGCCATACCTTTGATCTGATTTTGATGGGTTTGTTTGCAAAATGTTCAGAAGATTTCCAGGATGAACATAGGCTATAAGAGAGTTGTGATATTCAACCCCTTCACTCCTAAAAATCACCCTTTGTAGTGAAAAACGTGAAATAAAGTCTCTATTTTGACGCTTAAATGGCTTACGCTGCCATATCGGAACACCGATATCTTAAAAGAATTGAAGACTACGCCAATTTTGGAATATATTAAACAGTGCCAACTAAATTGGAAACACCATCTTGAAAGAATGAGTTCAAATCGGATCCCCAAAGCTGTTTATAATTATATACCAAGAGGACGAAGATCACTGGGCCGTCCTATGAAACGCTGGAGGGAAAATTTTCTATAGGATCGTAACAGGCCTTGGCCTAATACTTGGAAGGAAGAAGAAGACGCTGCCTAAACCATAACAAATTCACCAAATTAATGTACGTAGAATTGAATATCTCAAAAAACTCTAGAAAAAAAGTCTGCGACAGCGTATGTTTATCTCTTACGGACTATTTAACTCATGCCCCAAATGGGAGTCGATGACCAATCACGTTTCAATGATTTCTGTTTTACAACCAATCAGAATCGTGTTTCACCAAATATTTATCAGTGTTATGATTACCATATTAAAGAAAGCTCCTCCTTACAATATTGCGTTCCTTTGGCAATAAATAGTATGATCTGGTTGCAGTGATAAACAAAAGAAGCAGTAGAAGCGTACCTATCGTTTCTCATTTGTTTTCAAACATCGCCGTTTACATTAAATATATAAATATTTTAAAAATACTATAGTTAAATAATGATTTGTGAGTAAACAGCTTAATTTTATTCGTTAAATAGTCCTAACAAATGCCGCTCTTGATTTCCAAATTCTCTAGATAAATTCACTCCTCACTTCGTGAGTCGTGAATTTATCGATAATTTGGAAATCACTCGTGGCATTACTTATGATAACTCAATAACCATTTTTGTTTTTCATTGATACGAAGAAGATCGGGATAAGTAGATTCCCGGACAGTGCACGGCTGGTGGTAAAAACACATTAACATTTATTTATGAGTAGCAGCGCACGCCGGGTATTAGCTAGTAGGTTATAAACCTAAATTAATTTACAGGCACTGAAGCGTTTGAGGAATATTGTATTGATGGGGGATGGAGGTCATGTGATATATTTGGTGAAACAGAAGCAGGAATCAAATGTGCGGAAAGATAATAAATCAGCCTTATTTTGAAGCTCATCAGGGAAATGTAAGTAGCCAATTTTGTAACAGTTTTACCATATGTTGAGGGAGGAAGTATTGTTATTCAGTAGATTGTAGCGATCAAGTAGGCGCTGGAGAGCAACAACGGAGTACATCCTGTGCTGTCGCGTGACAATGATGACTTTTTTTTAACTTACAAGGGATATTCTTCGTCATATGCTCCTTAAAATAGAACTAAAAATGTATGCAAATAAAAGTATATATTTTTCTTCTCTTTTATTTATGATAAAGTGGTCAACAAAAAAATCATCTCCAACACATAAAGAATAAAATTAGAGTTATCATAAGTAATGCGAGTGATTTCCAAATTATCGATAAATTCACGACTCACGAAGTGAGGAGTGAATTTATCTAGAGAATTTGGAAATCAAGAGTGGCATTTGTTAGGACTATTTAACGAATAAAATTAAGCTGTTTACTCACAAATCATTATTTAACTATAGTTATTTTAAAATATTTATATATTTAATGTAAACGGCGATGTTTGAAAACAAATGAGAAACGATAGGTACGCTTCTACTGCTTCTTTTGTTTATCACTGCAACCCGATCATACTATTTATTTCCAAAGGAACGCAATATTGTAAGGAGGAGCTTTCTTTAATATGGTAATTATAACACTGATAAATATTTGGTGAAACACGACTCTGATTGGTTGTAAAACAGAAATCATTGAAACGTGATTGGTCATTGACTCCCATTTGGGGGCATGAGTTAAATAGTGAACAAAAAGAAAATAATTTTACCATCAAAAGCGTGGGGCGATTTTTATGATTTTTACATTTTCTTCTTAGAGAGCTTACTTTTACCAATATCTGTTTATTATCAAATATATTAATTGATATAGAGCACCCCACGCTTTTGATGGTAAAATTTTCTTTTTGTTGATAACTCTAATTTTATTCTATATGTGTTGGAGATGATTTTTTTGTTGACCACTTTATTTTATCCCAAGCGTATTGGAAATTAAAATTATTTTTCATTTTTTAGTTTTCTAACAAAGCGTGTTCTTTTAGTTTTTTAAAACTATTATTTATTTATTTATTTTTTAGTTTTAATATTTTACAGAATATGATAAAAATGTAAATATCTTTAAATTCGATACTATTGTAGTATGAGCTAAAAGTAATACCCTTCTATTAAAAAACCCTCCCAGCCGGATTTGAACCAGCGACGTATGGATTACTGAAATTATATACCACTAAGAGTTCACTGCTCTACCAAATGAGCTCTTACAACGATTGACTAAAACTCGACAAGTCCGCAACCTATTATACCAGTTTTCATTTTGTTGATTTTCGGTTGATTCTGGCCAGGATTTTAGAAACACAATATGAAATTATTGTATTGTCACGGGTCGTCTACACGTATACAAAGCTTCAACTTCAAGTCGATCCAATGTTTCTAAGTGGGTGAAAATCGCGTTGAAAGATTCCGTTACATTGATACAAAAACACTTTTTTTTGTTTTTCTGATGATTATGGCCAGGATTTTAGAAAATAAATAAAAAATTATTGTATTGTCACGGGTCCTCTACAAGTATACAAAGTTTCAAGTCGATCCGATGATTTTAAGTGGGTGAAAATCGCGTTGAAAGATTCCGTTACATAGATAGATAGATACAGGTCAAGCTAATATAAAGCGTGTAAAAATTGAGTAAATTAATGTCCTATCCATTCTAATTGGGTATTTTCAATATTAATAGAAATTCCCAGGAGAGTTGTAGTCAATTATCTATTTTTTCTTATATTTAAATCAAAATTTTCACTTTATAAAATGCATCAACTTTAAGCTCTGTCATTCTAGCTTAATTTAATTCAACTTCTGCGCATGCGGAACTTGAAAATCAAGTCACGTCTCTATTAAATTTAGAGAAATGTGGAATTTGCCAAGTTAATATTAGAGCGCATGAGGCGTGTGATTTCCTATTTTCTAAAATTTTATTAAGCGCCAAATTCATAAAAATAATAAAAATAAGTCATTCGTGTGGTGACATCTCGTTCTTCCTTTCGTCCTTTCTCTACATTTGTTTGCACCCAGTATAGGTTTGGCTCTTGTTCCTTCTGCTGCTTTGATGTTCATAGGGCCTATTATTTCTTTATAAAGGCTAGGATTTAGGCCTATATATGGACACTACAAACATATATGTCCTTCACTGCAAACTCATCATTCTCCATTCTTTCCTTAACTCAGCTTTTCTTTTTGTATCTGCATACAAACCATTTATTTTAATATTGTCTATCATCTTATGTCTATTTCTATGTGTGAACATGTATTTAGTATTATAGATGCTTACTTCCAGTCCCAGTTTCTTAGTGTTCTCAATACAGCGTGTGCGTTGCTCCTAAGTATCTCCTCGCTACCGCCTAATAAGTAATATAATAATTGCACGGCGCGACAGGCCCTTAACCTGCCAGCCGGCTGCTGGCCTCACATCCACATGTGTCAATCACAGAGATAGATGGTCATCCAGCCAGTGTAGGGGTGACATGTGGTCAGCATGTCGAGTCCCTCAGCCGTTATAGCAGGTTTTCTCAACCTGGAACCGCTACTTATTGTAGCTACCCAAATGCCTCACGATGCTGGGTGGGCACCGGTCCCATACTAACCGAAATTAAAGTAAAGTAAAGTGATCCCACAACGGGCCCGGAGGCCCTTGGGGTAGTAGGAGATTAAGGCTCCCACTTTTTCTAGACAATCGGCACTTTATGTCAGCCGGGTTGTCAGCCCTGCGTGATGGCCGCCTTTACCCCCAGAACAAGCGTCTGGTACTAATTTCCGTTAGAGGCTGAGTCGACATACCATGAGAAAATTTCTTCCCCCACGGAGACTCGAATCAGCACAAGTCCTGTAGCTCAGCGCCAACGCTTCTTGCCTTCACCACTCGGCTACGGCGCGGGACGCCTAACAAGTAAATTTATTATAATAAAAAATTCCAGTTTTAATACAACAATGTAAGATAATTAAATGCACCCTTTTCAAGCGCATCTACAATTATTCTAGTTAAATTAATGAAATGCAGGGGTTAAGGTAGAAATTAAAGGATGTTGGGGTGGGTATATTTAAATTTATAGCTAGTGTTTTTTGATGGCAGGAATGTTGCAACGAGCATTTTGCATCGTTAAAGTGTGTGTTAATGCAATGCACAGCTGGAACACAAGTAGAATACATTACAGATTAATTAACACGATTACGGCTTGGGACGCGTGTTTGTGTTGTACGGGGGTGGCATCTTCTTCCTCACCTGCCTCCTTCAATTGTTATGGTGGATGCTATTCTATGTAAAATACTGCAGCTATATTGTTTTCCAAATGTACAATGTCTTGGAATAACACTTATTCAATACGTTTTTCCTTCAATTTCAATCCATTCTCTTGCTCTCTGGCACTATCGATCCCGTAGGTTCATGGCCGCGCGGACATAAGCTCTCCATACATCCCTATCCTGAGCTAACATTTTCCAATCATTCCCTGTATAATCTACGTCCTTCAAATCATAGTTAATGTTATTCTCCCACTCATTCTTGGTCTACCAACTGGGCGTTTTCCCTCTGGCTTTCCTACATGAAGCTTCCATGCAAGTCTTTCATTCCCCATTCGTGCCACATGTCCAGCCCATCGCAGTCTACGAGACTTAACTGTTCTTATTATATGTGGCTTCCTATAAAGACCATGTAGTTCATTGTTATGTAGTCTTCTCCATTCACCTGTCTGTTCATCTCTCTTTGGTCCATAAATATTCCTAAGAACTTTATTCTCGTCACTGCTATAAGGTAAAAATTATCTCTTTAACTTGCTTATTTGTTATAGTCAGCTACTAGATGGCGGTGAAGACCGAGTTCTCGCGACATCTAGTAATAATGGAGAGTATAATACATATATAAGAAAAATAAGTGTTTGAATTGGATTCGCCTGGTAGTGTAATGGATATCACGCTGAGGTACAGACTCAGAGATCCGGGTTCGAATCCCGTCCAGGCATTTATTTTTCTTATCATTCCATATATATATATATATATATATATAGGACCCATATATAATGTATGGGTTTTACACATAGACTAGTATATAATTGAAATGGAGAGTTAAAGACAAATGATAAAAATTTTGAAGAAGTGGCTGAATTGAAATACCTAGGAACAATAATTACCCGAAGATAATCTCACGAACCTAAATTAATCACCAAACCTAAATACCCAAACCATCTTCCCCTGTTTTTAGCCTACTTCCTATATCATCGTCGTCATCAGCATCAAGGATTAGATCTGCTGGTCTGTTCCGATCTCGTGTAAGAATTGGTATATCCATCTTTTACTGGGTCTTCCAACATTTCTTCGTCCTAGTGATTTGTAATGAAGAAACTGTTTCGGAATTCTCTTTTTATCCTTTCTATTGATGTTGTCCATCCATTCATCCATGTATTGTGTAATTATATCTAATAGTTTGAATATATTCAGTTCTCTTCGTATATCCTCACTTCGCCTTTGATCCATTATTGTATAGCCAGTCACACTCCTCAGAAACCTCATTTCTGACGTTTCTATTCTTTGTTCCTGGTTTTTGGTCAAGACCCAGTGTTCCGATCCATATAGTAGTGTTGGAACCTCCATTGTTTTATAACATTTTAAAAGTGTCTCCTTTCTAGTTCCTTTGAGACTTCGTTTTATGGTACCACAAATATCTTCTTCTTCTTAAACTTAATTTGTAGGATTTTCATGCTGATTATTTCCAAAATCACTCCTCGGACGAAGACGTACTGGATGTGAATTCACTGTCTATCCATCTCTTGGCTGGTCTTCCTCTTGTTCTTCTCCCGTCCATTGGTCTATCTTCTTTAGCTCTTTTTGCAAGCCGGGTTTCTTCCATTTTTTCTATATGACCATTCCAATATTTCCGTCTATGTATAATAAATTTGGTTATGTCTTGAATATGGCATTTGTCCCTAATTTCTGTGCTGTGTATTTTATCAAATAATGTTTTCCCCTGAATAGTTCTTAAGATTTTCATTTCGCATGTGCTTATTATTTGTTTAGTTTTTGTTGTATCAGCCCTAGTTTCTGCTCCATATATGACAACTGGTCGAACTATCGTTTTGTATATGCGGATTTTGCTTTCTATTGACATATGTTTGTTGCACCAAATTAAATCTTTCATATATCCTGATATTTGTGCTGCTTTATCAGCTTGTTTCTTTACTTATTTTATTAAATTTTTAGCGTTTGTTATTAATACACCTAAATAATTAAATTCTGACACTTGTTCTATAATTTTTCTTTCCACTTCTAATTTGCATCTTACTGGTTCTTTTGATATTGTTAAGCATGGCCACACATATAATTAAATTTATTTATTTTGTTTTCAAAATCTTCACTTTTTCTATATGATACATTGTATCCCAGATAATTAAAATTGCTCACTTGTTCTATTATTTTATTCTCTAATTGGATTTGTACTCTTAGTGGTTCATAGCCTCGAGAAGCTAAAACTTTTGCTTTTGGTGTAGATATTTTCAAGTTGTATGTTTGACATACTTCCTATAATTGACGTAATAATAGACGTATGATAAAGTCTGGCAGACATGTGGACTACGAACCTTTAAACATAATATGTCATTAAAATGTCCACCAATTTTAAGATTGGAGAAGTCGCTTCAAAATAATAATTGTCCAATTCAGTCTTCCTAACATAATGCATGTCGTGTGAAGTTAGGCAAAAAATTTACAAATTCTGAAAATACTCGAGTTATGTATTTATCCCATGAAGAAGATAATTGAAAATTGCTTGTGATTTAGAAATGGAGGCAATTGGTGGACAGTGACAAATGTAGTATATTACCTACATCTAGTACAACTGGACGTAATGCGCATCAATCTAAAATGTTATTTTACCTACACGCTGGTGTGGAATTCTACATCAGCGGATTTTGCAAAGGGTTATGCTCACTTTCCTGCTGTTTATGCTGCAGTCTTTTAAAACAAAGAGAGTATTCTCCATTCTATATTCCATTTACAACAAAAATAACCAGAGATTTTAAAGTCTGTCTTGAATGTAGTCAGTCAGTTTGTAATAAGAAAAGCAAATATAATTATCATATACAACTTTGCTCGTTAGAGGATTGCCTCAAGGACAAAGTGATACAGACAATTAATTTTTGGAATTGATGAAATACATTTTGTAAATACATTTTTTAAAAATTCAACTTGTAGGCCTAATTGAAGTGTACATACTATAAAGTAATTTTGTAAATATGGTTTCTTAAAATTGAAATTGATCCTCTAATGGCAGCGATGGCAATTCTGGAAAGATACACCCTGTCCAAATCTAAGGAATTCCAAAATTTTCCACAGAATAAAACAATATAATCCATATATGTTAATAAATTATGCTGTGTATATAATTAAAAATTAATATAAAATTATGGAATATTCACCTGATAATTTTATATTAATCTTGAATAATACCTCAACGGAACACTCGTGAATCTTATAAAAGTTGATATATAATTAAGTTATTAAAATATAATATTTGTTATATAACTATATATATATGTATATATATATATATATATATATATATATATATGAATGAGTATATAATAAAGATATATTTCAATTTAAGTGGCTTATATTAATATTTATATATTGCAAATGCCCCAGGTTGTCTTTCGACATTCCTGGTATTGTCTCCTGGCATGGCGTACTTGTAACCCACTTCTGAGGTTGAGGTGCCTGGAAGGCGGGGTTACGTTGCCCCGATGATATGATGGGTGATGATGATTATAGTGGTGCGCCAGGAGAGTCCCCAATCCTAAGTTTAATCTAAGATGAATATGAATGATGATGATTGCGATGGCCATATGATTTCGTTGACCGGGGATCGAACCCGGGCCCGTTGCGTGACAAGGCAGCACGCTATCTCGAGACCATAGGGATGGACGCTTATATTAATATAAATCTTATTATATAATAATTATATCTATCTATTTGAAGTTCATATATGTTATTATTATTATTATTATTATTATTATTATTATTATTATTATTATATATGGCAAATTACTTTTAATTTATCTTATATGTTAATAAATACTGCTCTTTTTAGATTAATAAGATATCATATATAAATAAGTAAATAAATAAATAAATATATATATATATATATATATATATATCCGCATCATCATCCGGTATCATGGCAGCTGCCACCGTCTTCCGGAAACCAAACGCCATTCCTCTCTATCCATCCATTGATCTTCCTCCATTCCTCTGCTGATATTCATAGCTGCTTGTACCCCTTCTGTCCAAGGTTTCTTCGGTCTTCCTCTCTTCCTCCTTTCCATTGGAATCCATTCCATAACAATTTTTGGCAATCTTTGCTCTTGCATTCGTTTGACATGACCATACCACTGCAATCTTTTTTTTTTGCATGATGTCTATGATGTGCGGCTCCTCTTGTACACCCATAATTTCCCTCATTTCTTTATTTCGTATTCTATCCATTCTAGATTTTCCAGCTGATCTTCTTAAAACGTCCATTTCTGTACTTAATATATATATATATATGTTATAATTAAATGTTTAACATTGAGCAAAGCAAGCTTAATATGGTATGATAAGAAAAATAAATGCCTGGACGGGATTCGAACCCGGATCTCTGAGTCTGTACCTCAGCATGATATCCATTACACTACCAGGCGAATCCAATTCAAACACTTATTTTTCTTATATATGTATTATACTCTCCATTATTACTAGATGTCGCGAGAACACTGTCTTCACTGCCATCTAGTAGCTGACTATAAGAAGTAAGCAAATTAAAGAGAATATTTATTTTACTTTATAGCAGTGTAATACATATATAAGAAAAATAAGTGTTTGAATTGGATTCGCCTGGTAGTGTAATGGATATCACGCTGAGGTACAGACTCAGAGATCCGGGTTCGAATCCCGTCCAGGCATTTATTTTTCTTATCATACCATATAGGTATATATATATATATATATATATATATATACAGGGTGTTTTTAAATTAGACCGACAAAGTTTGGGACCAGATAGATAAGCCTAGTTGAAGCTTACTTTGTTAAGGAATCTATGATCTGCAACGCTTGGTTTCGGTGGTAGTATATCTAGTGGGTGATGTAATATTGGTTAGTTCACAAAAATAGCGTGTATATTATTTCACAAGTGTAGGCCTGTAATCAAACGTCATTGGCCTATAAAATTATGAAAGTGTTATGATAAACAGTAAGCAGACTATTTAATTAATTATTATTTTTCGCTCGTTATACCATATAAGGGGATAATTACCATATATGTCTCAGGTGCTGTAGGCTAAAAGCCGTGTTCGCATGCGAAATAAAGTTGTAAAAATTTCTCCCTAGAGTCGAAATGCGTAAGCAGCCGGCCCTTTGCGTTGTTGTTGAGGTGTTGTGAAATGTCTGAAGGCAAATTAAGAGCTATTCTGCAGTGATATATACCAAAAATGCATATCATTAGCAGTTATTTAAATATGAAATTCTGTTTTATGGTTTCGTGGTACCTTGCTTCCAAGAAAGGTCACAATCGTCCAGAATTTCTCCGCAAACAAGCAAAGTAGTTCAAAGAATATTTTGAAACCCTGTTTTTTCTTCTTCTCGTTCTTCTACTTCATACTTTCTACATCAATTGGGATTTAATGAGTCTTCCCATCTAGTAAATGGGCGTCCAACATTTCTATTCCCCCAGCCGCCATATTTCCAGCTCTGAAGTTTAGGTTATCCGAGGGGTAAAGGGAGAATTCGTCCTCTACTGCCAATAAGAAATGGTTGTAGTGGGAGTAGATGTCTGCCACTTCCAATCATTGCTCTTGACGCAGCTATAGCGCGCTAGTAAGGTTTGAAATTTTGAGATGTTGTCAGCTGTATGTCTGCTAACCGCATACATAAAGGGACCACTCCCACTGAATATCCATATCGGCAACACTGTCGTGAAAACGTCAGGGCCGGAGAATCAGTGGCTGCAGTATATGTCCCATTGACCTGTTTTCACATCGAGTGGGATTTAATGAATCTTCCCATCTAGTAAATGGGCGTCCAACATTTCTATACCCCAGCCGCCATATCTCCGGCTCTGAAGTTTAGGTTATACGAGGGGTAAAGGGAGAATTCGTCCTCTACTGCCAATAAGAAATGGTTTTAGTGGGAGTAGATGTCTGCCACTACCAATCATTGCTCTTGACGCAGCTATAGCGCGCTAGTGAGGTTTGAAATTTTGAGATGTTGTCAGCTGTTTGTCTGCTAAGCGCATACATAAAGCGACCACTCCCACTGAATATCCATATCGACAACACTTTCGTGAAAACGTCAGGGCTGGAGAATCAGTTGCTGCAGTTTATATCCTATTGGTGATCTGTCCGGTCACTCACTTGATGATTCTCTGTAATGTAAATGTCTCCTGGCCACGTTACGAGCGTTGCGCAGGACAAGTCTAGTGCTGCCACCTTAGAGCCTCTGGATATGCTCTTCTCTGTATAATCCCCGTAGAAAGTGTTGCTCCTTCCGGCTTTAAGTCGTTGGAGACTTCACTCCTCTTACCCCGAGTATGTGCTCCTTTTAAACTCTGGAGAAAAAGTTGCCACTTCTGCTAGTTCCGCCGAGTTGAAATGTTTTCATCCTCGCCTTCGCTGCCATTATGGTCTTCATCCGTAACCCTGGACAGGGTTAAGCGTTATACCACGGGTCCTTAGCATAACTTAGGGCCGCATGCAAATACATTAGTCTCTACTCAAATTACTTCCAATCACTGGTGAGCTGACTCACCGTGAGCAAGTGCAAAGATCGAATTAGCGACCCACTAACTGGTCATGCATGAAAGTCGTCGTTTTCGTAATATTGGCAAGAAATTACCCAGAATTCTCAGCGATAAAACCACTTCCGTTATTTTCGTCTGCTAGAGGAACGCATTTACGCTTGCGTCCCGCAAATAATACAGCATACAACGACGTCTGCGTCGCGCAATATTACGCCGATTCTCCTGTTCTTCTAGTTGAATTCTTTGGTAGACTCTATCAAATTCCTCTTCTCCGCGTATACAGAAAACATGAACCAAGTCTTCAAGGTCCAACGTCTTGGATAAATCAGCAAGGTACGCGGCAAGGTTTCAAAGTACATCGGTTACCATCGGTTCCCATCGGGTTGATCACGATTCGTTCTCTGCAAAGTCACCTCGCCAGGTAGCTTAGGCATTTCGACAATTATTATCGCATGAACAGATTTTTTAGTACGCAAAAAGTCTTTGGATGCAACTTTCTGAGTAGAGAACGACTTTTACGGTCTAATGCGTTCATAGATGCGACCCTTAGGGTCGAATTTATAAACGCATTAGACCGTAAAAGGCGTTCTCTGCTGAGAAAATCATATCCTAATACATTTTGCTTACTCAGAAATCTATTCATGCGATAATAATTATAAGCTACCTGACGAGGTACCTTAAGATCATAGCTCAAGGTAGAAACTTATCTTGAGAATCCCGAAGGGAACCGATGGTAACCGATGTAGTTTGAAACCTTGCCGCTTTATCCAAGATGTCGGACCTTGAAGACTTCGATCATGTTTTCGGTATACGCGGAGAAGAGGAATTTGATAGAGTTTACCAAAGAATTCAACTGGAAGAACAGGAGAATCGGCGTAATATTGCGCGACGCAGACGTCGTTGTATACGGTATTATTTGCGGGATGCAAGCGTAAATGCGTTCCTATATAGCAGACGAAAATAACGGAAGTAGTTTTATCGCTGAGAATTCTGGGTAATTTGTTGTCAATATTACGAAAACGTCGACTTTCATGCATGACCGGTAAGTCGGCCGTTAATTCGATCCCAGCAATTGCTCACGGTGAGTCAGCTCACCAGTGATTGGAAGTAATTTGAGTAGAGACTAATGTATTTGCATGCGGCCCTTAGTCACCAACTTAGAGTCGGGTCCCCCCCCCCGCGTCTTGGACGCGCCTGCTAAGAGTTACTTGAGTGGGTTCAAGGAAGATGTCCTAGGTTCATCTTAGGTTGGGTTAATGTCCGGTTTTTTTATCGTATTATTTTTTTAGGTGAATATTTTATTGCTCAGAGTATCGTTCATACGTATTAATTATGTAGAGTGTATCTCGCATCATAAATATGTCGTATTACAATTATGTGTTTGTTAACGATCGAATCGTTTTGATTGCTTGTTTCTCGTATAACTTGACCAGAATGTTATTACCTGAGGCGATTGTTAGAATTAATTTGGGTCTTTACTTAATATGCACACCGGAACGTAGGCCCTATACGTTCCTCTCGGGTATTTATTCGCATATTACAACAATAAATTGTGTTTTTTTTTTGTATTTTTATTTGACTTTATTTTGGCGACATTGTGGCACAGAATTCCCATAGGCTATAGACCTAAGCATCTTTTTAAAATGTAACGAAACTATTTTAAATATGATATGACTTCATATGTTAAAGCGTCTGTAGATAATCTAATACATAAAAATCAATGTTTGTTCGTTGGTTTGTTTGTTCGTATTCTAGGCGCGCCATACCGTTGATCCAATTTTGATGGGTTTTTTGTAAAATGTTCAGGAGATTCCCGAAACGAACATAGGCTATAAGAGAGTTGTGATATTCAACCCCTTGACCCCTAAAAATCGCCCTTTGTTGTGAAAAACGTGAAATTAAGTCCCTATTTTGACGCTTAAATGGCTCACGCTGCCTAAACCATAACAAATACACAAAATTAATGTAGACAGAATTGAATATCTCAAGAAACTCTACAAAAAAGTCCGCAACAGCATATGTTTATCTTTCACGGATAACTCACAATAACCATTTTTGTCTTTCATTGATGACAAGAAGATCGGGATAAGTAGATTCCCGGGCAAGCGTGCTCTGCCATACCGTTCATCCGATTGTAATGGGGCTTTTTGAAAAATGTTCAGGAGATTCCGGGGATGAACATAGGCTATAATAGAGTTGTGATATGCAACCCCTTCACCCCTAAAAATCGCCTTTTGTAGTGAAAAACGTTAAATAAAGTCCTTATTTTGACCCTTAAATCGCTTACGCTGCCTAAACCATAACAAATACACCAAATTAATGTACACAGAATTGATCATCTCAAAAAAACTCTACAAAAAACTCCGCTACAGCATATGTTTATCTTCTACGGATAACTCACAATAACCATTTTTGTCTTTCATTGATGACAAGAAGATCGGGATAAGCAGATTCGCGGGCAAGTATAACAGCGCACGGCTGGTGGTAAAAACACATTAACATTTATTTAGGAGTAGCAGCGTATTTTCAGCTTAACGTTTCTTGAAAGGAGTTGGGACATCAAAAGTCTCTGCAATGCATAATAGCATGCATTTCCAGAATTGAGCCTATGTTTAATTTCTTTGTGCATCTCATTCCTATTTGTGATTATTTTTCCAAATACCTAGGAACAATAATCACAAATAGGAATGAGATGCACAAAGAAATTAAACATAGGCTCAATTCTGGAAATGCGTGCTATTATGCATTGCAGAGACTTTTGATGTCCCAACTCCTTTCAAGAAACGTTAAGCTGAAAATATATAACACTATTATTCTACCAGTTATATTATATGGGTGCGAAACATGGACTCTTACTTTAAGGGAGGAAAGGAGATTGCAAGTATTTGAGAATAAAGTACTTAGGAAAATTTTTGGACCAAAGAGAGATGAACAGACAGGTGAATGGAGAAGACTACATAACAATAAACTACATGGTCTTTATAGGAAGCCAGATATAATAAGAACAGTTAAGTCTCGTAGACTGCGATGGGCAGGACATTTTGTACGTATGGGGAATGAAAGACTTGCATGGAAGCTTCTTGTAGGAAAGCCAGAAGGAAAACGCCAGTTGGTGGACCAAGAATGAGGTGGGAGAATAACATTAACTATGATTTGAGGGAAGTAGATTATACAGGAAATGATTGGAAAGCATTAGCTCAGGATAGGGATGTATGGAGAGCTTATGTCCGCGCGGCCATTAACCTACGGGTTGGATAGTGCCAGTGAGTAAGTAAGTAAGCAGCGCACGCCGGGTATTTAAATAAAAAAAGTTGAAATTGAAATCTGCGTGTCCAAACCTGTGAATCAAAACCAATAGACCTACCTATTTTGTATAACCATGAAAGGTATCAAGAAGGCCAGCAGGCCTGTCTGTTCAGAAACTAACAACGATAATTTGCTAGAATTATTAGCAAAGGTTATTTCGCTGACAGATATTTGATTAGAGTTTCCTGGATTTGGTTTGTGTTTTATAACTAATTAAGGAAATCCTGCTTAATGACGGGTGTCGAAACCTCAAGTTCCCCCTCCCCCCCCCGGTACACGGTGTGTAACAGCTTGCCTTGTTTTGTATATTAGGGGGGAGTAACGTTTCGTATAATGGGAGGCACGCGACAACATAAGGCAATGATAATATAACAATAGCTGCCCGCTTGACTGCTCAACCCTTGTATGCACTGCACATCCCACACCCCCTGCCGTTTGACCTATTGCCGGCTTGTGGCTTTCCTATTATCTGTATACTCTCGTCATATAAACTAAGTGATATCGTGTGCTCTAGAAGAATTTAATATTGATTTCTTGATGCTTAGAATATAAGCAAATGCATAATCATTCACTAAATATCCGCCGCCGTGTCATGTCCAGGAGTTCGCCTTTCCCTACGTGGGGTAGGGCCGCGGTAATAGACCCTTTCTAGGGTCTGGGTATGTGTATTTTGTCTTGTGATAACCTGTGGTGCCTTAGCAAGTAACCTAACTAACTCACTGGCACTATCGAAACCATAGGTTCATGGCCACGCGGACATGAGCTCTCCATACATACCTATCCTGAGCTAATATTTTTGAGTCATCCCCTGTATAATCTACTTCGCTCAAATCATGGATAATGTTATTATCCCAGCTCATTCTTGGTATATCTACTGGGCGTTTTCTCTCTGGTTTTCCTACAAGAAGCTTCCATGCACCTCTTTCATCTCCCAAACGTGCCACATGTTCTGCCCATCTTCGTTTACATTAAATATATAAATATTTTAAAATAACTATATTTAAATAATGATTTGTGGGTAAACAACTTAATTTATTCGTTAAATAGTTCTAACAAATTCCACTCTTGATTTTCCAAATTCTCTAGATAAATCGTGAATTTATCGATAATTTATAAATCACTCGTGGCATTACTTATGACTATTTACCTCATGTCTCAAATGGTAGTCGATGACCAATCACGTTTCAATGAATTCTGTTTTACACCAATGACAGTCGTGTTTCACCTCGTTCTTTATCGATTTCTCTTTATCAGCTTCTGCTTTTGTGATAAAGAAATCTCCTCCTTTTTTAATATTCTGAACAGATTAGACCATTATTTTTCTCCAACAAATACATTGAATATAACAAATAATGAATAGATTCAGTGATTTTACTGAGTTGTTTATTTAAAATATAAATGATTAACCTATAATGTTGATTATAATAGTTTGATGGGTTTCATTATTTCTCCACTAGAGTGCATTCTTACAATATTACGATCCTATTTGGCAATAAATAATATGATCGAGTTGCAGTGAATATACATAACCTCACATTTCTAATTTGTTTTCAAACATAGCCGTTTACATTAAATGTATAAATATTTTAAAACACCGGTAACTATATTCAAATAATTATTTTTTAGTAAAGAGCTTAATTTTATTCGTTAAATAGTCCTAACAAATGCCACTCTTGATTACCAAATTCTCATAAGTAATGCCACGAGTGACTTCCAATTTATCTAGAGAATTTGGAAATCAAGACTGGCATTTGTTAGGAGTATTTAACGAATAAAATGAAGCTGTTTACTCACAAATCATTGTTTAACTATAGTTATTTTAAAATATTTATATATTTAATGTAAACGGCGATGTTTGAAAACAAATCAGAAATGTGAGGTTATGTTCATTCACTGCTGCTTGATCATATTATTTATTGCCAAATAAGATCGCAATATTGTAAGAGTGCACCCAAGTGGAGAAATAATGAAACACATCAAACTATATATCATAATCAACATTACGGGTTATTCATTTATTTTTTTAGTAAACAACTCAGTAAAATCATGGAATATTTTCATTATTTGCTATATTCAATGTATTTGTCGGAGAAAAATAATGATTTGACCTGTTCAGAACATTAAAAAGGAGGAGCTTTCTTTATCACAAAAACAGGAGCTGATAAAGAGAAATCGATAAAGAGCGAGGTGAAACACGACTGTCATTGGTTGTAAAACAACATTCATTGAAACGTGATTGGTCATTGACTAGCATTTGTGGCATGAGTTAAATAGTCTAAATAAATTCACTCCTCACTCTCTGCTTGCCGGCGGCGTAGTTTATGATGCCCTTTTTACAAGTATAGTGGTTTCCACTATTATTCTGGTGTAGACCTGTTAGGTAAAATATATTGTCACCAAAGGCTGAGGTTACATAATCCACAACCACTACTTGATAGCCACAAAGGAATTTGGTGCCAAGTTTATCCCATTGGTAAACAGTATGCAGCACACTGGACGGTGCAAGTCACCGTCAACAATCAGTCACTCCTCACTTGGTGAGTCGTGAATTTATCGATAATTTGGAAATCAATCGTGGCATTACTTATGATAAACAAAAAATTATCCTTAAATATTTTTTAATTGTCACTTTTTTATCAGTTAAAGTATGAAGTTAAACTCGGGTAATTTGTTGATAAAAGTGGCCGGTTGTGTGCGCTGAGGCGTTGCTGAAGAGACACACGATAGCTATCACATGCATCGGCTCATCATTACCCCTGTTACTTGCTAACGTCAGTCGTTTGGAACTACATGCAAAACTGGCTTATGAAAAACGCTGCCCACATTTGTAAAGTCTTATTTGTATAGGCCAAAATCATTGTCCTTTTTCTTAGCCAAAGTCTATGCCTGTTGATCTGTCCAGCTTTATCTCTCTTTGCAGGAAACGTAACAATTATTTTTTATGGAACGGGTTGTCAGCCCTTCGCCAACCCCCGCATTTGGGGGACCTAACCAGAGCCTCATTTGCCGGTTTTCGGGATTCCTATTGGGCCTTCTCGGCTACCGTTAGCGGTCACGGGGAAACTAGTCCCCACCGTACTTCACCCCAATAGATTATTCCGTACTTCCCGTTGCCCACCCCTCGGGACGTGGACTACTGAGGTTGGATTTTGAGGGTACTTGTGAAAAAGATATTATCAACAGAGTAAATTGTGCAAGGAAGGCGATTAGATCCCTGAATGGTCTTTTATGGAATAGAAATTTGACCAGAAAAAAAAAGGGATTATACAGACAATAATAGAAAGTATACTTACATATGGATCAGAAAGCTGGACAATAAATGAAAGGATGCAGAAAAGAATCTTGGCGACAGAAATGGATGGATTACGGAGAAGTATGAGAATATCCAGGCTACAACATATTCGAAATACATATATCAGACAAGAAATGGATGCACAGGAAACTGTTATCGATAGGATAACAAAGAGAGCTCTACAGTGGTATGGACATGTACAACGGATGTCGGAAGACCAGTGGCCTAAACAGGTGTTGTATTGGTTGGTACCAGGCAGAAGGAAGAGGGGAAGAAGTAGAAGAGCATGGTATGAGGGAATATATGATGCCATGATGAAGAGGGGTATGGAAGATGGTCAATGGGAAGATAGGAATCTCTGGAAAGCAGGAATCAAAGGCGAACTGCTGTAAAGTGGAAAGCCTATATTAAGTATTAAGTAAGTATTTGTATAGGCCTACATCAGGACGGGTGGCTCCATGGCGCAAGCGGTTAGAAGTTCGTCCCTCACCGCTGTGATGTCGGATACTCCTTTCGGACGCTCAATATGGGTTGCGTGGTGAAGAAAACGGAATCTGGACAGATTTTTCTTCGTTTTTCTTGGGTTTTCTCCCTTTTTTTTTTACCACACATTTGATTCCTCCATTTCTCCACACTTTGCCTTGATATTTCTTTTCCATAGCTGAAATCTCATGAGTTAAGCTCATTTGTTTTTATTTTACAATGGACAAATGGACGAAAACATGTATTTAAAAAATATTTATTTAAATCAATTGAGTTGGTGTTTACTTGATAAAAATCCATATTCCTTTACCCAAAGAAAACATAAAGAAATATGTCGTAATGTCATACATAGGCCCACTTTCAAATAAAATATCTAAACACTTTAAAAAGTTGAACATTAATGTGGCATTTAAAACTAATAAAACTCTACAAAATATAATAAAAAACAATAAAACCAAAACAAAAAAAGAAAAATTATCAGGTGTACTGTACATAAATTCAAGTGTGGCACATGTGACAATGTCTATATAGGACAAACTGGTAGGATAAAGGAACACATGAGAGCAAGTAAAGTTAAGTGATCCCACAACAGGCCTCAGAAGGCCCTTGGGGTAGTAGGAGGTTAAGGCTCCCACTTTTTCTAGACAATCGGCACTTTATGTCAGCCGGGTTGTCAGCCCTGCGTGACGGCCGCCTTTACCCCCAGATCAAGCGTCTGGTACTCATTTTAGTTAGAGGCTGAGTCGACCCCAGGGCCATAGTGCCGCCGGAAGGTTTGGGTCAGTTTAAAAATCCTGACCCCAACGGGACTTGAACCCTCGACCTTCCGGCTTGTAGCGCAGTGCCTTAACCACTACGCTACGGCGTGCCCCACACATGAGAGCATATAACAGAAATTTAGAAAATTCAAAATATGCTAACCACCTATTCCAATTTAATCATTGTTTCGATCCAAATTTTGAAATTTTACATATTTGTGATAAGGGTAAGAAGTTAGATCTTTTGGAGGCTGTAGAAATTAATAAATTTAAAAGTAGTAACAAACTGTTAAATTCTCATCTTGATTTGAATGAATCCCCTTTGTTAAATTTAAAAAAATTAAATAAATATTGTTGTATTGTTGCTTAGATCAGTTGGAACACAATTCATAATTTGTTAACATGTCTGAAGAAGGTACAGTGTACCGAAACAGCTGTCACTGAATTATATGATAAATATGAAAATCAAATAAAACTACGTTTTATTTCTTTACATCTATTAATTGAAATTGAAATAAAAAAACTGTGGGCGATGGAGAAATTCCGAATACATATTTGAAAACACGATAAAAAACTGCATTAAGTACAACTATTGGTACTCATGAGACAAAAATCATGTTGGCCAGTGTTATTAATATAAGTTATTGGAATATTACCCTGTGGCCACAGGATTTTTCCTAAGAACTTGTAGGAAAAACAGACGGAAAGTGCCTAGTAGGCAGGCCAAGAATGCGGTGGGAGAATAATACTAACTATGATTTGAGAGAAGTAGAATATACAGGCAAGATTGCAAAACATTAGCTCAGGATACGATTACATGGAGATCTTATGTCCACGCAGCCTATGTTAGTTATGAACAAATCCCATTCAGATTGGCCGATTACGGGATTTTGAATCCAGAGCCTCCTGAGTCAGTCCAGACTGTAAACTCTACAACACATCCTCTTCTTCTACTACAAGGTTTAGGCTATGCAGCCTGTTCCGGCGAAGTTAAAAGTGGAGTCCATCTTCTACGTGGTCGGCCAACATCTCTTGTTCCTCTGGGATTATACAGGAAGGTTCTTTTTGGTATTCTTTCGTTGTTCATTCTCATTAAATGTTCTGTTCATTTCTTATTATTTTCGCTGATTTTGTCTTCAATTTTATATATATTTAATTCTTCTCGTATAGTTTCATTCCTTATTCTATCCGCTCTTGTGCATCCTTTCACATTACGTAAAAACAGCATTTCCGCAGTATGCATCCTGCTTTTATCCCTTGATTTCATTATCCAATTTTCACTTCCATACAACAACAAAGGAACAGCCATTGTTTTATATAATTTAAGTTTCGTATCTTTCCTTGTTTTCCGACCTAAGGTTCTTTTTATGGTTCCACAAATAGCCTGGAATTTATTTACTTTATTTTCTATATCTTTATTTTCTCTATAAGTTATATCACATCCTAAATATTGGAAATGTGTTACTTGTTCTATTATCTTGTTATCCAGTACAATTTTTGATCTAATTCCATAAAATATTTATTTAAATCTATTAATTGAAATTGAAATAAAAAAAACTGTGGGCGATGGAGACATTCCGAATACATATTTGAAAACACGATAAAAACTGCATTAAGTACAACTATTGGTACTCATGAGACAAAAATCATGTTGACCAGTGTTATTAATATAAGTTATTGGAATATTACCCTGTGGCCACCGAACTTGTAGAATAAACAGAAGGAAAGTGCCTAGTAGGCAGGCCAAGAATGAGGTGGGAGAATAATATTAACCATGATTTGAGGGAAGTAGAATATACAGGACATGATTGGAAAACATTAGCTCAGGATACGATTACATGGAGATCCTATGTCCATGCAGCCTATGTTAATTATGAACAAATCCGATTCACATTGGCCGACTACAGGATTTTGAATCCAGAGCCTCCTGAAAGGGCTGAGTGTCAGTCAGTCCAGACTACGTATAAACTCTAGAACACATGTTAATAATAATTTTAAATGCAGATGCGATGGCTACTGCAGGGATTTATACCGCAGTTGCAGCCTCCTCCTTATTCAGATGTTTATCTAACCTCCTCCAGACAAATTCCCCAGAGGCAGGACCTGATTAATATCTTATTGGAATCGGGTGGTCCACAATTATTTACTCTGGCAGGTGTACATCTCTGTTTCGCATTCACATTTGTTGGTCACTTGTTATTTGATGTGACAAATTTTGTAAATTATGGATCTAGCTGTCTATAGAACTAAAATCCTGGTATGATATAAACAATTTTTAAAAATTCGTCACTCAGGAACCGAATTCTTCATTAAGTCGAATTTATGTTCCTGTTTTTTCTTCTTCTTTACTTCACGGGTTAAGCACATTGCCTGTTCTGCCTCACAGTTGTTCTGTCCATCTTTTCACTGGCCTTCCTATATTCCTTGAACCTCTTGGCTTGTAGTTAAATGCTGCTCTTGGTAATCTTGTTACATTCATTCTTTCTACATGTCTAAACCATTTTTCTCTATATTCTTTGATTTTTATTATTCAATGGATATATATTTAACTCTGTTCTTATATCTTCATTCTTTATCCGATCCATTCTTGTGCAGCCTTTTGTTCTTCTAAGGAAGTTCATTTCTGCGCTTTGTATTTTACTTTGTAATATATTGGTCATTACCCAAGTTTCACTCCCTTAAAGTAATGCAGGAACTGCCAATGTTTTATAAAACTTTTTTTGTTTTATAGTTTACATAATACCTCTGTCATTCTTTTATAGCCAAACAGTTTGATTTGAAAAATTCCTTCCCAAAAAAAACAAGAGCTATGGATGGATATGTGTCGAAAACACTTACGAAGAGTTAAAATGAAATTAGATGGAGAAATGAGACAAGTTTCTGAATTTAATTATCTCGGTCACCTAATAGTATATTGCGAAGTGAGTCTGGTAAATACTTGATATGGATAGAGGGAAAGTTTAAAAAAACGAGGCGCTCAATTCTGGAAATGCGTGCTATTATGCACTACAGAGACTCTTGACGTCCCAACTCCTTTCAAAAAAACGTTAAACTCAAAATATATAACACTATTATTCTACCAGTTATATTATATGGATGCGAAACATGGACTCTTATTTTAAGGGACGATAGGAGATTATGAGTATTTGAGAATAAAGTTGTTAGGAAAAATTGTGGACCAAAGAGAGATGAACAGACAGGTGAATGGAGATGACTTCATAACAATGAACTACATGGTCTTTATAGGAAGCCAGATATAATAAGAACAGTTAAGTCTCGTAGACAGCGATGGGCAGGAAATGTGACACGAGTGGGAAATGAAAGACATGCATGGAAGCTTCTTGTAGGAAAACCAGAGGGAAAACGCCCAGTTGGTAGACAAAGAATGAGGTGGGAGAATAACATTAAGTATGCTTTGAGGGAAGTAGATTATACAGGGGATGATTGGAAAACATTAGCTCAGGATAAGGATGTATGGAGAGCTTATGTCCGCGCGGGCATAAACCTACGGGTTCAATAGTGCCAGTGAGTTAGGAAACTGTCCGGGTTTCTTGACGGTTGTATTTTTAAGGTGAAAGATCGTCTCTCTTTTATTTAGAGAGATGCAAGTGTACGTGTTAAAAGTGGATACATTATGATAACACAGGTTAACATGATTTTTGTCTCATGAGCACCAATAGTTGTACTTAATGCAGTTTTTTGTTATGTTTTCAAATATGTATTCGGAATTTCTCCATCACCCACAGTTTTTTTTATATCAATTTCAATTAATGTATTTAAATAATTATTTTTTAATAAACTTTTTTTCGTCCATTTGTGCATTGTAAAATAAAACCAAATGAGCTAACTCAGGAGATTTCAGCTATGAAAAAGAGATATCAAGACAAATGGAATCCTAATATGCTGGCCGATTATTGTTGGACCATCAAGAGAGATGCTCCACAGGCGAAATATAGTAGAAAATCGTCATTTTTTACTTTCTAGGTGAGTCGGAATGTTCGAATATTGTGTAGTTACGAATGTAGAAACTATTCTGATTGAGGTCTTAAGCGGTTTCCCTCAATTCAAAGAGCAAATGCTGGAATAGACCCCCAAAAGGTCCGCTTCCGACTTCACTCTGCTAATTAACTTCAAATTGAATTCTAAATTTAAACCGGGGCTAATGTATTTTACAGGAACCCGGGGTTCTACCTATTAAGGAGGACCAAAATGGATCGCTCACCGCCAACACTTAAGTGATGGCAGCAGAGCTTTCCATCTATCTATCTATCGAATGTAGAAAAAATTAAAGTGTTTGAAATTATAAATTCCTGTCTCTCGGAAACCTTGCGTGATGGAGAAACCCCGATATCATATTTGAATTCAGGAGAAAAAATACTATCAGAATCACATATTCTTCTTTCTGAGACAAAAAAAATATTTTTTTTTTGCTCAGTGTTATCATTTTCAATTAGGCCTAACTAATTGACTAACTCACTGGCACTATCGAACCCGTAGGTTCATGGCCGCGCGGACATAAGCTCTCCATATATCCCTATCCTGAGCTAATGCTTTCCAATCATCCCCTGTATAATCTACTTCCCTCAAATCATAGTTAATGTTATTCCCCCACCTCATTCTTCGTCTACCAAATGGGCGTTTTCCCTCTGGTTTTCCTATAAGAAGCTTCCATGCAAGTCTTTCATTCCCATTCGTGTCACATGTCCTGCCCATCGCAGTCTACGAGACTTAACTGTTCTTATTATATCTGGCTTCCTATAAAGACCATGTAAGTTCATTGTTATGTAGTCTTCTCCATTCACCTGTCTGTTCATCTCTCTTTGGTCCAAAAATTTTCCTAAGAACTTTATTATCAAATACTTGTAATCTCCTTTCCTCCCTTTAAAGTAAGAGTCCATGTTCACATCCATATAGTATAACTGGTAGAATAACATTTTTATATATTTTCAGTTTAACGTTTCAATTAGGCCTACCTATGATTTTTCTTTTACAACTTCAACATTCCACCTGTTTTTCTCAATACTGCAAAATTTACATTCCCACTCCTTTGCTTCTAACCGCCTTAATCGTTGCCATAAAATCTTGTATTTTAATAATTTTGGATAGAATTATGAAATGGTGGATTGTGCCGCTTGTAGAGTTGAAGAATGTGGGGATAATGGAGAGAAATTGACACTTTATTTACACGATTTGTCGTTATTGTGGCCTGTGCTTCCGCACGGAATGAAAGGACATGCGATTTGGGTTCGAGACGATCTGATGTACACACAACTGCTGTTGTCTTCCTTTACACCTGTCCGCCTGCACTGCAGTTACTTGTGCAGAAACCACTTGTGCAGCACTTCACAACTTGCTCTGTCTGAACTCCTATAACGATATTGGTATATACATTCTAATTACTTACTTACTGGCACTATCGAACCCGTAGGTTCATGGCCGCGCGGACATAAGATCTCCATACATCCCTATCCTGAGCTAATGCTTTCCAATCATTCCCTGTATAATCTACTTTTCTCAAATCATAGTTAATGTTATTCTCCCACCTCATTCTTCGTCTACCAACTGGGCGTTTTCCCTCTGGCTTTCCTACAAGAAACTTCCATCAAAGTCGTTCATTCCCCATACATGCAACATGTCCTGCCCATCGCAGTCTACTAGACTTAACTGTTCTTATTATATCTGGTTTCCCATAAAGACCATGTAGTTCATTGTTATGTAGTCTTCTCCATTCACCTGTCTATTCATCTCTCTTTGGTCCAAAACTTTTCCTAAGTACTTTATTCTCAAATACTTGTAATATCCTTTCCTCCCTTAAAGTAAGAGTCCATGTTTCGCACCCATATAATATAACTGGTAGAAAAATAGTTTTATATATTTTCAGTTTAACGTTTTTTGAAAGGAGTTGGGACATCAAGAGTCTCTGCAATGCATAATAGCATGCATTTCCAGAATTGAGCCTATGTTTAATTTCTTTGTGCATCTCATTCCTATTTGTGATTATTGTTCCTAGGTATTTGAATTCAGCCACTTCCTCAAAATTTCCCTCCTTTGTCATTAGCTGTCCATTTCCATTATATAATGAATAATTCTAATTCAACATACTAATTTCTGAAAACGTTTCAATACATGTCTTTGCATTTATTATAATAGGGACCTAAGGTGGCAACCCCACCACTGGACTTGCTCACTTCAGCCCAGTAACCTGTTGTGAGCCCAACCTTACTAAAATGTCTCAAAGAAGATGTAAAAGGACTGCTCTAAATGAATCTTTGGCCAGATCCATCAAACGTTGGATTGAGACCGTAACAGATCACTAGGTCTATCACATGAAAGGAAGAAGAAGAAGAAGAAGAAGACGACGTTTATTATACTAGGGCATCGTTTCCCAACTTGTAGTCGTGAACCCCCAGGGGGTTCGCCAAACCTTTTCCGTAATATCGGGTTTCGAGGTTAGTTCTATTATTGTTTTCTTCATTTTTTGTAGCATTGTAAAATATATATATATATTTTTTTTTTGATCCCACAACAGACCCGGAGGCCCTTGGGGTAGTAGGAGGTTAAGGCTCCCACTTTTTCTAGACAATCGACACTTTATGTCAGCCGGGTTGTCAGCCCTGCGTGACAGCCGTCTTTACCCCCAGAACAAGCGTCTGGTACTCATTTCCGTTAGAGGCTGAGTCGACCCCCCCAAAAAAAAATATATATATCCAATGCCCCAGGTTGTCATTTCGACATTTCTGGTGTTCTCTCCTGGCATTGGCTTTATTGTGACCCACTTCTGAAGTTGGGGCGCCTGGAAGGCGGAGTTACGTTACCCCGATGATATGATGGGTGATAAATGATAATGAAGCGCCAGAAGAGTTCTTAACCTAAACTTAACCTAAATTCCAGACCATGAACAACCACAGGAATGATTCCCTTTAAAGTAAATTCCTATGGTTTGACCGGGAATCGAACCCGCAACCTCATGAACGGTAGCCAGGAACGCTGACCACTAACCCATGAGGCTGGTCATAATATAAATAATAATAATAATAATAATATTAATAATAATGATACTAATAATAATTATTATTTTATTAAATTAACCCTATAATGCCGCTTGTGTAATATCGGGAATTTTTCACATCATTTCCACAATAAATTAACATTTAGCGCGAATACCTGATTTACAGTTAAGTAACAACGTTATGATTGCATTTGATTTCGCTACAACTTTTGATACCACAGCACAGGACCTGTCTGTACTCTGAATCTTACACAATATCTATGACTAGAGCATGGAACTCACTTCCCAGTCATGTCAGGGACTGTCAATCGCTATCATTATTTAAATCCAAATTAACTGATATCTTAAGTTCGACACAATGAAATTATTAACTCTATAACAACTATATTCAGCATTTTGTTGTACATACCTACAAATATTCATCTAGGAAGCTTTTTTACATTATTTTATTTCATTTCATTTCTGTTCTATGTTTTGTTAGTGTTAGCTAATATTAGACCACATCCGCATTGTCCTCTGTTTAGTCTATAACTAACTAACTCACTGGCGCTATCGAACCCGTAGGTTCATGACCGCGCGGACATAAAAGCTCTCCATGTATCCCTATCCTGAGCTAATGTTTTCCAATCATCCCCTGTATAATCAACTTCCTTCAAATTATAGTTAATATTTTTCTCCCACCTCATTGTTGGTCTACCAACTGAACGTTTTCCCTCTGGTTTTCCTACAAGAAGCTTCCATGCACAACTTTCATTTCCCATTCGTGCTACATGTCCTGCCCAAAGCAGTCTACGTTTAGTCTATATTTTAATAATATTTTAAAACTGTAATAAGTAATTAATTTTTATATGATTATATTGTCCACCGCTGTGGTCTCGGGGTAGCGTGCTGCCTTGTCACGCAGCGGGCTCGGGTTCGATCCCCTGTCGGGGCAGTTTTTCTGGGTGAGGTTTTTATCCTCCCCTGTAAGTCAAATGTCAGGAAAACTTTAAGGCCCAAACGGTCCCCGAAATCACATGGCCATCATTATCATCATCATCATCATCATCATCCTTCACCGGTGTGGAAAGCAACGGGAAGCTACCACACCTACAATTCCCTAGTAAAGCTGCAAGCATAGCATGAGAATGCTAGGATTGCAGTGAAGGACCTGCCTTCGGGCAGAATTACTATGGATGGATGATTATATTTTCGTTGTATGAGTAGAAGAGAAGGCCTTGTGTTATCTCTGCCTGCTTAAATGAAGCATTATTATTATTATTATTATTATTATTATTATTATTATTATTATTATTATTATTATTATTATTATTATTATAATTATTATTGATGAACAGACAGGTGAATGGAGAAGACTACAAAACAGTGAACTACATGGTCTTTATAGGAAGCCAGATATAATAAGAACAGTTAAGTCTCGTAAACTGCGATGGGCAGGACATGTTGCACGTATGGGGAATGAAACACTTGCATGGAAGCTTCTTGTAAGAAAGCCAGAGGGAAAACGCCCAGGTGGTAGACTAAGAATGAGGTCGGAGAATAACATGAACTATGATTTGAGGGAAGTAGATTATACAGGGAATGATTGGAAAGCATTAGGTCAGGATAGGGATGTATAGAGAGCTTATGTCCGCGCGGCCATGAACCTACGGGTTCGATAGTGCCAGTGAGTAATTATTATTATTATTATTATTATTATTATTATTATTATTATTATATAATTTGTAAGCAAAAAAAATAACTCGCTTTTATTTACTTAGCTTAATGAAAATTTATATTACATAAACATATTTATAGTTGTCACATGTAATAAATTACGTATGTATCAATTTGAAGCTATATTCGTGTAGAAAAAGAGTTCAAAATTTGAAGAAAAACCAATAATAAACAGGGCAGTTATTATTTTTTAAGTGCATCATGTACTGCATAAACCCCCACATATGCAGTTGGTAGAAAATTGCTCTTCTCTCTCGTTGAATCTCAATTAGAGAGAGACTGTTGTACGATACAAGAATATGTTAATTAGCTCTATGTCCGCCCACGCGTCATCTGGACAATGAGTCAGATCCGACCCACCACAATCCTCCCTCTATGCAAGGTCAGTAATACAAACATACCTAATTAATTTTAATGCCATCCTCTTTTTTGTGTTTGGGCTTCCTTATTTACTACTGATCTTTCTGCTGCTTCACTTCAGTTTATTTATTTTATTTCCATTATCTTACTTACTTACTTACTAACTTACTCACTGGCACTATCGAATCCGTAGGTTCATGGCCGCACGGACATACGCTCTCCATTCATCCCTATCCTGAGCTAATGCTTTCCAATCATTCCCTGTATAATCTACTTCCCTCAAATCATAGTTAATGTTATTTTCCCACCTCATTCTTGGTCTACCAACTGGGCGTTTTCCCTCTGGCTTTCCTACAAGAACCTTCCATGCAAGTCTTTCATTCCCCATACGTGCAACATGTCCTGCCCATCGCAGTCTACGAGACTTAACTGTTCTTATTATATCTGGCTTCCTATAAAGACCATGTAGTTCATTGTTATGTAGTCTTCTCCATTCACCTGTCTCTTCATCTCTCTTTGGTCCAATAATTTTCCTAAGTACTTTATTCTCAAATACTTTTAATCTCCTTTCCTTACTTAAAGTAAGAGTCCATGTTTCGCATCCATATAATATAACTGTTAGAATAATTGTTTTATATATTTTCAGTTTAACGTTTTTTGAAAGGAGTTGGAACATCAAGAGTCTCTGCAATGCATAATAGCACGCATTTCCATTATCTATCGTTTTGATTCAGGACCAATACGCACACTCTATTTAGTAATACTATATAAAAAAATATCCAAAAGGTAGTGTTAATATATATTATACGAAACAAATCACTGTATTTTAAATGAACTGAACTTTATTTGAAACAATATAAAACAATAAATATATACTTGCGGTCATTTTATCAATAATTGTATCACACGTAGAAGTGTATTATATAATGGAAATGAACAGCTAATGACAAATGAGGGAAATTTTGAGGAAGTGGCTGAATTCAAATACCTAGGAACAATAATCACAAACAGGAATGAGATGCACAAAGAAATTAAACATAGGCTCAATTCTGGAAATGCGTGTTATCATGCATTGCAGAGACTCTTGACTTCCCACAACTCCTTTCAAAAAACGTTAAACTGAAAATATATAAAACTGTTATTCTACCAGTTTATTATCTGGATGCGAAACATGGGCTCTTACTTTAAGGGAGAAAAGGAGGTTACGAGTATTTGAGAATAAAGTTCTTGGGAAAATTTTTGGACCAAAGAGAGATGAACAGACAGATGAATGGAGAAGACTGCATAACAGTGAATTACTTGGTCTTTATAGGAAGACAGATATAATGAGAACAGTTAACTCTCGTAGACTGTAATGGGCAGGACATGTGGCACGAATGGGCAATGAAAGAGAGGAATGGAAACTATTTGTAGGAAAACTAGAGGAAAAGCATCCTGTAAGTTAGCCAAAAATGAGGAGGGAGAACAACATTAACGATAATTTGAGGAATATATACAGGTGAATGGAGAAAACTACACAATAGTGAACTACATGATATTTATAGGAAGACATATATAATAAGAACAGTTAAGTCTCTTAGATTGCGATGGACAGGACATGTGGCCCGAATGGGGAATAAAAGAGGTGCATGGAAGCTTTTTGTAGGAAACCCAGAGGGAAAACGCCCAGTTGGTAGACCAAGAATAAAGTGGGAGAATGATTTGAGAGTAGATTATATAGGGGATGATTGGAAAACATTAACTCAGGTTAGGGAAGCACGGAGAGATTATATCCATGTACCAACGGGTTCATTGAGTCAGTGTGTTAGTTAGGCGTATCAGTGATGCCGGATATTTGCTAGTTAACCATATGTTTAAAAGGTGTAAAACTACCTAGTACGAATTTATTGATACGCAAATGGAAATAAAAAAGTTTTTGTTTTTTTTTGCGCGATAGTATGTTTTGTGGTACTTACAGCAATGACGACCATGATTGAAAGTTCAACTTCATACTTTTGGGGTTGCCAACCTAAATAAATATACTTTAATGTTACATTTACACCCACGTGCGGGAAGTAAAACCACTGCCCTCTATGTATACTACATACAATATATATACAAAAAATATCCAAAAGGTAGTGTTAATATACATTATACGAAACAAATCACTGCATTTTAAATGAACTGAACTTTATTTGAAACAATATAAAACAATAAATACGTTCTTGCGGCCATGTTATCGATAATTGTTCTCATGGCCTCCTGTTGTTTCAACTAATAAACATTGCTCACACTGTTAACGTTAGTCAATTGTTCATAATGAACGCAAATGTTTTCAACAAAGGTGTTATTATTTTACTATTATTTATTATTTTGAAAACACCATCGCACTTTATAGGAAGCCAGATATAATAAGAACAGTTAAGTCTCGTAGACTGCGATGGGCAGGACATGTTGCGCGTATGGGGAATGAAAGACGTACATGGAAACTTCTTGTAGGAAAGCCAGAAGGAAAACGCCCTGTTGGTAGACCAAGAATGAAGTGGGAGAACAACATTAACTATGATTTGAGGGAAGTAGATTATACAGGGAATGATTGGAAAGCATTAGCTCAGGATAGGGATGTATGGAGAGCTTATGTCCGCGCGGCCATGAACCTACGGGTTCGATAGTGCCAGTGTGTAAGTAAGTAAGTATCGCACAAAAAATAACGTACAACGCACATTTGTGAAGTGTTTTACAGAATCTCGGAAATTAAAAACCTTGCTTAGGCTCTGTTTTTAAACATTTTTCTCGATTCTGTAAATACCACTTCACAACTTTGCATCGTAGTACACTTACTGTTAAATTCTACATTTGTTAATGCGATGACTCAGTATGGTTCTCAAGCTTTTAATTCTAAAGCTCACTTAGTGCTTTTTTTTTTCTCATCAGAGATTATTCCTAATAGCATATCCACGATTATTTAATAGCGGCAAACATTTACCGTTACAGCCAGAAACTTCCGAGAATAGTTATTTTCCAATGTGTACAATTTTCTATTGAACCGGAATTAAATAAATTATATTTTCCCACAGTGGACTTATAAAAGCTGCTTATAATTTATTTAAATATCATTGATTGAAATATTTCTATGTAGTGACCTTTCATTACGTTTTGTTGGTGACCGTTATTTCTCCAACAAATTATCAACGGTGACGGTTGCAGTTTTCTTTTATCGGTCTATGAAATGAAATGCTGTATACTGTATTGAAAGTTGTGTTGTTATTTTTGTTGTTCGGTCTTGTATCGGGTGATTTTATCGGACAGACTTCTGTCCACTAAATCTCTTAATCTTCTCTTGTCATATGATTTAAGAGCTTTCTGCGAATTTGTTGTAGCAATCGCCTTCTTGTGTCTGATTATATGAAGGAGATTGAATGGAATGATAAAACAGATTTGACTTGTAAAAGGTGTTGATATTTAATAGATTTGTTTGCGTTCAAAAAAAAAACTAAAAGAAGAATATGAAAAATGGGGACTTCATATAAACATTGAGAAAACTAAATACCTCTGTATAGGAGAAGAAATGGAAAATATAAATTTCAACAATGGAGAAGAACTAAAACCTAGTATTGAATGCACTTATTTACGAACAAAATTAGACCATTCAGGCGATAACACAGTGGAAATTAAAAATAAAATCGCACAAACAAAACAAATTTAAAGACCTGGAAGAAAATATCAATAAAACTAAATATGTGGTCACACATAGAGATGCATTATATAATGGAAATGGACAGCTAATGACAAATGAGGGAGATTTTGAGGAAGTGGCTGAATTCAAATACCTAGGAACAATAATCACAAATAGGAATTAGATGCACAAAGAAATTAAACATAGGCTCAATTCTGGAAATGCGTGCTATTATGCATTGCAGAGACTTTTGACGTCCCAACTCCTTTCAAAAAACGTTAAACTGAAAATACATAAAACTATTATTCTACCAGTTATATTATAAGGGTGCGAAACATGGACTCTTCCTTTAAGGGAGGAAATGAGATTACGAGTTTTTGAGAATAAAGTTCTTAGGAAAATTTTTTGGACCAAAGAGAGATGAACAGACAGGTGAATGGAGAAGACTACGTAACAATGAACTACATGGTTTTTATAGGAAGCCAGATATAATAAGAACAGTTAAGTATCGTAGACTGCGATGGGCAGGACATGTTGCACGTATGGGGAATGAAATATATGTATGCATGGAAGCTTCTTGTAGGAAAGCCAGAGGGAAAACGCCCAGTTGGTAGACCAAGAATGAGGTGGGAGAACAACATTTAACTATAAGGGGAATGATTGGAAAGCATTGGCTCAGGATAGGGATGTATGGAGAGCTTATGTCCGTGCGGCCATGAACCTACCGGTTCGATAGTGCCAGTAAGTAAGTAAGTAAGTAAGACCTTTTTTCATTCATTCATTTTGAAAATTTTCCTCATCATTGAGGGTTTTCTCCAACCAACCTTAGTAATTAACATGAATTAAAATATATAGGCTAGGTATATATAAATGGCTACTGACTTACAGACTATCGGTTTGCAACAAACATTCACAAATCTCCCTTAATTGAAGTTCTCCATCGTTCTCTGTCCTCTGTGTCTTCATCCGTTACACCAAATTTTCTCATTGAATTTTGAATGTTGTTCTTCCAGGTTGTTCTTGGTCTTCCTTTTCTGTCCTTCTTTCAATTTTCCATGCATAGACGGCCTTTGGTAGTCTTCCTTCCTGCATTTTTCTTACGTGTCCATACTATTTAGGCTTCTGAGTTCAATCTCATCCATTATATTTCTTTCTGCATTCATGCATTTTTTAATTTCTGCATTTCTAACTTTATTCAGTCGAGATTTTTTGGCAACTCTTCTCCAAAAATCCATTTTAACTGAAGTTAAAGAACTTCTTCTTCTTCACGGTTTGGGCTTATTTACTAGCCTGTTCCGGCTCCAAATCGCTGCTCTTTCCATCTTTTCTTTGGTCTTCCCAAACTTCTTCTTCCTCGTGGTGAATAGCTGTATGCTGCTTTTGGTATTCTATTCTCAGCCATCATTTCCAAGTGTTATTTCCAGTTTGTTCTATATTTCTCTATTGTTGGGTTTAATTCCTCTACTTTTAGTTGTGTTATTTCTGTGTTATGTTTTCTTTTAATGTAAAACGCTAAGGAAAAATTTGATTGTCGGAGATGCGTAAAAACTTAAGATTGAATGGAGCTGGGAGGATGGAGCAGCGCTCAGGCTACCTGTAAATTAATTGCCAGGAGTAATGTTCCCAAGCACTGCCGGCCGCCCTTCTACGTGACCTTGATATACGATATAAAAACACGCTGATCGTTTAAACATGACGCCAGACAAAGCTATTGCAATTCTATAAAACTAATTCTTAGTACGGAGCCATCGTCTGAGATAACAGCGTCTGGAGGTACCGAGTTCAAATCTAGAGGACGACCGATTTCACCGATATTCACAAATAGGAATGAGATGCACAAAGAAATTAAACATAGGCTCAATTCTGGAAATGCGTGCTATTATGCATTACAGAAACTCTTGTCGTCCCAACTACTTTCAAAAAACGTTAAATTAAAAATATATTTTTGTAACCCATGTTTCCCTTAATGGAGATTTAGGCGCTCTCCCCCTACAAGGAAGAATTTGAACCATTCTAATTTAGTTACACTTGTTTTCGTATAGATGTCATTTGTGTGGTCCGTGGTCAGCGTTCCGCTCATGCTGACATCTAGCAAACCAAGGTAGTACTAGGACGGGAGAATTCGGTAAATTTTGCTTAGAGGCCTTTTCATTCAGGCTTAAGGATCTTTTACGAGCCTGAAAATCTTCAGACTCGGGACCCACGGCTTAAAGTCCCTCCCGGAGGACTTGCTCCTTGAATGTTTCCATCCTAAAAAATCCATCGACCCCGGAAGGGTTTGAACCCGCAACCCTCGGGACTAGAGGCAAGGAGCATAACCACTAGTCCACCGCCGCCGATACTATTATTCTACCAGTTATATTATATAGATCGGCCGCGGTGGACTAGTGGTTATGCTCATTGCTTCTGGTCCCGAGGGTCGTGGGTTCAAACCCGGCTCGGGGTCGATGGATTTTTTAGGATGGAAAAATCCAAGAAGCAAGTCCTCCGGGAGGGACTTTAAGCCGTGGGTCCCGACTCTGAAGTTTTTCAGGCTCGTAAAAGATCCTTAAGCCTGAATGAGAAGGCATCTAAGCAAAATTTACCGAATTTTCCCGTCCTAGTATTACCTCGGTTTGCTAGATGTCAGCATGAGGCGGAACGCTGACCACGGTCCACTCAAATGACATCTATACGAAAACAAGTGTAACTAAATTAGTGTGGTTCAAGTTCTTCCCTGTAGGGAGAACGCCTAAATCTCTGTTAAGGGAAACATAGGCTTACAAGATACAAGGAGATACCTATTATATGGATGTGAAACATGGACTCTTACTTTAAGAGAGGAAAGGAGATTACCAGTATTTGAGAATAAAGTACTTACGAACATTTTTGGACCAAGCAGAGATGAACAGACAGGTGAATGGAGAAGACTACATAACAGTGAACTACATGATCTTTGTAGGAAGCCAGATATAATAAGAACATTTAAGTCTCATAGACTGCGATGAGCAGGACATGTGGCACGAATGGGGAATGAAAGACGTGTATGGAAGCTTCTTATAGGAAAACCAGAAGGAAAACGCCCAGTTGGTAGACCAAGAATGACGTGGGAGAATAGATTAACTATGATTTGAGGGAATTAGATTATACAGGGAATGATTGGAAAGCATTAGCCTAGGATAGAGATGTATGGAGAACTTATGTATGCGTGGCCATGAACCTACGGGTAAGATAGTGCCATTGAGTTAGTTATATTATACCATTTACAAAGCGTAATGAAACCAGAGGGAAAACGCCCATTTGGTAGACCAAGAATGAGGTGAGAGAGAAACATTAACCATGATTTGAGGGAAGTAGATTATACAGGGAATGATTGCAAAACGCTAGCTCAGGCTAGTGGTGTATGGAGAGCTTATGTCCGCGCGGCCATGAACCTACGGGTTCGATAGTGCCAGTGAGTTAGTTATATTATAGGCTACCCTTTGCAAAGCGTAATGAAACCAGAGGGAAAACGCCCAGTTGGTAGACCAAGAATGAGCTGAGAGAAAAACATTAACCGTGATTTGAGGGAAGTAGATTATACAGGGAATGATTGGAAAACACTAGCTCAGGCTAGGGATGTATGGGGAGCTTATGTCCATGTGGCCATGAAGCTACGGGTTCTAAATGCCAGTGAATTAGTTATTTAATGAGTACAAATGTCCTTGGGTTTACAGGGTGTGCCTGATAATACGCACTACCGATACCAAGAAGTTTGACTGGTCTGAAATTAGCACTCTCTCTCGATAAATAACGTGGCTAGATTCCTTGGATTTTCGGAACGCGCCGGTTTTCATCAAAGAACTGAAATTACAAATATACGAGAGTTCATTTTCTTTTATAGAGCTTTTATATAATTACATTACTATAGTTTGTTGTTTATAGACTCCCAAGAACCTACAAGCTTGTTTTTGTCCTCTCAGTCGGGTGTGATCTCTATGCCTTTATCTACAGTCACATTTTTCCCTCTTTTTATCATATCTTTTTTTAATCATAGGATTCCGACCTAATATTCCTGCTCAGATTCCTTCTTAATCGAAATAACAACAATCATGAGCTAACTAGGAAAGTCAAATGTTAATAAAATATCTTCTTCTTCCTTCCAAGTATTAGGCCAAGGCCTGTTACGATCCTATAGAAAATTTTCCCTCCTGCGTACTTCGGGAAATTCTCATATAAGACTTGAAAGCATAATAATAGTCCCTTCGATTGGTTGCTGGCCAAAGGAAGGCAAGACCAGTGATGGGGCTGCCATCTTATAGCCTCTAGTCAGGCTTTTCTGGAGAAGAAAAGAAAATAAAGGAAAGATGAGATGGAAGAAAGGAAAGACTCCCTAGCCCTCGGATGCCCTAATAGCGTCGGGGTCGAAAAAAACAAGAGTTAACCAAGAGAGGTTAGATAGTAAAGTTAAAAGAGTCTGGTATAAGTAAGTGGAAGAAAGGAAGAAATACCAGATCTGTTAAAGATAGAAGTAAGGAGCAAAACATAAGTAAGCGGAAGCAATGTTTTGCTCAGCTTGGGCACTTTGTGGTCGCCATCCACATATCCCCTAGATGAGGACCCCTGAGGGTAATAAAATATCTTATATATATATATTTATTTTTCAATAATTACAAATCGGCCGCGATGGACTAGTGGTTATGCTCCTTGCCTCTGGTCCCGAAGGTCGCGGGTTCAAACCCGGCTGGTGTCGATGGATTTTTTTAGGATGGAAAAATCCGAGGCGCAAGTCCTTCGGGAGGGACTTTAAGCCGTGGGTCCCGAGTTTGAAGATTTTCAGGCTCGTAAAAAAGATCCTCTAAACAAAATTTACCGAATTTTCCCGTCCTAGTATTACTACCTTGGTTTCCTAGATGTCAGTATGAGGCGGAACGCTGACCACGAACCACTCAAATTACAGCTATACGAAAACAAGTGTAACTAAAAATTAGTACGGTTCAAATTCTTCCCTGTAGGGCTAGAACGCCTAACTCTCTGTTAAGGGAAACATGGGCTTACAAGAAGAAGAAGAAGAAGACAAATAGGAATGAGATCCAGAAAGAAATTAAACATGGATTTATTCTGGAAATGTATGTTATTATGCATTTCAGGGACTCTTGTCGTTCCAACTTTTCTAAAAAAAATGTTAAACTGAAAATATATACAACTGCTGTTTTCCCAGTTATATCATCCATCCATAGTAGTTCTGACCGAGGTCAGGTCTTTCACTGCAATCATAGCATTTTCATGCTATGCTTTGCAGCTTTACTAGGGAATTAAGATGTGGTAGCTTTCCGTTGCTTTTCACACCGGTGAATGATGATGATATACGAAGAAGAGATGAAAGCCGAATAACAGCAAATGAGATGCGTACAGCAGGCTACACAAAGTGGGACCATAAAAGAAATGAGGAAATTATGGAAGAGTTGGATGTAGAACCCACTCTTCACCATATACAAAACTACCAGAACAACTGGAAAGCCTAACTTCAACAAATGCCGTTTGATAGAATTCCAAAAGCCAGCTACTGCCCCCCAGGCAAAAGATCGCTGGGACGTCCAAAAAAGCGCTGGATGGAAAATTCCTCTTTGAGACCGTAACAGGCTACACGGCCTAATACTTGCATGGATGATGATGATGAATGATGATAATGATAAGGATGATTATGATGGCCGGATGATTTTCTGGGACTGTTGGGCCCTAAGCATCCTGATATTTGTCTTACAGGGGAGGAAAAATCCCAAAAAGAACCTCACCCAGTAGCCTGTCCTGATCGGGAATCGTACTCGGGCCCGCTGCATGACAAGGCAGCACGCTACCTTGTTATATCATGTGGGTAAGAAATATGGATCCTTGTTTTAAGGGAGGAGAAAAGATAACGAGTGTTTGAGATTAAATTTCGTAGGAAAATTTTTGACCAAACGCAGATGAACAGACAGTCGAATGGAGAAGACCAGACACAGTAAGCTACATGATCTTTATGGGAAACCAGATTTAATATGAACAGTTAAGTCCCGTAGACTGCAATGGACAGGACATTTGGCACGAATGGGGAATAAAAGAGGAACATGAAAGTTCCTTATAGATAACCCAGAGGGATAGCGTCCAGTAGGTAGGCCAAGAACAAGATGGGAGAATAACATTAACCGTGATTTGAGAAAAAAAATCATACAGGGGGATAATTTGAAGACGTTAGCTCAGGATATGGATATATGGGAGCTTATGTCCGCACGCACGTCGTAGCGTAGTGATTAAGGCACTGCGCTACAAGCCGGAAGGTCGAGGGTTCGAGCCCCGTGGAGGGCAGGATTTTTAAACTGACCCAAACCCTCTGGCGGCGCTATGGTCCTGGGGTAGACTCAGCCTCTAACGGAAATGAGTACCAGACACTTGTTCTGGGGCTGACAACCCGGCTGATATCAAGTTCCGATTGTCTAGAAAAGGTGGAGAGCCTTAACCTCCTACTACCCCAAGGGCCTCCTAGGGCCTGTTGTGGGATCAAAAAAAAATTTCCTCACGACCATGAACCTACGGTTTCTATAGTGTCGTTAAATATTGCGTATATGTTGGCTGCATCCCGTGATTCCATAGTGTAAACAACTTCGCGTGTGTTGGCGCATGCGCATCGTGTATGATTGGAACTAGGAAATTCGCGTCACATGTTAAAAAAGAATCTCCGAATAAAAGTTGTGTTAATATTACGTATTTCACTCATTTTCAGGGATATAATATTTAAGCTTACAGGCTAAGTGAATGTGAATTTGCATTATTAACCGTTAGCGTGTGAACGAGGCTGTGGCGTGAAAATTGCAAGGAATTATATGGAGCGGACCGCTTTGCAATATAATTTTGTTTTTACCTTGAATGGTTACTGAATTAAGCTCGATGCCATTTCTTGTGTTTTTATTTTAGATGGGAGTTTTAGATTCGCCATTAATTATAAGCTTAAAAACAAGTTAAGTTTTGCCGCTCAAAATACGATCTCCTCACCAAACAAGCCAAGTTTTCTCCGTTTCCGAATTCTTTGAATGTTTGTGACTTCCCAAGCACAAGTTATTGTCTGCAGTTTATAGCTCTGGTTCACAACGTCATCAGCTAATGGACCTGACAGTCACAAATATTTGTGCTCGCATTTAAAAGGCGATGTGTCCGTTATAGGTCATATGCAGGGAAGGAATTTTAATGCACTAGAAGTTAATATTGCAACACAGATAGTGTATATTATTCAATTGTTTCTGTGTGAAACCAAGACAAAAGACAGTCAGAAGTCTAACTTCCCATTATATTATTCAACTGTTTGTGTGTGAAACCAAGACAAAAGACAGTCAGAAGTCTAACTTTCCATTATATTATTCAACTGTTTGTGTGTTAAACCAAGACAAAAGACAGTCAGATTTGAGACAGATGGGAAGAGCCCCTGTAATGCACAATATCACACATTTCCAGAATTGAGCATATGTTTAATTTCTTTGTGCATCTCATTCCTGTTTGTAATTATTGTTGCTATGTATTTTAATTCAGCCACTTCTTCAAATTTTCCTCATCTGCCCATTTCCATTTTCTCTTAAAGTGATCCTACTACATGCCATAGGAGCCCTTGGGGTGTAAGAAGGCACCCACTTTTTCTAGACAAACGGCACATGATGTCAGCCGGGTTATCAGTTCTGTGTGACGGCCGCCTTTACTCCAAGAACAAGCATACGGTACTCATTTCCGTTAGAGGCTGAGACGTCCCCTGGGCCTTAAAATCCTGACAAGGACGTCCCCACTATTCCTGATCAGGCCCCGAAGATGAAGTATAAGGTTCCAATATCTTTATGATTAGTTGGAAATAATCACCGTTTTAAATAGTAGAATGGCTGCCTGCCGGGACTCGAACACTTGAATTTCCGGTTTGTAGCGTATTGCCTTAACTAATTACGCTACGGCGTGCTCAATTTCATTACATAAAGAATTTATATGTGTGAACATCCTGAAATACAATAACTTACTAAAAGGCGCGATATGTGAGTTATATTTGATGCGACTATAAATAACAATACTGTAAATAAAAAAAAGGAAGGTTTGAAAGATGTGTCTCCACAGTTTGCTAACTATGATTATAAAGACGTAATTGTTTATGATCTCGGTAAATAAAAGTGTGGTAATTTGTTTAAACCGATTGTCTCATGCAGTGGTTTCATAGCGCCTTGAGGGACTGACAAATGAATGTAAGTTTAATAGCCTGGTCATTAGAAAGAATCAACATCTCTGCCTGCCTCTTCTGCCAGTCATTACTGCTATACCATCTCTGTACACGCTAGTTCATAATTAATACCTTTGCGTGTGTTAATTGAACCAGAAAAATCATGTTTCTTCTTTTAATATAAAAAGATAACAAGCATAAGATTAATAGAAATTTGCGTACTTTTTTACCCTGTATGTAGGGCCCTACTCATAAAATCGTGAGTTTTGTTGTACTTACAGCAATGGCGATCATGATTGAATGTTCAGCTTCCTACATTTCAAGGTTGCCAACCTAAGTAACTATACTGTAATAAAATTACTATAATATTACATATTACATACCGTGTGTGGGAAGTAAAACCACTGCCCTCTATGTATACTACATAAAATGTATATACAAAAAAATATCCAAAAGATAGTGTTAATATACATTATACGAAACAAATCACTGCATTTTAAATTAACTGAACTTTATTTGTAAACAATATCTTCTTCTTCTTCTTCACGGTTTAGGCTTATTTACTAGCCTGTTCCGGCTCCAAATTGCTGCTCTTTCCATCTTTTCCTTGGTCTTCCCAAACTTCTTCTTCCTCGTGGTGAATAGTTGTATGCTGATTTTCGTATTCTATTCTCAGTGATCCTTGCCAAGTGTTCTTTCCAGTTTGTTCTGTAGGCCTATTTCACTATTGTTGTGTTTAATTCCTCTACTTTTAGTTGTCTTATTTCTGTGTTATGTTTTTTGTCTGTTCTTTGATATCCTGCTATTGGTCTGAGGAATCTCATTTCAGCAGCTTGTATTCTGGTAGATTGTTGTGTTGTCACTGTCCATGTTTCGGACCCATAAGTGACAATAGGCACTGCCATTGTCTTGTATAATTTCATTATAGAGTCTTTCCTGGCTTTATTTTTCAAAGTTACGTACTTGCCGCTATTTTATCGCAAATTGGCGTCACGGCCTGCTATTGTTTCAACTAATAAACATTGCCCACACTATTAACGTTAGTCAATTGTTTATGATGAACGCAAATATTTACAACAAATATGTTATTATTTTGAAAACACCATCGCGCAAAAAATAATGTACAAAGCACGTTTGTGAAGTGTTTTATAGAATCTCGGATATTAAAAACCTCGCGATCGCTCGGTATTTAAACATTTTCGTCGCTTCTGTAAAAACCACTTCCAACCTCGCATCGTAATACTATTGTATTTGTGTTGTGGGTTCAATTACACATATTATTTGAAAGCAAGTACTTGTCTCACGAGAGAACTGTCAACATTGTATGCCGAAACCTAACTGAAATTTCTCCTTGGGTCCAGTATGTGAATATGGTCATGTGTGTGAATGCTTGATGTGTGTTGAATCAGGAACAACACTACGTATTACCATAGAGTATATTTTATTTCATAGACCAGCCTCATGGGCTAGTGGTCAGCGTTCCTGACTGCAGTTCACGAGGTCCCGGGTTCGATTCCCGGCCAAACCATAGGATTTTTCTTTAAAGGGAATTATTCCTGTGGTTGCCCATGGTCTGGAATTTAGGTTAAGAACTCTCCTGGCGCTTCATTATCATCAGGGTAACGTAACTCCGCCTTCCAGGTGCCCCAACCTAAGAAGTGGATTACAATTCCGCTAATGTCAGGGGAGAAAACCAGAAATGTCATAAAAGACAACCTGGTGGCATTAGAAAAAAAATGTAATTCATTCCATAAAGATGGGTAATACAATCATATGAACGAAAGTGAGGAATTGGGTATCTACAATAAGTAGCGACTCCAGGTTAAAAAATAGGAATGAGATGCACAAAGAAATTAAACGTAGGCTCAATTCTGGAAATGCGTGCTATTATGCATTGCAGAGACTCTTCACATCCTAACAACTCCTTTCAAAAAAACGTTAAACTGAAAATATATAAAACAATTATTCTACCAGTTATATTATATGGATGCGAAACATGGACTCTTACTTCAAGGTAGGAAAGATTATGAGTATTTGAGAATAAAGTTCTTAGGAAAATTGTTTGACTAAAGAGAGATGAACAGACAGGTGAATGGAGAAGACTACTTAACAGTGAACTATGGTCTTTATAGGAAGCCAGATATAATAACAGTTAAGTCTCTTAGAGTGCGATGGGCAGGACATGTGGCAGGAATGGGGAATGAAAGACGTGCATGGAAGCTTCTTGTAGGAATACCAGAGGGAAAACGCCCAATTGGTAGACCAAGAATGAGGTGGGAGAATAACATTAACTATGATTTGAGAGAAGTAGATTATGCAGGGAATGATTGGAAAACATTGGCTCAGGATAGGGATGTTTCGAGAGGTTATGTCCGTGCGGCTATGAACTTAGGGTTCATAGTGCCAGTTAGTTAGTTAGTTCCAGGTTAATAAAACCAGTTATAACGGTTAGGGGACCCGATATGCTAACCAAATGTCACTCCTAAACTGGTTCGATGATCGTCTACATATGTGATTAACACGTCTGGATGTGAGACCAGCAGCCGGCTGTCGCGCCATGGAGTTAGTTAGTTAGATTATACAGGAGAATGATTGGAAAACATTAGCTCAGGATAGAGGGTCGCGGGTTCAAACCCGGCTGGGGTCGATGGATTTTTTAGGACGGAAAAATCCAAGGAGCAAGTCCTCCGGGAGGGACTTTAAGCCGTGGGTCCCGAGTCTGAAGATTTTCAGGCTCGTAAAAAATCCTTAAGCCTGAATGAAAAGGCCTCTAAGCAAAATTTACCGAATATTCCCGTCCTAGTACTACCTTGGTTTCCTAGATGTCAGTATGAGGCGGAACGCTGACCACGTACCACACAAAATTACATCTATACGAAAACAAGTGTAACTAAATTAGTATGGTTCAATTCTTCCCTGTAGGGGGAGAGCGCGTAAATCTCTGTAAAGGGAAAACATAGGCTTACAATACAAATAGAGATGTATGGAGAGCTTATGCCCATGCGGGAATGAAGCTACGTGTTCAGACATAAGCTTGATGTTGAACTATTAAACCTTAACAAGACCTGTATCTGAAATAGCTGCAGTTATTTTTCGAAGTGCATGATTCCCCTTAAAATTGATGGTTGACTCGTTTGGTGTAATGAAAGGATAACTGTACAGTACAATGAGAAAGTAAACATAGCATTAACACCATCAGATTTTTATCGGTGCAATACACTCAAACTGTCTGCCTAATCATACACCACCAACCCTGCAATTAACACTAGACATCATTTTCTTTTCACACGATTCCTGCTCCCAACAAAACGATTGGAATTATTACTTCGTTTAATATTGCATAACAACCTGCAGTAAATCAAAACTTAATGATGATATTCCAACAATTAATCATACGCTAAAAGAGTTGTTTATAAAAATCTGCTATAAAATATTCTACTGTGCATACCTTCCACTCCTGAGGCCAGAGTTACATTTCAATACCGATATTAGGTTTAGGTGTATGTTTTGGTTTGGAACAAGGGTTATTTTTAGGTAGTTTTCGGTAGAGCTGTAGATTATCTTCTCAAAAGTCAGAGGATAGTGTACGGGAGACGCTTCATAAAAAAAATATTGCTTGAAGAAACAATTTCTAAATCTTCAATATCCAAGAAGACTAAGTAAATTTCTGTGGTAATGGAAATGGACAGCTAATGACAAATGAGGGAAATTTTGAGGAAGTGGCTGAATTCAAATACCTAGGAACAATAATCACAAATAGGAATGAGATGCACAAGGAAATTAAACATAGGCTCAATTCTGGAAATGCGTGCTATTATGCATTGCAGAGACTCTTTATGTACCAACTCCTTTCAAAAAACATTAAACTGAAAATATATAAAACTATTATTCTACCAGTTATATTATATGGATGTGAAACATGGACTCTTAGTTTAAGGGAGGAAATGAGATTACGAGTTTTTGAGAATAAACTTCTTAGGAAAATTTTTGGACCAAAGAGATGTGAACAGACATGTGAATGGAGAAGACTACATAACAATGAACTACATGGTCTTTATAGGAAGCCAGATATAATAAGAACAGTCAAGTCTCGTAGACTGCGATGGGCAGGACATGTTGCGCGTATGGGGAATGAAAGACGTGCATGGAAGCTTCTTGTAGGAAAGCCAGAGGGAAAACGCCCAGTTGGTAGACCAAGAATGAGGTGTGAGAACAACATTAACTATGATTTGAGGGAAGTAGATTATACAGGGAATGATTGGAAAGCATTTGCTCAGGATAGGGATGTATGGAGAGCTTATGTCCGCGCGGCCATGAACCTACGGGTTCGATAGTGCCAGTGAGTAAGAATATAAAGACTTTGTATGGCTCTAATTATTAATTATTTGGGTATTTCTTCTTCTTCTAAAATTTGCCACAATTTATTGCCGTTTATATTATCATAGACTAGTATAATCTTAAACGTTTTTTTTTTTTTGCCACAGGCTGTCGTTTCGACATTTCTAGTGTTCTCTCCTGGCATTGGCGTAATTATAACCCACTTCCGAAGTTGGGGCGCCTAAAGTTACGTTACCCCGATGATATGATGGGTGATAAATGATAATGAAGCGCCAGGAGAGTTCTTAACCTAAATTCCAGAAACATGGGCAACCACAAGAATAATTCCCTTTAAGGAAAAATTGCTAAGGTTTGACCAGGAATCGAATGCAGGACTTCTTGAACTGTAGTCAGAAACGCTGATGGTCGTATAATCTTAAATGTGTAAAATTGTATTTATCTAAGGTTATGATTGCAAGGTAAAATATTAGACAAAAAGAAAACAATAGATGATTAAGGGGAAAAAAAAGTTGTCGAGATCCATTTTGAAAATGAGTGCATTACCTGATTTGGATCGAGCAACAACCGATTTGTAAGGAAGATATTGGAAAACCTGTTTCAGGGTTATGAGAAATATACAATAACCTCCAAAGTATTTATCGACTGTAAAAAAATCTATCAGTTTTAAAATATAACATTTTAAAATCTAAAACAGTTACATTCATCGTTCTTATTAGAGTAAATCTACAATATTGTAATGAATAACATGATCAATATATAACTAACTCACTGGCACTATCGAATCCGTAGGTCCATGGCCGCACGGACTTAAGCTCTCCATGCTCCATATCCTGAACTATTGTTTTCAATCATCTACTGTAGAATTTACTTACCTAAAATCATTGTTAATCTTATTCTCCCACCTCATTCTTTATCTACTAAGGACGTGTTCTCTCTGGTTGTTTTACAAGAAGTTTCTATGCCCCTCTTTTTAATTCCCCATTCGTGCCACATGTCCTGCCCATCGCAGTATATAAGACCTAATTTTTCTTATAGTATATGGTTTCCCATAAAGATTATGTAGCTCACTGTTGGATATCTCTTTGGTCCAAAAATTGTCCTAACAATTTCATTCCCAAATAGGACCTATTAGTATTTTTTTTCTCTTAAAGTAAGAGTCCATGTTTCGCAACCATATAATATAACTGGGAGAATATCTATCTATCTTCTGGTTTTTACAGCTGCTGCCGTCTTCCAGTGCCAAACCTCCAAAGCCTACGATCATGTGCATTTGCAATGCTTAACCCTCTTGCTTGCATTGTTATCCTCATGTTTTGCTTTCATGTTAACTTTGGTCTCCCTCTTTTCTTCCTTCTGGTCGGTTGCCATTGATATAAGTTTCTTCGGCAATCGCTCATCTTCCATTCTTAAAATATGTCCTAGCCATTTTAATTCCTTCTCCTCAATTCTTTCAATTTGCTTTCTTCTGTTTCCATTATGTTTCTAATTTCCTTATTTGTGACATGTTATAATTTCGACTTTCTGGCACTTTTGCATAAATAATCCATTTCTAGAGCTGTTAATCTATTCTTGTAGTACTTATTGATTGTCCATACCTCACTTCATCCATTGTAACTGGGAGAATAACAGGTTTATATATTTTCAGTGTAATGTTTTTTGAGAGAATTTGGGACCATAAGAGTCACTGTAATATATTGGCCTGCTAATATGATAGGTTTTGTTTATTTGTTGGCTTTGGAAAAAGGGGGCCGTGGTTTACTACAGTAGTGAGTGTACAGTAAGGATGGGGCAGCGCTTAAAAATCGTGCAGCACGATGAAGCAGATAATCGCGCTACTTGTGCCATCATCATCAGCACCTTCTTCATTCAGTGAAGAAAATACTCTATCTCCACTTGTCAATACATCATTTACATTCTTCACTCCCTAAATAGATTTAGAAACTTCCTTCCCACAAAATTAAAACAAATGCTTGTACATACTCCTGCAATGCCGCATTTCGATTACTGCGACATATTACTGGCTAATCTGGCATACTACATCCATAGTAATTCTGCCCGAAGGCAGGTCCTTCACTGCAATCATAGCATTTTCATGCTATGCTTGCAGCTTTACTAGGGAATTGCAGGTGTGGTAGCTTCCCGTTGCTTTCCATACCGGTGAAGGATGATGATGATAATGATAAGGATGATGATGATGATGGCCATATGATTTCGGGGACCGTTTGGGCCTTAAAGTTTTCCTGACATTTGTCTTACAGGTGAGGAAAAACCCCGATAAAAACCTCACCCAGAAAAACTGCCCCAACCGGGGAGCGAACCCGGGCCCGCTGCGTGACAAGGCAGCACGCTACCTCGAGACCACAGCGGTGGACCTGGAATACTACATGTCCTCATAATGCATGCATTCGATTTGTATTCAATCTTCCTCATTATAGGCAAGTTTCTCCTTCATTTCAGGCCTTATCATGGCTACGTATAAATGACAAAATAATTCTATAATCAATTGGTAGACCTTTTATCTCTCGGATAAAGGAACACATGAGAGCATATAACAGAAATTTAGAATATTCAATATATGCTAACCACCTATACCAATTTAATCGATCTAAATTTTGAAATTTTACATGTTTGTGATAAGGGTAAGAAATTAAGAAGAAGAAGAAGAAGCTAGTTAATTATGATGATAATATTTTAGAATGAATATACATTTTTCCGGTACCCATGTTCACAGTTAACTACACATTTGTTTCAACACATTTTTCCATTCTTGTCTGTTCATCCATATATCTTCTTCTATTTCCCATTCCCTCTTAGCTTCGTTGATTCCCTGAATCCACGTAATAGTTGGTCTACCCTTGTTTTCCCTTCCCTGTGGTTCCCAATCCATGATTGTCTTAGGTAGTCTTCCTTCTTCCATCCTTCTAATGTGTGCATACCAATTTAATTGTTTCTTCTTTATAAAATCTAATATTGAATATTGTACCTGCATTTTTTCTTTTATATATGAATTTCTAATTTTATCCTTCCTGGATATTCTTGCAGCACGTCTCCAGTAGTCCATTTCAATGGCGAGCAATTTTTTTTCATTTGTGTATTTAAAGCCCACACATCAGCTCCATAGGTAATAATGCTTCTGATTATTGTATTAAAAATAGTTTTTTTTGTTTCTTTGAAGATATGTTTGTCCCATACTATTCCATTTAGGGCAGATATAGCAATACTTTCCTATATTGATCCTGTTTCTTATCTCTGTTTCTTGTTTTACATCTTTAGTAATTTTGATTCCCAAAGACGGAGAGGCGGCAGGGGAGGGAAGAAGAAGAAGAAGAAGAAAGAAGAAGAAGAAGAAGAAAAAAAAAAGAAGAAGAAGAACAAAATGAAGAAGAAGAAGAAGAAAAAAAAGAATAAGAAGAGAAGAAGAAATGAAGAAGAAGAAGAAGAACAAAAAAAAGAAGAAGAACAAAGAAGAAGAACAAAAGAAGAAGTAACAAGAAAAAAGAAGTAAGAAGAAGAACAAAAAGAAGAAGACAGAAGAAGAAACAAAAGAAAAAAGAAGAAGAAAGAAGAAGAAGAAGAAGAAAAAGAAAAAAGAAGAAGAAGAACGAAAAAGAAGAAGAAGAAAAAGAAGAAGAAGAAGGAAGAAGAAAAGAAAAAAGAAGAAGAGAAAAGAAGAAGAAGAACAAAAATAAGAAGAAGAAGAGAAGAAGAAAAGAAGAAGAAGAAGAAGAACAAAAAGAAACAAGAAGAAGAAGGAAGAAGTAACAGAAAAAGAAGAAGAAGAAGAAGAAGAACAAGAAGAAGAAGAAGAACAAAAAGTAAGAAGAATAAAATAAAAAGAAGACAAAAGAACAAGAAGAAGAAGTAGAACAAGAAGACGAAGAATAATAAGAATAAGAAGAAGAAGAAAAAGAAGCAGAAGAAACAAGAAGAAGAAGAAGGAAAGAAGAAGAAGAAAAAGAAGAGAGAAGAAGAAAGAATAAGAAGAAAAACGAAGAAGAAGAAAAAGAATAATAATAATAAAAAATAATAATAAAGAAATATAATAATAAAAATTAATAATAATAACAAATATAATAATAACAAATAATAATTAATAAAAATAATAATAACAATAATAATAATAAAATAATCAATAATAATATAATAATAACATAAGTCATAAAAATAATAATAATAATCATAAAATAATAATAATAACAATATAATAATAACAATTAATAACAATAACAATAATAAAATAAAAAATAAACATAATAATAATAACAATAATTTAAAAATAATAAATAATAATAATAATAATTGATAAAGTTGATAATCAAGTAATCTGTATAATAAGTATGCTATTTTGACTTTTCAAAGTTAATAGCTATAGAATCATTGGGTACATTCTTTCCATTTACGGCTGTAAGATATGTGAACGTGCATTAAATATGAAATTGCAATATATTTATCGTTTGTTATTCCTAATGGAATTAATGTTACAGCTAACGCTGCAGAAATATGGGAATATTAATACAAATTGTTAATAAATTAAATGACATGTTTGAATGTTAATGCACTCGAGTAATGTGACGTTGCAAGCAATTACAGCGCTCAAGTTTACCTTAAAGTGCACGACCTCATGCGGCGATACCAGGAAACTCTAACATTAAGTTAATATCATATACAAGCGGTATGTTTGGTATTACATTATGCAAGTACTTGTTAACGTATGAAGTCCCCTAAATTATACTCAACTTCCGTAATGTCCACTATCCTGATTTATTTACTTTTTTTCCACCTTACAAAGGAACTGTCAACAATTGCATTACTTACAGAGTGATTCAGAAATATGGCTATACGTTTGATCGCATTTTGTGTCGAAAATATTACTACTTGCACCTCCGGAGGCGTTAATGTTCTGTTGCCTGAAGCACTGACGATACCCGAAGAGACTCCTTATCGGAAACTGTAACCTTCCTGGTAGAGCAATTTAAAAATTCCAGCCATAGTGTGAGGATAGTTTGATTAAAGACAGCTTTCAAGAGCTGTTAATGCGATGTTTGTATCCCCAGACACAATCACGACGGCCATTTTATGGTAAGCACCCAAACTGACGCAGTGTATCATTACCTGCACCTTCTAGTAGAGATGTCTTGCACATAACCAATAAAGCACTTAATAACACCTGAGGAGGGGGTTGTTTCAAGAGAGTAATGTGATTTTTGACCCCGCTGCTGCAATATATCACAAATATCATCACAACTTTGCTATTGGGACGGACTTCCTACTGGATCTTAAAACTCTAATAGTACATTGTCTCCGCTCTCTCAAGATGAAATGCTAAGATTCCCATTTATAATAACTAGAACTGCACTATCGAACCCTTAGGTTCATGGCCGCATTAGCAATGACTAATACATTTTTGGGGGGGGGGGCACGCCGTAGCGTAGTGGTTAAGGCACTGAGCTACAAGCCGGAGGGTCGAGGGTTCAAGTCCCGTTGGGGTCAGGATATTTAAACTGACCCAAACCCTCTGGCGGCACTATGGCCCTGGGGTTGACTCAGCCTCTAACGGAAATGAGTACAAGACGCTTGTTCTGGGGGTAAAGGCGGCCGTCACGCAGGGCTGACAACCCGGGTGACATAAAGTCTAGAAAAAGTGGGAGCCTTGACCTCCTACTACTCCTCCGGGCCTGTTGTGGGATCACTTTACTTTTTAATACATTTTTTTGCGCGATAGTGCGTTTTTTACTTACAGCAATGATTGAAAGTTCAGTTCACTTTATTTGGTGAATTATTTTAAGGAATTGGGCAAACATTTCAGGGTTGCCAACCTAAATAAGTATTCTTCTTGTTAGCCCATGTTCTCCTTAACAGAGATTTAGGCGCTCTCCCCCTACAGGGAAGAATTTGAACCATGCTAATTTAGTTACACTTGTTTTGGTATATATGACATTTGAGTGATTTGTGGTCAGTATACTATAATATTACATATTACAGACCTCGTGCAGGAAATAAAACCACTGCCCTTTATGTATACTACGTACAATGTATATACAAAAATATATTCAAAAGGTAGTGTTAATATACATTATACGAAACAAACCACTGTATTTTATATGAACTGAACTTTATTTGAAACAATATAAAACAATAAATACGTACTTGCCGCCGTTTTATGACTGATTTGTGTCACGGCCTCCTGTAGTTTCAACTAATAAACATTGCCCACACTGTTAACGTTAGTCAGTTGTTTATAATGAACGCAAATATTTCCAACAAAGATGTTAATATTTTACTATTATTTATTATTTTGAAAACAGCATCGAGCAAAAAAATAATGTACAACGCACGTTTATGAAGTGTTTTACAGATTCTCGGAAATAAAAACCCTCGCTACCGCTCGGTTTTTAAAAATTTTCCTGGATTCTAAAAAATCCTCGTGATGGACGAAACAGGGTTTGAGCAGGTTTTCTCGGGATTTTGCCCTTTTACTCTGCCAAAAATTTAATTCCATCGTTTCTCCACCTCATCTCATCTCATTAATTTCGTTCATTCGCACATGTGACAGTGTCGCCCGTACCCTTGTCACTCACAGACCTCTATAGGGGCTTCATCCCTCGATCCGACAGTGAGTTGGATGTTGGCTCGATGGATGTTTTAAGACGGAAAAATCTCAGGAACAAGTCCACCGGGAGAGACTTTAAACCGTGCGTCCCTAGTCCGAAGATTTCCAGGCTCGTAAAAGAACCTTAAGCTTGAAAAAGGAGGCCTCTAAGCAACATTTACCTACCTTCATCATCCAAGTAATACCTTAGTTGTCTACCAGATGTCTCATTGGGTCGGTGTGCCATTCATGACATGTAAGGAAATAAATGTAACTGAATTAGCTTGGTCTATAAACTCTTAACAGAGGAGACATTATGGCTAGACTGAGAGGGCCGTAAAACCAATAATTAAGTAATGTCGAGTATAGGACTATTTATTTTATTTAGTAGGCTCTGTATTTCTGTTTTTGTGAAGTTTGAGTTTTCGGTTGAATCCAACAGGGCGCGTAGACTATTATATCGTTAGACCTATAAGATAACGCTGTAAACTCATGGATATCAACTCCTAATAGATCATGAATTGATGATTAGTGGTGATACGGATCTATTTATCTTCGGGTTTTTTACAGCTGCTGCCGTCTTCCCGTGCCAAACTTCCAAAGCCTACGATCTTGGGCATCTTCAATGCTTAGCCCTCTTGCTTGCATTAATGTCTTCATGCTTTCCTTCCATGTTAACTTTGGTCTCCCTCTTTTTCTTCTTTCTGGTCGGTTACCATTGATATAGTTACTTCAGCCATCGCTCATCTTCCATTCTTAAAACATGTCCTAACCACTTTAACTCGTTCTCCTCAATTATTTCAATTATTCTTTCTTCTGCTTCCATTATGTTTCTAATTTTCTTTTTTGTGACGTTCTAATTTTGACTTTCTGGCACTTCTGCATAAATAATCCATTTCTAGGGCTATTAGTCTATGCTTGTAGTATTTACTGATTGTCCCTACCTCACTTCCATACATTGCAACAGATTCCACCAAATTTTTACCAATATATGTTTTTGTTTCTTTCCAAATATGCTTATCCCACCATATGGCATTTAACGATGATCTTATCGTGATACGGATCTTCTTCTTATTCATAATTTGTAGGATTTTGTCCTATTTATTTCCAAAATCACTCCTCGAAGGATGACGTATTGGATGTGCATTCACTGTCTATCCAACTCTTGGCTGGTCTTCCTCTTGTTCTTCACCCCGTCCATTTTGTCTATCTTCTTTAGCTCTTTTTTGCAAGTCGGTTGTCTTCCATTCTTTCTATATGACATTTTCAATATTTTAGTTTATATTTAATAAATTTGGTTATGTCTTAGTGTAATGGATCGTGACAATAAAATTCAGCATTTTTCTTGGCGATAAAAAAAAGTAGAATTGACTCCTCAAGATTCAATCTCGGAATCTCCTAGATACAAATCTGAAATGACATTGTCCAATTCTACACAACTGTTTGAAAAAGGAAAATTTATTTTTTGTCCAGTGCCACCAGTTTGCCTTTTACGACATTTCTGGCTTTCTCCCCTGGCTTTGGCGGAATTGTAACCCATTTATTAGGTTGGGACACCTGGAAGGTGGAGTTACGTTACTCCAATAATATGATGGGTGATACATTTTAGCAGCGGTACCCAACCTTTTTCGACTCGCAAACCACTTCCACAATGATCTGACTTGAGTGAGCCACTGACTTTTAAATTGTATACAGTAGATATGCATAAAATTTAATTCCAAGGAAAAGATGTAATAACCTTAAATTAACTTAACCCTTAACGGTTAAAACCTAAAGTTACTCTAGTTACGGCTTAAAAGTTACACAACGTGTAGGCCTAGTTGTAGCGATATCTAATGCATTACTAACGTTGTTACATAACTGTAAATCAGACATTCGCGATAAATATTAATTTATTGTGGAAATAATGTGATAAATTCCTGATCTTACACTTACGTAACAAGGGATAGTATAGGGTTAATTAAATTTTTAAATAATTATTGTATTTTATTATTTTGAGAATTTTCCTTATCATTGAGGGTTCTCTCCAATCATTCTTAGTAATTAACATGAACTAAATAAATACATAAATGACTACGGACTTATAGACTATCAGTTTGCAACAAACATTCACAAATTTCCCTTAATTAAAGCTCTCCATCGTTCTCTGTCCTCTGTGTCTTCATCTGTTACACCAAACATCCACATTGAATTTTGAATGTTATTCTTCGAGGTTGTTCTTGGTCTTCATTTTCTGTCACTTCTTTCAATTTTCCATGCATAAGCGGCAATAATAATAATAATAATATCGTTATTATTGTTGTTATTATTATTATTATTATTATTATTATCATTATCATTATCATTATGACAATGCCGCAAAAATGAAGGAAACAATAATAGGCTTAACCTCGAAACCCGCCATTAGGGAAAGTTTTGGCGAACCCCTTGAAATATTTTACGAACCCCTTTGGGGGTTTGCGAACCACGGGTTGGTGAACGATGCATTATATCGATGTGCCAGGAGAGTACTTAACCTAAATTTCAGACTATGGGCAACCTTATTCCCTTAAGGAAAAATCCGTACGATCTGATCGAGCATCGAACCCGGGACCTCATGAACTGTAGTTAGAACTTCTGACCTCAAGACCAGAAATTGCATGATATATAAAAAGGTGTCTATTGACATAAACTGCTGGAATGAAATCCTGTCGACTATAGTTCCACTAACATGACATTGAAGAATCACAAATCCCAACTAAAGGACTATATAGCTTTTTTATGCCAACATCAGAGTAATTATTGTCGTCGCCTACAACTGGAAGATTGTGATCCTCATCCCCCGAAGAAAATCAGTGTTGTATGCGTGAAGAAGAAGAAAACTGGATACCATGTCCACCAGGATCACGTGATATATAGCCAGTAGCTTCTCGGAGCCTGAGGAGGCCGCAAGCGAAAGAAGTGGATGGTGCAAGAAGAATCAGGAGCCCTTGCCAGTCGCCTTGTAGACTTCATCTCATGCGGGCCGGCTTGCCACTTCAATTGTTTAACGCCATCGTCACGTGTATCTCACGGGCCGTGATTTTTGTTAGCGTGATCGTAAACGTTTTGATTCCATTGTGTTTATCGAACTATTCATCCAACAAAGAAAATATCAAGTTAACAATTTTACCAGAAGCCATGTATGTGTTTTAAGTGTAATATTTTCAAAGAAATACTTAATTTATACCAGACTATTAAGTTAATATTTTAAAGACAGTGAATACATAAAAATTCTTCAGCGTACAAAACTTTCAAGTTATTTTATATCTTATTCCCTTCAACGACGAATATTTTATTTCATTTCGTGTGCTATAAAGCATTCAATTTTTATTTGCAAATGCTTGTGATTTAATGTTTCAAAGAAGAACGTAATTTCTACCAAAACTGTTACGAAGCATATTTTTAAGGTAGTGAAAGAATAAAAATTCAACAGACTAAACTTTCAAGTTATTTTGAATCTCATTTCTGCAACAATGAAAATTTCGTTATTATATTTCGTGTTTTGTATGCACTGTTATTAGTGAATTATTGTGATTTAATGTACGAATTTATTGTGCATTGGACATTACTAAATAATATACAGAATACAAATTTATCGAAGTATTTATTAGCAAAGAATAATTTCGATTATTTATATATTTATTTACTTCACAGAAAAAAAGGTATTTAATAGTATTTATCACAGCTATATTCTGAATCTGTTGTACATTTGACAGTGACATTTTAAAGACTCTTAACTCTCTTTAATTTCGGTGATTTTTACAATATTTTAACAATATATTTTTATTTTTACTCTTATATTATTGTTCATAAACTGATTAAATTTAAAATATTTCGTTAGAATAATATAATTAACTTTACAATAAAATTACTCGAGACGTTTATTTCATCGTGGAGTGAAAGAAGAAAGTGTTGGATGTAAAACATGAAAATATGAACTGATCAAAAGTAAATGAAATAAACGATAGTTTTAAAACTTATTTAGAGCAGTTTGTGTGGTGATGCTTAGTGGGCGTTATTAGAACTAATTAAAAGAAAAAAGGTAACAATGTGGCTGCATTCTACAATGAGAATTTATTACTAATTTGAATGAGTATGAGTGGTGCAACTGAAGGCCTATTACTTGTCATTTCAAGGAAGTAAAATGATAGTGTGAATAGACATAATTGCAAATAACGAAATGCCGATATTGTGATATATTAATCAGAAACTAATTTGAATAAGTGACTTGTCAACAATGGCATCCTATGTTTGCCTAACGTCAAAATTACAACACCCATCAACAGATGGATCTTCAGATGGGTACCACAGTCCAGTTTCCAGTCCAGAGAGTTTATATGCCTCTTCATTTACACCAGAACTTAGTTCAGCGATGAACAATAAACATATGTCTTACCATCAGAACTATAGTGAACAAAACAAACAACAGTTCCTTCCAGAACACGCACAGTATCACCAATACCACAACTACAACTACCGACACGAGGAAGACTTCTGGAACTACCATCATGAAAACAGTTATTCGTACGGGAACGAGGGTGAGTTTGCAAAAAGAACTGATGTAACCGGGTATCGTTTTCCGATGGTGCAACAAGAAATGTGTGGCAGTGATAGTGGTAACAGTAGAGATAGTCCGATGGTGCTATCGCCGTCGTGTAAGAGGGTGAGGGTCGGATATCCTCAAGCAGGGGACAGGAGGTGTCTTTCGACGACAGGACATAAATTGAAATCTTTGGGACATCAGAATCCCGCACCGGGGGTCGAAGTGATGAGGAAGAGAAGGTTAGCGGCTAACGCTAGGGAACGGCGTCGGATGAACAGCTTGAACGACGCATTTGATCGGTTGAGGGACGTTGTACCGTCGTTAGGTAACGATAGAAAACTGTCAAAATTTGAGACGCTTCAAATGGCACAAACTTATATATCAGCACTCTATGAGTTGCTTCAGAGAGAGTAATGTGTTCTTTGAACTATCGTTAGGGCATTTTAACAAATGAAGTGATTGTGACTGAATGTAATATAAAACGATATTTATTTTGCGATTTAAATTGCAAACATTGTTTTGAAACTGAATTTTCAATCTGATATTTTTATGTGCTCAAGTTTATTTTTGTAACAAAAGTGATTATAAATATATTTAAGTCTTATAAATAGTAATAACTTATTCCCTGTCACAAAAATGCAGCATCCTCGAATAGTAGGTTACTTGAGGTTTAGTAAATGACTGAAAAATCAACTTATTAATAAAATTAGGCCGACTATGGGCCTATTAATAATAATATAATAAAATATTAAAATAAATAAATATCTTGGCAGGTGCCGTCGTCCTCAACTAGATTAAACATTTAAAAACTGTAAGCATTTCAGAATCTGGCTGCCATCTTTAGTAGAAGGATGTGCTGAAGATGGAAGCTAGTTTCATAAATGTCTTCTTAAAAAAATAATGTTGTTGAGGACCTGGAACTGACAAGGTATTTATTTATTTTAATATTTTATTTTATGACTAAACCTGAATGGAATTTTATTATGCATTTTTTTAATATTGAATAATAATAATAATAATATCAATAATAATAATAATTTATTTATATATAGAATTTTAATGTTTACACATCTTTCTGTGCCTAAAGTTTTATTTTTCTTCTCCAGTTGTCTCCCTCCATCCAATCCATGTCCTCCAGTACTCTTGCTCTCATTCCAGTTCTTATTTCCTGCATCCACGAGTTTCGAGGTCTTCCTCTCCTCCTTCTTCCAGGTGGACACCATAATAATAATAATAATAATAATAATAATAATAATAATAATAATGCTTGTTGCAAGAAAATATCTGAATATTTACACCACACACAAGAATGTAGCTTAATTATACAATCCGAAAATCTACAATTAAACCTTATAATTATTGTGATGAATTCCAAGATTTTGATCTTAGGTGTTTAACAATGTGATTTTTAACTGTAAATCCCTATGTATGGTTCTCTATAATGTTAATAATAACAACAACAATAATAATAATAACTTAGACTATAATAATTATAATAAAATCGATAATTATTAATTGGAAACAAAACAAACGTTGACAATAATAATAACAAGTTAGACTATAATAATTAAAATAAAATCGACAATTAATAATTGAAAACAAAACATTGCCCAGATTAGGCCTAATACAAACAATAAAACCTCTTAACCAAATTATGCCATTCTTAGATTATCGACAGTAAAAGGAAAATAATGCTATAACTACAGAAAAACAGCCTAAATAAAACATAAAAACCTCATAACGTATTTTCTCTTTTATTTCTGACACTAAACTCTTTGTATTATCTTATTTAATATATTTAGTTACGAAGTTTTGGAAATGAAGTATTATAATGTAGCCCTAATTAGCGAGAAGTGAAATATTAATGAATCCAAACCTTATTTAATAAATATTTTAAAAAGTATGGTAAATCATTGTTGAGGATATTGATTAAAATATTACAAAAATTCGTATTTGTTGTATGAGTCGTTCCCAACAAACTCATGTCCCCAAACATTAAAAAAAAAGTTGGCCTTTCAGAAGACAGATTTCATTCATCAGCATCTTTGTACTATTGGAGATGCGTTGATGGAACAATATCTTCTGAAGTTTATTTATAATGTTTACACATCTTTCTGTGCCTGAAGTTTGATATTTTCTGAAATACTTACATTTTTAATGTTTAATGATGTTTTCTAAAATAAGTTTGTTTTAGTTGAGGACGAATGATACACCAGGTACGAATTTTATAATTTTTATATTTTAATTCTTATTTGAAAATTGGTAAAATGCCCAAATATTACATAGACGAGAGAATTGGTGAAATACATTTAACATATTTGAATGAATGTATACAGTTTGAGAAAATTGTACAGTTGAAGTTGAATAGTTTGCATTTGATACATATTTTCCAAGACTGATTTATTTGGTGATACTGAATTAAATGCTCTACCATATTGATCCTATTATTATTATTATTATTATTATTATTATTATTATTATTATTATTATTATTATTATTATTACTATTATTATCATTATTATCGGCCGCGGTGGACTAGTGGTTATGCTCCTTGCCTCTGGTCCCGAGGGCCGCGGGTTCAAACCCGGCCGGGGTCGATGGATTTTTTAGGATGGAAAAATACAAGGAGCAAGTCCTCCGGGAGGTACTTTAAGCCGTGGGTCCCGAGTCTGAAGATTTTCAGGCTCGTAAAAGATCCTTAAGCCTGAATGAAAAGACCTCTAAGCAAAATTTACCGAATTTTCCCGTCCTAGTACTACCTTGGTTTCCTAGATGTCAGTATGAGGCGGAACGCTGACCACGGACCACTCAAATGACATCTGTACGAAAACAAGTGTAACTAAATTAGTATGGTTCGAATTCTTCCCTCTAGGGGGAGAGCGCCTAAATCTGTGTTAAGGGAAACATGGGCTTACAAGAAAAGAAAATTATTATCATGATAGTACATTCACGAATTTAGGCCATTTGTTGACCTGTTTCGGTCTCAAGAGAAACACCATCCAAAAGTCTTTTGAGTGGACGTCCTGGTCTTCTTCTTCCTGCAGGTTGATATCTTAACATTTGTTTGGGTATTCTGTGATCTTCCATTCGATGAACATGTTGCATCCATCTTGACTTATAATCAGAAATTTTGTTTTCTAAAGGTTCCATGTGTAATTCTTCTAAGATGTCTTCATTTTTTTGCGATCTAGTAGTGTGTATCCTGCAGTCCTCCGAAGGTATCTCATTTCAGCAGATCTAAAGAAAAATTATTATTATTATTATTACTATTATTATTATTATTATTATTATTATTAAAAGTTTTCACTACTCATCCTGAAACATACAACTTTCATTTTAGTAAACAGATTGCATCTAAATGAAATTTCTCTTCTCCATTGCATAATTCAAATAGTAACACACACTTAAGTACTTGTGATGTACAGTATATAATATCTGCTGATGATATTTTACTGCCCATGTTTGATCAAGAATGTTAAAACAAAGCAATACAATATATATAATACAACAAATCTGGTTTAAAATTTTCTATCTATTGTAAAAAAAAAAATCCGAATGAAATGTTTATACATATAGCCTACTAGAGTTAAAGCTACGTGACCTTCTCTTCCACTCACCAGAACAAACATATGTTACATTCAAATAAAAAAATCACAATAATATTAGATATTAAACGATTATCTGGCTAAACTGAATAATAATAATAATAATAATACAATCAAGTTAAAGATAATTAAAATCGATAAAAGAATATATATACACAAAAGAAGAACATCTCCAATCTACATGAAAAAAATACATAGAAAGTAATAAACTGCAATGAATTGCTTATACATAGGCCTACATAAGACATTAGATTGGAATATTGATAACTCTTAAGGTATTAAGATTTATTTTATTAAATAAAGAAAAATATAATTGTTTAAAAAATATATTATTGGTGAGATTTTCAGTTTGTTTCTGAAAGATGGTACATTTTGGCAGTCTCTTGTGTTTGACGGTATATTTATCAACGAACCCTCGAAAGGGGACCTCTCACATAGGATAAAAGATAATTCCACGTTCTAGGAAGATAACACCGCAAATATTCTGAAGAGGTTTTGTATAGAATGTTCGTGTTTTTTAGATCCATGATTTTTATCGACAAAGAAGTTGTCTTACAAATTATATTATTTTTTACCGATATTTACCTAATGCCTTTGATGTGAGAATAAGAGATGCGCCTTAATCTTATTTTCTTGTAAGAAATAAGGTAATGGAGCCCAGAGAAGAGATATATAATTTGCACAACTTGAGATAATCCCTATAGACGATACAAAATTGAACATATTCATTTAAGAATATTATTATTATTATTATTATTATTATTATTATTATTATTATTATTATTACTATTATTATTATTATTATTATTATTATTATTATTATTATTATTATTATTATTATTTGTTCGATATTAGGAATTTCTTTACAATACAGTAGTTTTCCTACAACCCATTTTAAATTTTACTCATCCATAAATCCCCATTCTCTGCATCACTCTCTGTTAATCCTCTCGACACCGAACTCCTATGCACTCTTGAATCTACTGTTCTTTTGGACTCCCCTCTCTTTTGTTGCCCTCCGCTTCAAAATTTAATATAATAATAATAATGATAATAATAATATAATAATGATAATAATAATATAATAATGATGATAATAATAATTATAATAATAATAATAATAATATAAATATGATAAATTATACGAGAAACACCAATTAATATATATACCTTACACTGGATAATAATGAAGTCGAGGTTAGAGCAAATATAAATTTAGATTTCTTTTAAAAGTTGCCAATGTCTATCATATTAGGTATCCATCTGACATCCTCTTTACATGGTCAAACAATTTCAGTCTTATATCTTCAATAACTTGTAGAACATCATTTTGAATATCCATTATTTCTCTGATTTTAATTTTTTCTAATTTTTTCTCTTCTTGAATTTCTAGAAGCTCTCCAGACTTAAGTTTACAATATTATCGACAATTGCAAATTAGATACATTCCAATTCAAATTCTACCGTTAATGACGACGATTACGATAATAATAACAATAATAATAATAATAATAATAATAATAATAACAGTTTTCTTTAAGTTAATACAAGCCGGAAGGTCGCGGGTTCGATTCCCAATTAGGTCGGAATTTTTCAACTGGCTTAAATTTCTGACATCACGATAACTCTAGAGTTAATTCAGCTTCTAATAGAGATGAGTATCAGACAATGTTCTGGCGTAAAGACGGCCGTCACGCAGAGCAGACAACCTGGCTTGTTGCCGATCTACAAAGTGGAGAGCCTTAGCTTCTTACTACCCGCAAGAGCACCCTAATGCCTCTAGTGAATCACTTAAAAAATAGTTTATTCTTCCTCTCTCGGTTCTTCAGTCCTGATGAACTTTGGTATCTTCCATATTTCCTTTTCCTTAGCCAAAATTTTCAAATTCGTTATCTTCATCTAGAGAATCGTCTTGTAATATTCTTTTCCTCTGCCCCTTCTTCAAGTTCCTATTATTTCTCCATACAAATCGGTGTTGACGTTATTTCCTGATGCATTCATTCTAAATAATCTAGTCTTAATGATTTGAACTTCTTACTAAATCCTTTCCCTTTTAATATAAAATTAATTTTTTTAATTGATCTAATTGTCCATTTTCCTTCTTATACCTGTCAACTAACTTTCGTTAAAAAATTCTAACAATATTTTGATAAACCACATTTGAGCCCTTCAATATTAAAATGGGCCACGTCCATTACGTCACATTTTAAGAATACTGAAATTGTCTTCTTTATACTGGTTTAGTCCACCGCTGTAGTCTCGAGGTAGCGTGCTGCCTTGTCACTCAGCGGTCCCGGGATCGATTCTCGGTCGGGACAGGCTCCTGGGTGAGGTTTTTTGGGTTTTTTTACCTAAAGACAAATGTCAGGAAGCTTAGGGCCCAACGACCCCCGAAAATCATCCGACCATCATCATCATCATTATCCTTATCATCATCGTCATCCTTCACCGGTGTGGAAAGCAACGGGAAGCTACCACACCTATAATCCCTTACTAAAGCTGCAAAGCACAGCATGAAAATGCTATGATTGCAGTGAAAGACCTGTCCTCGGTAGAATTACTATGGATGGATGGAAATTGGTTTAAATCATGTTATAAATAGTATAGGGCCTTCATAAAACAATTTTGGATATACTTTACGACGTGTGACAAGAAAAGTTTTTCTAAATTCCAATCATACACCATGCGCATGCGCCAACAGACACGAAGCGGTTAACACTATGGAATCACGGGATGGAGCCAACATATACACGATATTTGAACTCGCGTTGCCAACGAACCTAAAAGCTATCCTAACGCAATTTAAGTACTCTAACCTGTAAAAGACCAACCTAAAAGCTAATCTAATGCAATTTAAGTACTCTAAACTGTGAAAAACCAACCTAAAAGCTAATATAATGCAATTTAAGTACTCTAACCTGTGAAAGATCAACCTAAAAGCTAACCTAACGCAATTTAAGTACTCTAACCTGTGAAATACCAACCTAAAAGCAGACCTAACTCAATTTAAATATTCTAACCTGTGAAAGACCAACCTAAAAGCAAATCTAATGCAATTTAAGTACTCTAACCTGTGAAAAACCAACCTAAAAGCTAATATAATGCAATTTAAGTACTCTAACCTGTGAAAGATCAACCTAAAAGCTAACCTAACGCAATTTAAGTACTCTAACCTGTGAAAGACCAACCTAAAAGCTAATCTAATGCAATTTAAGTACTCTAACCTGTGAAAGACCAACCTAAAAGCTAACCTAACGCAATTTAAGTACTCTAACCTGTGAAAGACCAACCTAAAAGCTAATCTAATGCAATTTAAGTACTCTAACCTGTGAAAGATCAACCTAAAAGCTAACCTAACGCAATTTAAGTACTCTAACCTGTGAAAGACCAACCTAAAAGGTAATCTAATGCAATTTAAGTACTCTAACCTGTGAAAGACCAACCTAAAAGCTAACCTAACGCAATTTAAGTACTCTAACCTGTGAAAGACCAACCTAAAAGCTAACCTAACGCAATTTAAGTACTCTAACCTGTGAAAGACCAACCTAAAAGCTAATCTAATGCAATTTAAGTACTCTAACCTGTGAAAGACCAACCTAAAAGCTAACATAATGCAATTTAAGTACTCTAACCTGTGAAAGACCAACCTAAAAGCTAACCTAATGCAATTTAAGTACTCTAACCTGTGAAGGACCAACCATTGGTATATATTTTTTGCCCATCTTTCATTTTCCATTCTTTGTACATGGCCATACCATTTAAGCTTTTGTTTTTCAATCCTCTTAACAACAGATGTGGTGACATTCATTTCTCTCCAAAGGTATTCATTTCTTATTTTATCCTGTTTTATTTTTATGGAGGCTTCTTCTAAAACAATCAAATTCAACTGTTCTAATTTTATTTTTTTGTAATTCCGTCAAAGACCATGTTTCGCTTCCATATGACAAAATATTCTGCATTATGCTCTTATAAATTATAATTATAAATTACATTATTTTTTCTGACAGTAATTAATTAACTCACTGGCTCTATCGAACCCGTAGCTCATGGTAGCGCAGACATACGCTCTCCATACATCCCTATCCTGAGATAACGTTTTCCAATCATCCCCTGCATAATCTACTTCCCTTAAATCATAGGTGATGTTATTCTCCCACCTCATTATTGGTCTACCAACTTGGCGTTTTCCTTTTGGTTTTCCTACTAGAAGCTTCCATGTCCCTCTTTCATTCCCCATTCGTGTCACATGTCCTGCTCATCGCTGTCTACGAGACTTAACTATAAGTATCATGTAACTCATTGTCTTCTTCATTCGCCTGTCTGTTAATTCCTCGTTGGTCCAAAAAAATTTCGAAGAACTTTATACTTAAACACTCGCAATATTTTGTCATCTCTTAAAGTAAGAGTCCATGTTTCGCAACCATATAATATAACTGGTAGAATAACACTTTTATACATTTTCACTTTAATTTTTCTTAGACGAGTTGGGACAAGAGTCCCTGTAATGCATAATAGCATGAATTTCCAGAATTGAGCCTATGTTTAATTTCTTTGTGCAAATATTCCTCTATGTGTCCACCACTGTGGTCTCGGGGTAGCGTGCTACCTTGTCACGCAGCGGGCCCGGGTTCGATCCCCGGTCGGGACCGTTTTTCTGGGTGAGGTTTTTATCGGGGTTTTTCCTCACCTGTAAGACAAATGTCAGGAAAACTTTAAGGCCCAAACGATCCCCGAAATCATATCGCCATCTTAGGTTAAGCTTAGTATTAGGGACTGTCCTGGCGCACCATTATCATCACCCATCATATCATCGGGGCAACGTAACCCCACCTTCCAGGCGCCCAGACCTCAGAAGTGGCTTACAAGTACGCCATGCCAGGAGAGAAACCAGGAATGTCGAATGACCACCTGGGGCATTTAAAAGAATATATTCCTCTATGTCTACTAAATTTGAAGTGTTACCAATTGTATCTTTATATGAGGTGGACCCATTATTTAGAGATTTAAATCACGGACCTCCTAAAAAAGCAAGATTTAAGGCTATGAACTTCTCGATTTTTATTCTTTAAATCGACTATGATTTCTTTTTTACAGAAATCCAACAAACGATTCAGAAGTTCTTAAGGGCACCCGGAAGCCAGATGTGATGAAAAAATGCATTTTCATTTTTTATCAATTAAAATACTAGAAAGATTGCTCTTTAATATGGAATAATTATCTTGTTTCTAAGTGTGTTTATTATTTGTTTTAAATATTCCCCGTCCCTTTAAAATGTGGGCGTGAGCCGTCAACTCTCTCCCATAGTTAGCATTCATTTTTTCAATATATAAACAACATTTTCTTCTAAACTATTAAAGCTAGAGACCTGAAATTTTGAGGGCTTCAATATAGTGCTCATATACCATTTGTACCGCATTTATGTTGTGATAGCTCAGTAATTAAAGAATATAGGTTGCAAAATACAGTGTAAAAAACTGAAAGAAAATGTTTGTAAAGAAAAAAAACATTTATTTATGATATAAGTAAATATCTATATAAATCCTTATGGTAGAAGACTCTAAATATATGAACGTTTCCACTGTTAAAATTTCAACTTGATAGGATTAATAGTTCAGGAGAAAATGTTCCTTACATTTAACATTATAAGTATAGGGTGTTCCGGGGCCTCCTAAAAAATCTAGTTCTGCCCATAAAAATCCGGAATGCTATTTATCATAGAGTAGACAATGCGAAATTGCGAGTGGTTTCGCTAGAAAGTTGACTAATGCAGTTGGGGATCCCCACTCACCTTGCAACGCTATTAATCTTCACTTGTCAAAACACGTGACAAACAATAATAATAATAATACCTCTCATGAAGCTTTATCATTCTTTACTTTCTCTGTCTACTTATAAAAAATATCTAGTCACAGATTCCACGAGTTATCACAATTTGTTACAGTATTTTACATATTTTGCTTTCTTTCTTTTTTACCTCTCAATTTAGCTTCATTCTGACTGGTAATGTTCTTAGCTAATGTCGATCGAAAATTTCCAGTCAGGAAAATAGTAGCACAAGGATGTTTTTGAAGGGAACGTTATAACCAGTAGTATACAAATTTTTGGACCAAAGAGAGATGAACAGACAGGTGAATGGAGAAGACTACATAACAATGAACTGCATGGTCTTTATAGGAAGCCAGATATAATAAGAACAGTTAAGTCTCGTAGACTGCGATGGGCAGGACATGTTGCACGTATGGGGAATGAAAGACTTGCATGGAAGCTTCTTGTAGGAAAGCCAAAGGGAAAACGCCCAGTTGGTAGACCAAGAATGAGGTGGGAGAACAACATTAACTATGATTTGAGGGAAGTAGATTATACAGGGAATGATTGGAAAGCATTAGCTCAGGATAGGGATGTATGGAGAGCTTACGTCCGCTCGGCCATGAACCTACGGGTTCGATAGTGCCAGTGAGTAAGTGAGTAAGTATAGAAATCTATTACATGGGAAAACACATTGGAAGTTGAACTTTTCTTTTTCCCGCAATATTGTTTTAATTATAATTAATATATGGCATTATGAAAAAAGATTCCTTACGCATAATTTATTACTTCTTCTTCTTCTTCTTCTTCCTTCCAAGTATTAGGCCAAGACCTGTTACGATCCTATAGAAAATTTTCTCTCCAGCGTTTCATAGGACGGCCCAGTGATCTTCGTCCTCTTGGTAGATGATTATAAACAGTTTTGGGGGATCCGATTTGAACTCATTCTTTCAAGATGGTGTTTCCAATTTAGTTGGTACTGTTTAATATATTCCAAAATTGGCGTAGTCTTCAATTCTTTTAAGTTATCGGTGTTCCTTTCGGATCCCATCTGGTGTAACCCGCTGTTCTGCGCATGAATCTCATTTCACAATCCGTTATTTAATTAAGTTAGCATACATTATGAATAATAAACAATTATTAAAAAAATAACTAAATGATGCAAGATTGTAGAATTGAAAAATCACTCCAAATAAAAAAATATATATATGCATTTAAGTATATGTAAGTTCACCGCTGTGGTCTCGAGGTAGCGTGTTGCTTTATCACGCAGCGGGCCCGGGTTCGATTCCCGGTCGGGATAGGCTCCTGGGTGAGGTTTTTTCGGGGTTTTTCCTCACCTGTAAGACAAATGTCAGGAAGCTTAGGGCCCAACGGTCCCTGAAAATCATCCGGCCATCATAATCATCCTTATTATCACCATCACCATCCTTATTATTATCATCCTTCATCGGTGTGGAAAGCAACGGGAAACTACCACACATATAATTCCCAAGTAAAGTTGAAAAGCATAGCATGAAAATGCTATGATTGGATTGAAAGACCTGCCCTCGAGCAGAATTAATATGGATGGATGGATATATATATATATATATATATATATATATATATGAATATGAAAGTTTTCTTGGGTTCAAGTTCGGCCTCTGGCCACTGATTCCGACGTTTCGGCATGATCCCACATGTCATTATCAAGGAATGATAAGTTCGAGCCACAGGTTTAGGTCTTCTTCTTCTTCCTTCCAAGTATTAGGCCAAGGCCTGTTACGATCCTATAGAAAATTTTCCCTCCGGGAAATTCTCGTATAAGACTTGAAAGCATAATAATAGTCCCTTCGATTGGTTGCTGGCCAAAGGAAGGCAAGACCAGTGATGGGGCTGCCATCTTATAGCCTCTGGTCAGGCTTTTCTGGAGAAGAAAATAAAATAAAGGAAAGAAGAAATGGAAGAAAGGAAAGACTCCCTAGCCCTCGGATGCCCTAATAGCGTCGGGGTCGAAAAAAACAAGATTTAACCAAGAGAGGTTAGATAGTAAAGTTAAAAGAGTGCAAAACACAAGTAAGTGGAAGAAATGTTTTGCTCAGCTTGGGCACCTTGTGGTCGCCATCCACATATCCCCTAGATGAGGACCCCTGAGGGGAGGTTTAGGTCTTATATAATAAAATACATAGAGTTTTCGCTGTGGTCCGTTTCCGTTTATTATATAAGACTTCAACCTATAATTCGAGCTTATCATTCCTTGATAATGGCATGTGGGATCATGCCGAAATGTCGGAATCAGTGGCCAGAGGCCGAACTTGAATCCAAGACGCGGAAAACCCAAGAAAACTTTCATATTCATACTTATATCCGCGAAAATCTGCAATATAACACACACACACACACATACATATAGGCCTATATATACCGGGCTTCCAATATAAACCCGGACCGGCCTCACGGGGATTCACCCGTCAGGCAGCGCTCTCTCCTCGTCCGCATTTCACTCTGCCAGCCGCTCGTCCTTGAACTAGTCAGTTTACTATCGTTCGACAAGATGAGACGTCAGCTGACATTAGAGCAGCGCATTTATGTGTGTAAATGTTATTATAAATACGAATCAGCTCGTCGCGTTCGCGAGGAATTTATTCGGAACTTCCCTGCACAATAACCTCCTTCCAGATCGACAATCCACGATCTTGTGACTAAATTTGAGACCACTGGTTCAGTACAAAATAAGAAACACTCGCTCCCCAGATCTAACAGTGTGTGATTTTTATTTGTGGGGTAGCCTGAAAGACAAAGTGTACAAAACAAATCCGCACACATTGGAAGAACTGAAAAACAACATAAGAAATGAAATCAGAAACTTGACAGTGCCCGAACTACAGTGTGTCAATCTAAATGTGTTTACTGGGTATAATGCCTGTTTAACTGCGGGAGGACAACATTTCCAGCATTTTCTATAAGGTGAGAACAGTTCAAGGACGGGTGGCAGGCAGGGTGAATTGCGGGAGGAAGAGACAGCACTGCATGCCGGGTGAAACTCCGTAAGGCCGGTCCGGTTTTATATTGGAAGCCCGTTATATATATATATATATATATATATATATGATTAAGAACGTTTTCCGTGTCATGGATTCAAGGTTGGCCTGTGGCCACTGATTCGGACGTTTCCCACATGCCTTTATCAAGGAATGATAGGTTATGTATGCATTGCGTCGAACCAACATGGCGGTTGCTAGAATCAATTTCTAATTTTGGATTTCATGTAAACCCACACTTCCTCAGACAGATGAAAGGAGAAGACTTCATATCCGTGAGCTACGTGGTCTTCATGGGAAAGCAGATGTAATAAGAACAATTAAGTATTGTAGAATGCGATAAGCAGGGCATTGGAAGTCCATGTAGGAAAATAAGAATTTCGTGGCCCAGATTGAGGAGAATAACGTCAACAATAATTTGAGGGAGGTAAATTATGCTAAAGGCAGATAGTAAACAAATAGAGGCTGCTGAAATGAAGATGTTGAGAGCAATAGCAGGATACCAAAGGACCGATAAAAGAAAAACGAAGATATAAGAACAGAACTTAATATATTTAATCTCCGTGAAAAAATAAAATATTATCAAAATGCTTACCTTCAGCACGTATTACGAATGAATGAACAGCGCATACCAAGAAGAATGTATAATTATAAAGCAAAAGGGAGAAGAATGTTGGGAAGACCATTGAAGAGATGGAAGGACCAATTCGACCTATAATGAGATCGGAACAGGCCATTGGGCTTAATCCTTGTTGTTGATGATGATGTAAATTATGCAGGGATTTTTTTGAAAAATGTCAGGATACGGATGTATGGAGAGTTTATGTTCGGGTTCAGTAGCGTCAGCGAGTTAGTTGTAGTCCTAAGAAAAGACGAAGTACTTATTATATTCTTTCATTTACAGTACATATCGTCATGCTTTCGAAGTGAAAGGTGCAGAACAAAAGTGGATGAAATTTATATTTTACTCTTTTGAGAAAAACTGATATAAAGTTAAAGTGATGCATTTAATTGCAGATGAAGAACAAAACATCCATTTTTACAGTGAAAAATAACATATATAATACTTGGTCCACATTATTCTGAATAATATTTTTTTTTTCAAATGCCCCAGGTTTGTCTTTCGACATTCCTGGTTTCTCTCCTGGCATGCCGTACTTGTAACCCACTTCTGAGAATGGGGCGCCTGGAAGGCGGGGTTACGTTGCCCCGATGATATGATGGGTGATGATGATAATGGTGCGCCAGGAGAGTCCCTAATCCTAAGCTTAACCTAAGATGAATATGAATGATGATGATGATTGCGATGGCCATATGATTTCGGGGACCGTTTGGGCCTTAAAGTTTTCTTGACATTTGTCTTACAGGTGAGAAAAAACCTCACCCAGAAAAACTGTCCCGACCGGGGATCGAACCCGGGCCCGCTGCGTGACAAGGCAGACGCTACCTCGAGACCACATTGGACTTCTGAATAATTATTGTTATTTTGAACCCAAATTCACATATAACTAGGAATGTCAATGTTTGTATTTGGACCACTTTTGCTCTGAACGCCTCAACTGTAGTTATTCTGGTCATTAATTGTAATTATTGGGATTCTCACGTAATTTACTTGCATGCAGTGTAAGTTCTGTGTATGTACAAAGGGTTAGTGCCACAGACCTAGATTTAAAATGAAAAAGTAACAAGTGCCATTGTGTCGTCTGCATTGAAATGAGATTTGATTAGATTATCAACTCACCAGGAGTTCTCTAATTGGTTAGTTATAAAAATAGATATGTAAAGTGCATTGCAACAATCTCCTTATTCTGATAAGTTAGTTAAACCAAAATAGTTCATACAATTGTAAATAATGTTATTCTAATAGAGTTGTTAAAAATGAAACTTCTTTGCAATTATATTAAAATTGTATATAGAATACTGTAAATCTGTTTCTGTTGGGGCTATTAGTACCAAGTCATCTGCAAAAGCAAGGAGTGTCTCATCTGTCGCCTATCTTAGAGTGTTCTATTCATGTATATGATAAAGAGCAAGGGCGAGAGGCCACATCCTTGTCTTACGCCCCTATTAATTCCGGTCCATTCTGTTTGTGTGTATTGATTCGAACTGAAATCAAATTTGTTTTATAGATATTGTATAAATTTAAAATATGCTGTTGTGGTAGATTGTTGTGTTATTATTATGTTATATTTTAATATTTAAATTTCTATATGGAATCAATATATTTCAATAATGAAAAAAAAAATGGAGACGCGTTTGAAGTATTTTGTCCCACAATGATGTTATATTTTCACTTAATTCCGAGGTTGGTTTGTTTATAAGGGGATGGACAATTATCATTATCTACTCACCAGGAGTTCTCTAATTGGTTATTTATAAAAATATATATGTAAAGTGCATTGCAATAATTTCCTTACCTCGATAAGTTAGTGAAACCAAAACAGTTTATACAATTGTGAATACGGTAATGCTATTTTAATAGAGTTGTTAAAAAAAGAAAGAAACTACTAAAAAACATTCAAGTTTGTTCTGGGACGTGGAATTAGATTCCTAGTGTGTAAAAATCGGAGACTTTAGATTTGTTGGCATGCTCTAATACAAAACTGAATAGTAGTGGACATCTCCTTGTTTTAACCCATTGTGAATTTCAAAAGTATATTTAGTGATTCAGAAATATGGCTATACGTTTGATCGCATTTTGTGACGAAAATATTATTATTAAAGGAAATATGATGTTATCATTGGAAAGGGAATCCTTCAAATTACAACAAAAGAACAAAACAAATCACTGCTCACGTGCAGCTTGGCGGGTTGATTTTTGTGGGATAGCGTCAAACGCCTCCACAATTCTCTTAGTTGTTTCTGCATCCGTGCTAATGCGAGGCATTCCAGGAGGTTTGATTTTTTGCATCCTTCCCGTTTCCAGCAGTCTTTTTCTCCACTTCCCCACAGTCGACGGCTGCAATGCTACGTTAAACTCACGTCTTGCTCGTCTTGCGGCTTCACGATCATTAGCATATATTATTGCCCATGCAGCAATTGTAATTTGCTGTTGCATATTCAACGCCATTTTGACTAATGACATAAGATATACACTGTTTTGTTTTATTCCATTGTTGTAATTTGAATAATTGTCTTTCCAACGGTAATTTCATATTTCCTGTAATGGTAATATTTTCATCACACAATGCGATCAAACGTATAGCCATATTTATGATTCACCCCGTATACTCGTATATCCGAAAACTATTTGCCTACACGCACCCTACTCTTTGTGCCATTTAGACACATTCGAATAAGACTGTCTTTTTAGGAATTCTGAACTCCAACACGATACTACATAACTTCTCCCTCTTAATTGAATTAAATGCCCCTTTTCAAGTCTACACATAGCTGTTTCAAAGTGTCATTATATTCCCATTTTTTTATAAGATTCATGATATGCTCCGTTGAGGTATTATTCAAAATTAAAATATAAAATTATAAAATATTTACCTGAAAGGTCCATCTCCTCAACTTTATTAGTTATTTATCTGTTATGTCGCGCTTTCGGGACTTGTCCCATCATTAGCAGGATTCAAACTGGTGTTTCAAGTCTTCTTCAACAATTATTTGTTGCACAGTGTGACACACATTTTTATCTGCAAAAAATCTGTCTTAGATAGACCATAATTACTGATGATACTTTTACCACAGACCATAAAATAGTTGTATATATATCTTGTGTCACATTGTGCAACAAATAATTGTTGAAGTGCAAAAAGACTTGAAACACCAGTTTGAATCCTGCTGAAGACGGGACTAGTCCCGAAAGCGCTACATAACAGATAAATACTAATAAAGTCTTTCCGAAAATGATTTGCAACGATAAATTTATAATTTACAAAAAATATCTGCCAAATTTAATATGGAAATATCAATTAACAAAACTAAAATTATGGCATTTCATGGGAAGGACCTCATACAAAGTAAAATCTGTCTCCAGAATAACATTTTAGAGAGATCTAATAAATTTAAATATCTTGGATATTATCTCTCTATCTGGGATGAAAAGAATATCCCTGAAAAAATTACTAGTTATAATAAAAGTTCGGGAATTATTAATCAAGTTATGAAACCATCCCTTGTACAAAAAAACACCAGATCACGTTTATATAACACTTTGGCTAGACCAGTGTTGACCTATGGTAGTGAAGCATGGACACTAAAAAGACAACATGAAAGCAGAATAACGGCTTGTGAAATGATATTCATGCGCAGAACAGCGGATTACACAAATCGGAAAAGGAACACCGATATCTTAAAAGAATTGAAGACTACGCCAATTTTGGAATATATTAAACAGTACCAACTAAATTGGAAACACCATCTTGAAAGAATGAGTTCAAATCGGATCCCCAAAGCTGTTTATAATTATATGCCAAGAGGACGAAGATCTCTGGGCCCTACTATGAAACACTGGAGGGAAAATTTTCTATAGGATCGTAATAGGCCTTGGCCTAATGCTTGGAAGGCAGAAGAAGATAACTAATGAAATTGAGGAGACGGACCATTTAGGTAAATATTTCATAATTTTATACTTTAATATTCCAATTTATTTTCTAAAATCTGTCTTATACAAAAAACATTGATCTGTTGTAGATCTGTTTCCTCTAAATCCATATTGATATGCTATTACGCCATAAATATAGGGAGTAAGTTTGCTTTTTGAAATGATTGTAATAAAATTTCTTATCTTTATATGGTTCTATATTTTAGGCATAATTTTTATATAAAAATGTTTTAAGTAATCCCGTAGGCGCGGCCATTTATACGCGCCTATAAATCCACCAAACTTGTTCTTTAATACACCGAATTCAAGACCCAGTTCAATGATGTTTTTAAGTCTCTCTATCTAGCTTTATATTGCAAAGAAAAATTATCAGAATTTTTTTCTCAGGTATTAAATTTAATTTAGAGCAGAATGACTTATAAACAAATTTGGAGAATAGAATAATTTTTAACTTCATATAATGCTCTCTGCAACAGCTAATTTTTGTTGAGAAAGCAATGCCATATTTTGTATTTCTTATCGTATAAACGGGTTTTCTTTTTTGATTCCACTAGCTAGAAAACAAGAAGAACAAAGAATACGAGTCTTTCGGCACTACACACACATACTTTAGAAACAAGCTTCTCAGTTAATTAGGGAGATGTTTAAAAATAAATAACCGGCGCTCAAACTAATGTCGACAAATTCGTAAAGACTAATCTGGGCACTTCGAAGCGCACTTCACTATCTTTCTAATATCCAATAATTAAGCGTAATTACTAGACATAGATCTGATTTCTCTGAAATTTTCTTTCTTCTAAAAAAATCGTTTATATTTGAAACAAAAAGTAGAACATTTTATAAGTATTCTGATAAAAACTTGAGCATTTAAATGTCATTTAAAAACAACTGAAAGTTACTCCTTCTCATATAAAGCGGTAAATCAAACGATGCATTTCAGTAAAAACTCATTATTCGTGGGTTAAAACATTGGGGCACAGTTCCTGTATTCGCGGGCCCATCGCAGTCTACGAGACTTAACTGTCTTATTACATCTGGCTTCCTATACATATCATGTAGCTCACTATTATGCAGCTTCCTCCATTCACCTGTCTGCTCATTTCTTTTAGACCCAAAAATGTTCCTAAGAACTTTATTCTCAAATACTCGTAAGCTTCTTTCCTCCCTTAAAGTAAGAGTCCGTGTTTCGCATCCATATAATATAACTGGGGAGAATAACTGTTTTATATATTTTCAGTTTATCGTTTTTTGAAAGGAGTTGAGACGTCAAGAGTCTCTGCAATGCATAATAGCACGCATTTCCAGAATTGAGCCTATGTTTAATTTCCTTGTGCAACTCATTCCTATTTGTGATTATTGTTCCTAGGTATTTGAATTCAGCCACTTCTTCAAAAATTCCTTCATTTGTGCTCGTGAATAGCTACTAAAAATCAGTTGACAAACAGAGGACAAAATAGTACCCAACTGTTTTGTCTTAGCTTATCTATGTAGGCCTATAGATATAATTAGAATTTATAAAAAATTAAAAAAACAAAAACTTTCTTTTAAAATTTGAGTTATACTGAATTTATGATATTAAATTAATTTACAGTGATTTTTTATTGATGTTATATAACGATAGATTGATAGATCATCGGTTGATTAATGTCTTTGACATCGTCCGATTCCTAATAGCCAGTTTTGTCGGTCCATCCAATCTCCTGGTTGCAGATGTTTCTCCTTCAGGTATAAGTATATTCACTGACTCCAGGAGGTTTTAGGTCTTTCTCTGCCTCGTCTTCCCTCAGGTGTCCTTTCCAAAACAAATATTGATAGCCAATCTTCTTTGATTCACTGGACATGTCCGTACCATCTTAATTTCTGAGTTTTGATGTAGCTAATCTAAAATAGTATCTTCAATCTTCATTTTCTCCCTTATAACTGAATTTATATTTTTTTCTCTTCTTGAAATTCTTGCTGCCCTTCTTATAAAATCCATTTCATTTACCAAAAGATACTTATTTGTTTTTGTTGTTAATGGCCAAAGTTCTTCTCCATATGTAATTATGCTTTTGACAATTGTATGATGTATATATATATTTATTAATTTTATTACTTATATTTTTATCCCACAATATTCATTTGAGGCAAGCTACTGCAAATTTTCCTTTATTATTTATATTTCTTATTTCCAAATTCCATTTTTGTTTATTTTAATTCCTAAATATGTGATCTCACTACAAGATTTTATTGTTTCTCCAGACTCCAAAATTAAATTTTGTTCCAGTTCACCAATTATTCTTTTTTTTATTTATGAAATCTCAGTCCAGTGCCGGTATATTACCTGTCTTGACTGCGAATTATATTGGTCAACATGATTTTTGTCTCATAAGTACCAATAGTTGTACTTAATGCAGTTTTTTTATTGTGTTTTCAAATATGTATTCGGAATTTCTCCATCACCCACAGTTTTTTTATTTCAATTTCAATTAATTGATTTAAATAATTATTTGAATAAATGTTTTTTTTGTCCATTTGTCCATTGTAAAATAAAACCAAATGAGCTAACTCAGGAGATTTCAGCTATGGAAAAGATAAATCAAGGCAAATGAATCTTAATATGCTGGCCGATTATTGTTGGACCATCAAGAGGGATGCTCCACAGGCGAAATGTAGCAGAAAATCGTCATTTCTTACTTTCTAGGTGAGACCGAATGTTCGAATATTGTGTAGTTACGAATGTAGAAAATATTAAATTTGAAATTATAAATTCCTGTCTCTCGGAAACCTTGCGCGATGGTGAAAACTCGATATAATATTTGAATTCAGGAGAAAAAATACTATCAGAATCACATACTTTTCTTTCTGAGATTAAAAAAAAAGTTATTTGTTGCTCAGTGTTATTGAAAGATCCGATTAAGATTGTAAACTCTGCTACGGACTTAAAAATCAACGGTTAAAATAATGTTTAACACTACACAATAGGAAACTTACAAACGATTGCAATGAAGCTAAATGGAGGAAAAAATTCCCAAAAAAGAAAGATCAGAAAGACACAGCATCTATTTTAATAGCAATAGAAGATGATGACATAGCAATGCTCATAGCTCTTTTCTTATGCTTGTTGCGGTGATTACTTTTAGCTGGTCCATAATTTTCCCACACTCTGTTTCGCCTAATTCTGTTTAACATAGCGCATTTTAATCCTGATTTATACTAATGAACGGCAAATCGACTCATGCAACTTGGAGAATGTGTAATGGCTATTACGTTATGTGTATAAAAAAACATTTTCAGGGACTTATTTTTTTCTATCAATAGCAAACTGCATGCATTATCTTGACCTTGCCTCAAGTGATTTTATTTACTGTTATTCTTCCAGTTATGTTATATGGGTGCGAAACATGGACTCTTACTTTAAGGGAGGAGAGGAGATTACGAGTATTTGAGAATAAAGTTCTTAGGAAAATATTTGGACCAAAGACAGATGAACAGACAGGTGAATGGAGAAGACTACATAACAATGAACTACATGGTCTTTATAGGAAGCCAGATATAATAAGAACAGTTAAGTCTCGTAGACTGCGATGGGCAGGACATGTTGCACGTATGGGGAATGAAAGACTTGCATGGAAGCTTCTTGTGGGAAAACCAGAAGGAAAACGCCCAGTTGGTAGACCAAGAATTGAGGTGGGAGAATAACTATGATTTGAGGAAAGTAGATTATGCAGGGAATGACTGGAAATCATTAGATGAGGATAGGGGTGTATTGAGAGTTTATGTACGCGCGGCCATAAACCTACGGGTTCGATAGTGCCAGTGAGTTAGTAATTTCAAATTTGGTCCCGCGTCTTAGCCAAGTCGTCAAGACAAGATGCCTTGGCGCAGAGCTACAGGACTTGTGCTTGCTCGAGTCTCCATTGGGGAAGACATTTGCTCATGGAATTTCGGCCAGTATTGGACGGTGCGCACCCATCATCGTGAGGAATTTGGGTAGCTACAATAAGTAGCGACTCCACGAACTATAACTGCTGGGGGACCCGAAAAGCTGAACATATGTCAACCCTACACTGGCTGGATGATTGCCTTGTACCCCTGTGATTAACATGTGGATGTGCGACAAGCAGCCGGCTGGTAGGCCAAGGGCCGTCTAGGCTTGTCGCGCCATGAAGTTTTTAATTTCAAATATGAGCCAAACATTTTATACGATGTTTTCAAATGCTAGCTATAATAATAATAATAATAATAATAATAATAATAATAATAATAATAATAATAATAATAATAATAATTAATAATAATAATAATAAAAATTAATAATAATAATAGCTTTACTTTACCTGGCAGAGTTAAAGCCTTAAGACCTTGTCTGCCACTCAACCAGGTTTTAAAGAAATTGTCTTACATCTAAATTACAATAAACATAAACAATTACATGTTATAAATACAATACAATTATTATTTATAATGTATTTTGATTTTATTATTCTACCAGTTATATTATATGGGTGCGAAACATGGACTCTTACTTTAAGGGAGGAGAGGAGATTACAAGTATTTGAGAATGAAGTACTTAGGAAAATTTTTGGACCAAAGATAGATGAACAGACAGGTGAATGGAGAAGACTACATAACAATGAACTACATGGTCTTTATAGGAAGCCAGATATAATAAGAACAGTTAAATCTCGTAGACTGCAATGGGCAGGGACCTGTTGCACGTTTATGGGGAATGAAATACTTGACATGGCTGGAGATTCTTGTAAGAAAGCCAGGGGGGGGAGGAAAACGCCCAGTTGGTAGACCAAAAATGAGGTGGGAGAATAACATTAACTATGATTTGAGGGAAGTTGATTATACAGGGAATGATTGGAAAGCATTAGCTCAGGATAACGATGTATGGAGAGCTTGTGTCCGCGCAGCCATGAACCTACTGGTTCGATAGTGCCAGTGAGTAAGTAAGTAAGTATTTTGATTTACTCTAGGTTTAATGAATTTAATGTATAATACGTACAAGATATATAAAAAAACGAGAAAGAAATATATAACGGTTGGAGGACCCGGTATGCTACATAGGCCTACATGTCGCCTGGCAGGATGATTGTCTAGCTCTGTGATTTATACGTGTAGTTGTGAGGCCAGCAGCGGGCTGGTAGTCTTCCAGTCTATTCGCGGCAAGGAGGAATTCTATTGGGTAAGCAGATGAAACCACAGTTTGTTATTAAGCATTGTATCTCTTCAATTGAGAGCATTTTCTACTTTTTTTCGTATTCCTTTAATTGTCTAATTTTCTCTGTGTTTATTTATTCCTTCCTTTCATGGATCTAACATAAGCTACGGTGAGAACTACGAAGAAAGAGATAAACTAATATACGTTATGGTGAATGTTTTCAAAATTATGTTTTATCGTATTGAATTTGTACGATGACTTCAGTTTGGTTTATGCTTTTTTTTTAGTTGGATTGACGATATGATACCATTGGCGATACCAGAATTATGTTTTTTACATCCAAGAAATATTTAAATGGCATGCACCCGTGTGACACGAAAAAATGTAATTTCCTCTCTAAAAGAAAGTTATTTTCTTATCTTTCTCATCCGAAAAATTCCATTTCATCATAAGATTTAAACAAAGGATAACAGGACAAAAGTTCTACTTTTGGTAGCTACTTATTAGCAGTGTAAAATTTACTAGTATAGGCTGCCCTGCTTTCAAGGCGGCCCTTGAAGCTTATAGCAGGGTAGCTAAACCCATCCCTAATCCAAAAGAGAAACCATCCACAAGTGATCCTGTTCCAAATCCAACTGTAACTACAACTCAAAGAAAGACCTTCACTTCTGTGAAGGTCGATCCAAGAGTTTCCTTCACCCAAGCTCTACAGACTGGTACTGCTTCCAGAACAACCCAAGAGAATAGCACTGCTAAAGTTAAGGGCCAGCAATGCTAACAGGTAGCTTAAGTGCTCGTGGGGAGGAAATTCTCCGGGATGTTCAGCCTTTATTGGCCGAACTGTCTAGTCCCATGGAGCGTTTCATCTTCATGAGCCGACTGGTTAACCTGTGTTTTACAGGTTGACCTCAAAAGGAGAGACCATCCACATAATAGTGCGAGACCACTCGCTTTGAGAAGTGTGGGTCACTCTACGCTGTCCGGCTTTCGGACTTTCTGCTTGCCGGCGGCGTAGTTTATGATGCCTTCTTACAAGTATAGTGGTTTGCACTATTATTCTGGTATAGACCCGTTAGGTAAAATACAATGTCACCAAAGGCTGAGGTTACATAATCCACAACCACTACTTGATAGCCAAAAAGGAATTTGCTGCCAAGTTTATCCCAGTGGGAAACAGTATGCAGCACACTGGACGGTGCAAGTCACCGTCAACAATCAGTCAGTTTACTAGTATAAAAAGAAAAACGAAGATATAAGAACAGAACTTAATATATTTAATCTCTGTGACAAAATAATATACTATCAAAATGCACGTATTACGAATGAATGATCAGTACATACCAAGAAGAATGTATAATTATAAACCAAAAGGGAGAAGATTGTTGGGAAGACCATTGAAGAGATGGAAGGATCAATTGGACCTATAATGAGATCTGAACAGGCCATTGGGCTTAATCCTTGTTGTTGTTGTTGATGATGTTGATGAAAATTTACTAGTTAGCAGCCTGATAAATCCTGTGTGATAAATACAACCTACATTGCTAAATTTGCTACACTGCTTTTATCAATTAGCAATGTGATTTCAATATAGATAATAGTTTAAAAACTAAAACAACTCGCTTTATTAGAAAACCTAACTAAAAAATGAAAAATAATTTTAATTTCCAACTCGCTTGGGATAAAATTAAAGTGGTCAACAAAAAAATCATCTACAACACATCTAGAATAAAACTAGAGTTATCTACAAAAAAATAATTTTACCATCAAAAGCGTGGGGTGCTCTTTATCAATTAATATATTTGATAATAAACAGATATTGGTAAAAGTAAAGTCTCTAAGAAGAAAACGTAAAAAACATAAAAACCCCTTCCGGCTTGTAGCGCAGTGCCTTAACCACAACGCTACGAAGCGTCCCCGGTGACACGATATGCTGACCACATATGACTGGATGTCTACATCTGTGATTAACACATATGGATGTGAGGTCAGCAGCCGGATGGTAGGGCAAGAGCCTTCTAGGCTTAAAGTCTCTCCCGGAGGACCTGCTACTTGTATTTTTCCATCCTAATAAAATTCATCGGCCCCGGTCTGGTTTGGACCCGCGACCCTCGGGACCAGAGGCAAGGGACATAGCCACTAGTTCACCGCGCTCGACATCTGCTATTTTACACTGTTATTTTTTAAAACAGGTTTCAAGTTTTAGCAGCCTAAATTGTGAGTCTACATATAATATATAAAAATGAATGTTTGTTTGTTAGTTACTTCGTACATTTTGCGCGGATTTTGATCCGATTGTAATGGGGTTTTTTGCAAAATGTTCAGGAGATTCCCGGGATGAACATAGGCTATAAGGGAGTTGAGATACTCAACTTCTACGCCCTTAAAAACACCCTTTGTAGTGTAAAACGTGAAAAAGTCCCATTTGTTTACCCTTAAATGGCTTACGCTGTGTAAACCATAACAAATACACAAAATTAACGTACACAGAATTGAATATCTCAAAAACTCTACAAAAAAGTCCGCGACAGCATTTGTTTATCTCTTACAGAACACCCAATAGCCATTTTTTTTTCATTGATGCCAAGGAGATCGGGATAAGGATGTGCTGCCATACCATTCATCCGATTGTCATGTGGATTTTTGCAAAATGTTCAGGATTTTCCCGGGAAGGTTATAGGTTAAAAAAGAGTTTTAATGCTCAAGTCTTTCACCCTTAAAAGTCATCTTCAGTAGCGAAAAAATGTTTTTTGGACGCTTAAATGGCTTACGCTGCCTAAACTATAAAAAATACCTACACAAAATGATTGTATACAGAATTGAATATCTCAAAATACTCTACAGAAAATTCCACCACAGCATATGTTTATCATAAGTAATGCCACGAGTGATTTCCAAATTATCGATAAATTCACGACTCACGAAGTGAGGAGTGAATTTATCTAGAGAATTTGGAAATCAAGAGTGGCATTTGTTAGGACTATTTAACGAATAAAATTAAGCTGTTTACTCACAAATCATTATTTAACTATAGTTATTTTAAAATATTTATATATTTAATGTAAACGGCGATGTTTGAAAACAAATGAGAAACGATAGGTACGCTTCTACTGCTTCATTTGTTTATCACTGCAACCAGATCATACTATTTATTGCCAAAGGAACGCAATATTGTAAGGAGGAGCTTTCTTTAATATGGTAATCATAACACTGATAAATATTTGGCGAAACACGATTCTGATTGGTTGTAAAACAGAAATCATTGAAACGTGATTGGTCATTGACTCCCATTTGGGGCATGAGTTAAATAGTCTTTTAAGGATAACTAACATTAATCATTTTTGTCTTTCATCGTTGCCAAGAAGATCGGGATAAGTAGATTCCCGGGCAAACATAGCAGAGTACGGCGGGTATTCTTTTATGGATAACTCAAAAATAACGAATTTTGTCTTTCAGCTCATTTATGCCAAGTACATCTGGATGCGTAGATTCCTGGGCAACGCCGGTAATCAACACGGGATATCAAAAAATAATAACAATATAAATTTATGTTTATTTTTCCTTTTACTTATTCAACTGAATGCAAAAACACATCATTTAATTAGGTGTAGCAGCACACGCCGGGTATTAGCTAATTACTTATAAACAAAGTCTACTAAATATAGGCGCAGTTTTTAATCACTCTGTAGATTTCGGTTAGAAAAGTTACCCCATTATGGAAGTTGCAAGATGTGGCACTTAGTAAATATATCAAAGTACTTAACATAATTTGTCTTTTCTTGACCACACCTTCTCTTGAAAAACACCGGCTCTGTCTCTGATTATGTTGTTCCAATATACCGACCTGAATCCAAACGCATAAATCCATTACGTAAAAACACGACGTAACTGGTAAAAAAAATCCGGAGCAATTCCTTTGGGTGTCAACATTGAGCCACCTATATTTTTCCTACTTCTTTACAAGCATTAGCTGTTAAAATTTAGAAGTGAATTAATGAGTCGAGTTGAATTGGACAAATTTGTGACATAGTATTTCCTAATCAGAATGTCACTGAAGGTAAATTGCCCTAAATCGAACATTGAGTACATCTGAATCAAAACACGACCTAAAAAGATTATATTGTTGAAGATAGGAGAGTTACAAGTTTACTTAACCTATAGTACTTAGAAACCAATGTGAATAAAGGTTGTCAACAAATTTATTGGTTCCGGCGAAATAATAGTAATTTCACTTGTATTTATTTTGTATAAAACGGAATCTGTCCAACGCAGAAACTAAAGGATATTTCTGCACAATTCATGAACAAAATGTACAGAGTGATTCAGAAATATGACTATACGTTTGATCGGATTTTGTGACAAAAATATTATTATTAAAGGAAATATGATGTTATCATTGGAAAGGGAACCCTTCAAATTACAACAATAGAACAAAACAAAACAAATCACTGCTCACGTGCAGCTTGGCGGGTTGATTGTTGTGGGCTAGCGTCGAACGCCTCCACAATTGTCTTCGTTGTTTCTGCATCCGTGCTAATGCGAGGCCTTCCAGGTAGTTTGATTTTCTGCATCCTTTCCGTTTCCAGCAGCCGTTTTCTCACTTCCCCACAGTCGACGGCTGGAATGCTACGTTAAACTCACATCTTGTCCGTCTTGCGGCCTAACGATCATTAGCATACGTGATTGCCCATGCAGCAATTGCAATTTGCTGTTGCATATTCAACGCCATTTTGACTAATGACGTAAGTTCTACACTGTTTTGTTTTATTCCATTGTTGTAATTTGAATAATTGCCAATTTCATATTTCCTGTATTGGTAATATTTTCATCACACAACGCAATCAAACGTATAGCCATATTTATGATTCACCCCGTATAAAGGGGAAGGCAGAGAGATAAATTAGTTTCCATTTGATTGAATTCCCGTTTTAGGCCAAGAAAACAATAAGGAATGATTCCTGCCGTCGGGTGAAGTAGAGATTCTACCTGTACCTGAAATGTTCTTTCCGCCTCACTGTACACCCTTTATGCGAAATACAGATATCTGTCTTACAAACAGCCATTGCACTGTAAAATCTTAAATTAGTTTATAAGTTCTGAGACTGATCTTTCACAGGTAGCGTTCTGAATTTACGGAATAAAGATGGGTGAAACGTATGTATCATTCTCATTAAACGAAAAAGTGAAAGTGATTGAAGATAAATCTCCTATTTTTCGGACCGATGCTCCAAAGTCAAGCTCTAGCTGTTGCATATCCCTAGGGAATAACGATTTCAAGGCATCTTCAGGTTGGTTGTGGACAGTTTAAAAAGACGACACAATGTAGTGTGGAGTGAAATTTGCGGGGAATCAAAGGATATGGACGAAAGTGTAGTTAGTGAGCGGAAACCGAAACTGCATACTTTGATTTCAGGATACGCGCCTAAGAGACATTTTTAACGCTGACGAAACGGAACTGTTTTTTTCGCGCGTTACCGTCGAAGTCGCTAGTACATACTATACTTCACTTTCCAACGGTAGCGGAACTACAATTAATCCAAGGTACGTAAAAAGACATATACGGTGCCATATAATACAAGATTATTAATAGATTTTACTCTTTTTATAAAAGCGGAATTTTTTCTAACGTGGAAAAAAAATTGGTCCCATGTGATTCCTCTTTGAGAACGTTTTACCGCGTTTCCATCTTATTACAAATATGAATAATAATAATAATAATAATATTAATAATAATAATAATAATAATAATAATAATAGCTTTATTTTACCTGGCAGAGTTAAGGCCTGAAGGCCTTGTCTACCACTCACCCAGGTTAAAACAATACAAAAAATAGTCTTACATCTAAATTACAATAAACATAAACGATTACATTTTATAAATACAATTAATATTTATAATGTATTTTGATTTACTCTAGATTTAACGAATTAAATGTATAATATGTACAAGATATATAAAAAAAGAGAAAAAAATTATGAATGACATAGTATACATTTAATAAAGATAAAAATTAATTATTAGACAAGAGGTAACTGTATAAGCCTGACTTAAAAGTGCCAAGTGTGCGGCAACTCCTGATATCTTGAGGAAGGAAATTCCAGAAGCGGGCAGAGGCTGCTGTGAAGGAAGTAGAATAAGAGGAAGTGCTACGAAGAGGAATTGTTAGCAGACTGCTATCTTGTGACCTAGTGTCAATATTGTGGTAAGAGGATAACTACTCAAATCTGGACGCCAGGTAACTTAAAATGTTCCTATAATATATGTGTAATTATTATAATATTCATAAAGGTTCCGGTTGGCCTCAAATTTCTAGGGAAAGTTTTATTCTTGCTTATCTATTTACTTTAAGAAATTTTTATATGCTAGATTTTTCTTTAATTAATATAGTCTAAATGATTAGGGTGTAGGAATTCAGGAGCTTGAAAAGTAGTGAAAGAGAGTGCAATTTACGTCTGTCAGTAAGACGGAGCCAAGAGAGGTTATTGAAGTGTTCAGAAGTATGGTCATAACGGCGGATATTGAAAATGAATCGAACGCAAGCATTATGAACACGCTGCAGTCTCTGCGACAAGTTACAATTGGCACTCTTTGTCATCCCAACTCTTTCAACAAACGTTGAGCTGAAAATATATAAAACTGTTATTCTACCAGTTATATTATATGGTTGTGAAACATGGACTCTTACTTTAAGTGAGGAAAGGAGATTACTAGTATTTGAGAATAACGTTCTTAGGAACATTTTTGGACCAAAGAGAGATGAACAGACAGGCGAATAGAGAAGACTACATAATAGTGAGCTATGTTATCATCTTAGGAAACCAGATAAAAAAGTAAAAATTATCAGATGTATATAAATTGAAGTGTGGCACATGTGACAATGTCTATATAGGACAAACTGGTAGACCTTTTATCTCTCGTATAAAGGAACACATGAGAGCATATAACAGAAATTTAGAATATTCAAAATATGGTAACCACCTATTCCAATTTAATCATTGTTTCGATCCAAATTTTGAAATTTTACATGTTTGTGATAAGGGTAAGAAGTTAGATCTTTTGGAGGCTGTAGAAATTAATAAATTTAAAAGTAGTAACAAACTGTTGAATTCTCAACTTGATTTGAATGAATCCCCTTTGTTAAATTAAAAAATTTAAATAAATATTGTTGTATTGTTGCTTAGATCAGTTGGAACACAATTCATAATTTGTTAACATGTCTGAAGAAGGTACAGTGTACCGAAACAGCTGTCACTGAATTATATAATAAATATGAAAATCAAATAAAACTATGTTTTATTTTTATTTAATTAATAAATATGGATTTTCATCAAGTAAACACCAACTCAATTATTATTATTGATTTCTTACATCTCAATGATGGATAAATCATATTTGAAGAGAAAAATTATACGCTCAGACCGGGACTTGAACCCGGGACCCTTGATTATATATATTTATATTTTTTATGTGAGAAATAATATAAATTGTGACCTAGTTATATTGGTATGTCATCTTGAGATTCCAAGCACTAAAGCACACAGAAGACGAATAAAGGTGAATGGCCAAATCGGCTTTGAATCTGTTTTCCTCGGTGCGGCCCGACTGTGGGAAGCGAATCAACTAGAAAGCGGCAAGGTCCGGTAAGGTAAAGGTGTATCCCAGGAATGTTGAGTGATGGACGAGATTTGCTCCCCCTAATTACTGCAGCACAACAAAACAAGCACCCACTACCTCTTTCTGTTCCTACATCTCTATTTCTATTCGTCAGTGTCACCAGCTCTACACCAAACTTATTATTTTTCTTTAACGTCTGCTTATTCTAACCACTGTGCCCTCGAGGTGACGCAGCGGGCCCGGCTTCGATCTCCAGTCGGGACAAGTTCCCTGGGTGAGGTGTTTTCGGGTTTTTCTTCATCTGTAAGACGGATTTCAAGAAACTTTAAGGATCAAACGACCCGCAAACACCAAGCGGCCATCACTATCATATTCTCCAAACTCCACAGCACTACAGGCCAACAAGACCCTTGGCCTACCAGTCGGCTGCTGGCCTCACATTCGCTTCATTAAATTAAGTTTACTTAATCTGTTGATTCATAACTGTTAATATTAATAAAATTCATTGTTAAAACCGTTGAGGTGGAGAGTCATAAAATAAAATAAGTTAAAATATACATTCTTAGGTAAAATCCGTCGTCCTCAACTTATGAGATATGTAATCTTTATGCCTGTAGGCCTTTCAGAACATCCGTTCCATCTTCAGCAGTCCACTCTTCGCTACAGCATCAAGTATGATGGTTGATGCTGCTGGTCATAATGTCAGGACAAAGCCACAAAGCGAAGAGTGGACTGCTGAAGATGGAACGGATGTTCTGAAAAGCCTACAGGCATAAAGATTACATATTTTATAAGTTGAGGACGACGGATCTTACCTAAGAAGGTATATTTTAACTTATTTTATTTTATAACTGTTAAACAAGGAAAATAACTTGCAATATCCAGTATTGTTACTTTAGCGCGACAATAAATAGTGAAAATTGACTTAAACTTTAAACGTATTTTTCTCGAAACTTACACAATGGCGCATAACCGGTTGATGCATAACACCGTCCAAATATTCAGTAATAGATTATATAAGATATGAGCAATTAAATTGGTACGGGCATATACGACGAATGCAAGAAGAAAAGTTACTTAGAAAAAATATTGGAATGGTGTCCATCTGGAAGAAGAAACAAGTACTGTTTTGAGAACAAGAGGAGTGGAGGACACGGAGTGCTTGGATAGGGACAAGTGGAGAAGGAAAACAAAATTTTAGGCACATAAATATGTGTAACATTGAGAAAAAAAAAATATATATCTTAATATATAAAAATTTCGTGTCACGTTGTTTGTCCGCGATGAAATCCTAAATTACTGAACCGATTTTAATAAAATTTTGCACACTGTGTGCAGTTTGATCCAACTTGAAACTTAGGGTAGTTTATAACTAAATTTATAGTCGCATTATTTTTTATTGCAAATTATTTGTTTATTATTTAACAAAGAGTTATAATTATATGTGAGTTCCATACGATTCTAACAGATAGCGGTGTAAGGTAATTTGGTAAGGTTATTGGTTTATTATTAACAAAGAGAGATGCAGATGGCTGTGCTTTTTGTTGCAACCGCGAATTTCAATTGAATTACAAATATTGATTATTTCATAATTTAAGTGTGTTCAGTGTTTATTTTATTTTCAATAATATTAATTTCGTGTGTAAGTATTACTTTTAAGTAATCTGGCTGAAAGACAGCAACTTAATTTAAATTTTTAACGTATACCTTTAGCCACAGCAACGCGTGGCCGGGCTTCTGGTATATATATATAAATTTTGGTCGTAGTAATTTTCGGTGTCTACTAGATAGAATCAGTGAAGGTCTCAATTTTTTTTCAAAAATTGTTTCATGAGAACTACCTCAATAGCTTCGTTCCTTCAGAATTCGTTAAACAGTGGGCCTATAGTTGATAGTTAAGGTTTTCTGCTATATTTATATTCTTAGGGTCAGATTAATTGGACTATCCATCCATAGTAATTCTGCCCGAAGGCAGGTCCTTCACTGCAATCATAGCATTTTCATGCTATGCTTGCAGCTTTGCTAGGGAATTGTAGATGTAGTAGCTTCCCGTTGCTTCCACACCGGTGAAGGATGATGATGATAATGAGAAGAATGCTGATGATGATGGCCATATGATTTGATTTCGGGGACCGTTTGGGCCTTAAAGTTTTCCTGACATTTGTCTTACAGGTGAGGAAAAACCCCGATAAAAACTCACCCAGAAAAACTGCCCCGACCGGGGATCGAACCCGGGCCCGCCGCGTGACAAGGCAGCACGCTACCTCGAGACCACAGCGGTGGACAATTGGACTATAACTGTATTAAATATTAAATATCCAAATTCGAGGATTAAGTCCTTGAAAAGTTAATTTCCAGAAGCAAGGGTCTTTGGCCCAGGGCCCTAGTTATTACGATGTTTAGCATAACACCATATAGTCTGGTGAGAAGAAACACAGCCACACTTTGCCCTGGGGCATTCACAACAGAGTAGGCCACGCTTAATGTTATTTTTGATTAAATAATACTCTTTGATTTGGGAATCTCTTTAATGTTCGGGATCTCTGTATTGCCTGAGGTTTTGTACATTCTTTTGCTAGGATTGTTGGAAAAACATCTCCCTCCAGATACGCCAGATTTGCAATCCAGTGCACGATATGGATGTAGCTGAATTTTTTAAAAGAATAATAATAGTTTCCTTCAGGCTTTTACCTGCTTTTAAAATTAATTCTACAAAATTCTAGCTATGTCATTTAATAAATTAAAAAATGCATGGCATCTGAAATTATATATAGGAGTGAGATGCACAGAGAAATTAAACATAGGCTCAATTCTGGAAATGCATGCTATTATGCATTGCAGAGACTTTTGATGTCCCAACTCCTTTCAAAAAACGTTAAGCTGAAAATATATAAAACTGTTATTCTACCAGTTATATTATATGGGTGCGAAATATGGACTCTTACTTTAAGGGAAGAAAGGAGATTACGAGTATTTGAGAATATAGTTCTTAGGAAAATGTTTGGACCAAAGAGAGATGAACAGACAGGTGAATAGAGAAGACTACATAACAATGAACAACATGGTCTTTATAGGAAGCCAGATATAATAAGAACAGTTAAGTCTCGTAGACTGCGATGGGCAGGACATGTTGCGCGTATGGGGAATGAAAGACGTGCATGGAAACTTCTTGTAGGAAAGCCAGAAGGAAAAACGCCCAGTTGGTAGACCAAGAATGAGATGGGAGAACAACATTAACTATGATTTGAGGGAAGTAGATTATACAGGTAATGATTGGAAAACATTAGCTCAGGATAGGGATGTATGGAGAGCTTATGTCCGCGCGGCCCATGAACCTACGGGTTCGATAGTGCCAGTGAGTAAATAAGTATCTGAAATATATTTCAGGGGCAGATCTAGGAGTCCCTATCCTGAGCTAATGTTTTACAATCATCCCCTGTATAATCTACTTCCCTCAAATAATATTTAATGTTATTCTCCCACCTCATTCTTGGTCTACCAACTGGGCGTTTTCCCTCTGGTGTTCCTACAAGAAGCTTCCATGCACGCCTTTCATTCCCCATGTCCTACCCATCGCAGTCTACGAGACAACTATTCTTATTAAATATGGCTTGCTATGAAGACCATGTAGTTCACTGTTTTGTAGTCTTCTCCATTCACCTGTCTGTTCTTCACTCTTTGGTCCAAAAACGTTTCTAAGAAATATATTCTCAAATACTCGTAATCTCCCTTAAAGTAAGAGTCCATGTTTGCAGGTACGATATCATGCATCCCAGATAATTAACACAAGTTACTTGTTGAATTTTGTTTGGTCCAATTAGAATTTTTGTCCTTTTATGCTGAGTTCCAATAAATGCCATGGACTTTGTTTTCTCTTTTGATATCTTTAAATTATAATATTTTATTAATTTCCATATTTTATAAACTGAATTTTGTAGTTGATTTTCTGAGGAAGCTACAATGATATGGTCATCTGCGGATAAAAGACAGTTAACTTTCATATGACAAACGCTAAGGGTCATATAGAAAGAATGGAAGAAACCCGGCTTGCAAAAAGAGCTAAAGAAGATAGACCAATGGACGGGAGAAGAACAAAAGGAAGACCTGCCAAGAGATGGATAGACAGTGAATGTATATCCAGTACGTCTTCCTCCGAGGAGTGATTTTGGAAATAAACAGGATGAAAATCCTACAAATTAAGTTTAAGAAGAAGAAGAACTTTCATACCGTTTATAATAAAATGTCCATCTAAAAGAATGTACCATGCACTAATGGTATCGTCTAAAAATTATATATTAAAAAGTATTAGCGAAAGAGGGCAACCTTGTCCGTGTCCATTGTTGATTTCTATGTAAGTTTCTCAAGGTCATTTCCTTTATCTGTATGCATTTTTGTATTTTCGTATAAACTTTTTATAGCTTTATTCAATATTTGATATACAACTAAGTTATGTTTTTGTTTTATTACTTTCCATTTATTTATTTGTGCCCCTCTGAGCATCTGTGTTTCAGATTCTGCAAGTATATTGATATTTACGTTGGCAAAGTAGATATATTTTTAGAGGTTTTCCATATTTTCTCCTTTCCCGTAGTCATGATGCATTAAAATAAAATAAGTTAAAATATACCTTCTTAGGCAAGATCCGTCGTCCTCAACTTATAAAATATGTATTATTTATGCCTGTAGGCCTTTCAGAACATCCGTTCCATCTTCAGCAGGTCCTTCTTCGCTAAAATATCTAGTATGATGGTTGATGCTTCTGGTCCTAATGTGGTGTTGTCAGCATCAACCATCATACTAGATATTTTAGCGAAGAAGGACCTGCTGAAGATGGAACGGATGTTCTGAAAGGCCTACAGGCATAAAGAATACATATTTTATAAGTTGAGAACGACGGATCTTACCTAAGAAGGTATATTTTAACTTATTTTATTTTATGACTCTCCACCTCAACAATGAATTTTATTAGTAATGATGCATTAGCTCATCTTTAAAATAAGATTTTTTTCTGAACGTTCTATAGGCCTATAAGAAAACTGTAGATGAACATTTTTATAGTGACGTAGTTAAGCAGCTGTATGGACCCTCTACGCAATGTTTCTGCTTAAACTCAAGCCTGAGGGCAGTATTTTATTTAACAAAACAATTTGATATGTATTTACCCACCTCTCTGCACCTGTTGTCTAGTGTAGAGTTCATATGAAGTCATACCCAACACAATTTCGGCAGCTTAGCTTTACTGCACTGCTTTTATCGACCACACATCACGCCATCAACTGGACTTCATTAATAATACCTTAGACCTAGCGCATGAGTTTCTAGAGTTACGCAACTAAACTAACTATTGGCACTATCGTACCCCGTAGGTTCATGGCCGCGCGGACATAAGTTCTCCATACATCCCTATGCAGAGCTAATGCTTTCCAATCGTCCTCTGTACAATCTACTTCCCTCAAATCATGGTTAATGCCACTCTCTCACCTCATTCTTGGTCTACCAACTGGATGGTTTCCTCCAGTTTTCCTTTAAGAACCTTCCATACCCCTCTTCCATTCCTCATTTGTGCCACATGCCCTACCCATCGCAGTCTACGAGATTTAATAGTTTTTATAGCTGATTTCCTATAAAGATCATGTAGCTTTCTCCATTCACCTGTCTGTTCATCTCTCTTTGGTCCAAAAATTTTCCTAAGAACTTTATTCTCAATTACTCGTAATTTTGTCTCCTTCCTATATATTATATTTGTGTTATATCTGTAACTTAACTTCATCCGAGCAAAAGCACTTGCTCATTCGGGTGTCAATACTGTGTACAAAATTTATTTGTGAATAAAATGTATTCTTATTCTTAAATACCCAAAGACTTCAACGTGTTCATAATTCTTGCATACGTTTTATTTGTGGTATACGCAGATTTGATCACGTTACACCATCCCTGGAACAATTGTCATGGCTTCTTCCACAAGATCGTAGAACCATCCATTCCCTATGTCTTCTCCATAACATATTACACACATCATTACCTTATTATTTATCAACCGCTTCACTAGACTCTCTGATACACATAACTTAGATACTCGATCCCTTGAGCACAGTGTCCTTTATATCCCTCCTCATCATACTACCTGTTATACGAAATGTTTTACAGCTTCTCTTGCTAGAACATGGAATTCCCTTCCACCCTATGTCAGAGACCACCAAACTCTACCATCTTTCAGAAACAAATTGAAAATAAAATTATTAACAGAAACATCTCATCAATAGGCCTATTACTTTTTTTTAAACTATTAATAATTTTTTCATTATTAATAAGAATAGTATTAAGAATTGTCCAAATATTTACCTAATGTCTCTATATAAAAGCGATAGATTAATTACTTTATTTGTGTACATTTTTTCTTTTCTTGTCATGTATAGTAGATTCGAGCTGTTATTCCTTTGAGTATACATTATTCCATTAGATTAATTTTAATTGTATTAACCTGGACACTTACTTTTAAGGAGGAAAGGAGATTACGAGTATTTGAGAATAAAGTTCTTAGGAAAATTTTTGGACCAAAGAGAGATGAATAGACAGGTGAATGGAGAAGACTACATAACAATAGACTACATGGTATTTATAGGAGGCCAGATATAATAGGAACAGTTAAGTCTCGTAGACTGCGATGGGCAGGACATGTTGCGCGTATGGGGAATGAAAGACGTGCATGGAAGCTTCTTGTAGGAAAGCCAGAGGGAAAACTCCCAGTTGGTAGACCAAGAATGAGGTGGGAGAACAACATTAACTATGATTTGAGGGAAGTGGATTGTACAGGGAATGATTGGAAAGCATTAGCTCAGGATAGGGATGTATGGAGAGCTTATGTCCGCGCGGCCATGAACCTACGGGTTCGATAGTGCCAGTGAGTTAGTTAGTTAATTTTATTGTATTATTAGACATTATTTTCATTATTGTTCAATTTGACCAGATAATTAATTGTTTAGTACCTACTAATATAATTTTTTGTATTTAAATGTAACATATGTTTGTCCTGGTGAGTAGAAGAGATGGTCGCATTGGCCTTAACTCCATTAGGCTAAATAAATGAACACTAGTAAAATTCGTATCAAATTCCGTTTAGGTGAAGTCATGTGATGAAAGTTAAAAATTAAATTGTACCTGTTGGTAGGTGCCGTCGTCCTCAACTTTGTTAAAATGTTGTATATAAAATTAACTGGAGCGCTTTCGGAAGTTATCTTCCCTTCCATCTTCTGCAGGTTGAGCTTCCGCTACTCGTTGTTGCGTACGGTGATGTTTACTTAACTGTTTGTAGCAGCAACTGACTTGTTTTTGACGATCTCGTATAATGGGTTTGACTGGGGTGCGTTCTCATTGAGAAGTGAGGTGTTGTTTGTTTCCTTCTAGGATAAATACATTTGAAGACCTCGAAATTATAAAGAAAACAAACAACACCTCACTTCTCAATGAGAACGCACCCCAGTCAAACCCATTATACGAGATCGTCAAAAACAAGTCAGTTGCTGCTACAAACAGTTGGAGTACACATCATCGTACACAACAACAAATAGCGCAAACTCAACCTGCAGAAGATGGAAGATAACTTCCGAAACCGCTCCAGTTAATTTTATATACAATATTTTAACAAAGTTGAGGACGACGGCACCTACCATCATCATCATCCTCATCATCACTCCAGGGATTAGGCAATTGCCCGTTCCGACTTTATAATGCATCAGCCCAACGTCTTCTAGGTCTTCCAACATCACGTCTTCCTCTTGCTTGATAATTTCTTGCTAACAATGGATATCTTTCCGTACTCATTCCATCCATGTGATCAATCCATTTCTGTCTGTAATTCGTGACTTTATCCAATAAAGGTTGTACTTTCAATTCTTCTCTTATATCATTTCTTATTCTATCAAGTCTTGTACATCCTTTTACTTGTCTTAGGAACCTCATCTCCGCCGTCTGTATTCTATCCTTCTGTTTTTTCACTGGAGCCCAAGTTTCACATCCATGCAATATTGTGGGAATCGCCATAACATTATACATTTTTATCTTGGTTTCTTTTCTAATTTTATTTTTGAATGTTCTCTGCATTGTTCCACACACCGTCTGAAATTTATTTATTTTGGAGTCAATATCTCTTTCCATATTGTAGCCAACATCACAGCCCAAATATTTGAAAATACCAACAGGTTATGCAACCTGGAATGTCCGAAGCATCCATGAAAAAGAAGAGGAACTAGACAGTATATTTAAAAATAGAAACATTGATATTGCAGTAACTACAGAAACTAAGAAGAAACTTAAAGGAACGAAAGAAACACAAAATTATGTACAAATATATAGCGGTGTCGACAGGAAAACCCATGGACAAGCTGGAGTAATGATTTGAATTAATAAAACCATAAGAAATAAAATTCAACACTACACTTACTGGAATGAAAGAATATTAGAGCTTCGACTGAAAATTAATAGAGGTAATTTGACAAATCAACCTGCAGGGAGAAGAAGACCAGGACGTCCACTCAAAAGACTTCTGGATGGTGTTTCTCTTGAGGCCGAAACAGGTCAACAAATGGCCTAAATTCGTGAATGTACTATGATGATAATGACCAACAGGTAAAATTTAATTTTTAACTTTCATCATATAAATAAATCTATTATTTTCTATTCTAAATAGAAAAGTAAGTTAATTTTGGCCGCTTTCTCAGTTGAATTTAGCTTATACTTTTGACTCTGCTAGTGACACCTAGGATAGTTGCTTGACTTTGTTACTAAGAAGGGTAATATTAAAGCAACATGTGGCTATTCAACTTGTCTGGTGCCCGAGAGTTGTGAATGGCAGTTTACGTTTACCGGTTATTTGTTAAAAATGCTAATAATATGTGACGCAAATTATAATTTTCAAAAATTCGAGTAGTTAGAAGATAGAGTGGTTAACCTTAGCATCGCCCTCCCACTTCACGGATGCCCAGGAGAGACCTGGTGAAATGTATCGCTGACACTATCTATAACTCACCATCAGCTGGCCGTGAGCCTCTCTAACTACCGTGTGCAAACCATAAACCTACCGCGACAGGACCTGCATCTCTGTAACCAAGAGCTTTAATTCTTTGACAATTTTCCCAACTCAATTTATTAGCTTACATTTGCTTCCGAGTAAAATCATGGCTGAATTCAAATAGCCTACCTAGGAACAATAATCACAAATAGGAATGAGATGCACAAAGAAATTAAACATAGGCTCAATTCTGGAAATGCGTGCTATTATGCATTGCAGAGACTCATGACGTCCCAACTCCTTTCAAAAAACGTTAAACTGACTATTTAACTCATGCCCCAAATGGGAGTCAATGACCAATCACGTTTCAATGATTTCTGTTTTACAACCAATCAGAATCGTGTTTCACCAAATATTTATCAGTGTTATGATTACCATATTAAAGAAAGCTCCTCCTTACAATATTGCGTTCCTTAAATAGTATGATCTGGTTGCAGTGATAAACAAATGAAGCAGTAGAAGCGTACCTATCGTTTCTCATTTGTTTTCAAACATCGCCGTTTACATTAAATATAGGCTATAAATATTTTAAAATAACTATAGTTAAATAATGATTTGTGAGTAAACAGCTTAATTTTATTCGTTAAATAGTCCTAACAAATGCCACTCTTGATTTCCAAAATTCTCTAGATAAATTCACTCCTCACTTCGTGAGTCGTGAATTTATCGATAATTTGGAAATCACTCGTGGCATTACTTATGAAAATATATAAAACTGTTATTCTACCAGTTATATTATATGGGTGCGAAACATCGACTCTTACTTTAAGGGAGGAAAGGAGATTACGAATATTTGAGAATAAAGTTCTTAAAAACATTTTTGGAACAAAGAGAGATGAACAGACAGGTGAATGGAGAAGACTACATAACAATGAACTACATGGTCTTTATAGGAAGCCAGATATAATAAGAATAATTAAGTCTCGTAGACTGCGATGGGCAGGACATGTTGCACGTATGGGGAATGAAATACTTGCATGGAAGCTTCTTGTAGGAAAGCCAGAGGGAAAACGGTCAGTTAGTAGACCAAGAATGAGGTGGGAGAACAACATTAACTATGGTTTGAGGGAAGTAGATTACACAGGAAATGATTGGAAAGCATTAGTCCAGGATAGGAATGTATGGAGAGCTTATGTCCGCGCGGCCATGAACCTACGGGTTCGATAGTGCCAGTGAGTAAGTAAACAGTCTTGACAAATGCTACTCTTGATTACCAAATCCTCTAGACTATTTAACTCATGTCGCAAATGGTAGTCAATGACCAATCACGTTTCAATGAATTCTGTTTTACACCAATGACAGTCGTGTTTCACCTCGCTCTTTATCGATTTCTCTTTATCAGCTCCTGCTTTTGTGATAAAGCAAGCTACATTGAATATAGCAAATAATGAACAAATTCCTTGATTTTACTGAGTTGTTTACTTAAAAAATTAATTAATAACCTATAATGTTGATTATAATACAGTTTCATGTGTATTATTATCTCTCAACTAGGGTGCATTCTTACAATATTACATTCTGAAGAAGTAATTGCTTTGCCCCACGTTATGGTGACATTTTGAAGCAGTAATTCTCTTCATGCCCGATGCTGTAGTAACATTTTGAAGGATTGGTGTCCCATAAAGAATTACTGGTTCAGGTTGGGTTTTATTTTCGGTAGAGCCTGATTCTCTTCTCAAGGTCGGAAGTTGGTACACTGGATAGGAAAACACTTTAAAATCACTGAAAACTGTTTCTTGTAGAAATAATTACAAATTTATTCACTTTGTAGGTTCCCAGCAGATTAAGTAAATTTAAGTGGTATTGTTCTTCACTATGAATTAAAATAAATTCATTTCTTTCCTGGAATCAATTATTCTTGTATTAAATATTACATTTTATCTTGAGAACTCTTCTTGTTTCTATCTTTGTGGAAAGTTGTATGCAGAATGACTAGTATAATTCTTTTATAATTTTTAAAGAACATTATTACATTACATGAAGGTAATTTTAAATTCTATTGGTTAATAGTCCATTGAATATACAGCTTAAATTTCATTTGTTAAGTCAAAAAGTTAATTGTTTTAACATCCAATCAGAATTTAGTTTACTTTCATTTAAAAATATGAAATAAAGCAGATGTTATTACAGTTATAACAGAAAGCTTTATAATTTTGACAACAATGACTTAAAAGAATTTTTAAAAGCATTATTTACAAAGACATTTATGTAATACAATTTCTTTAATTGTTACTGAAACATTTTTATTCAACAATGAAAAACAATGAATTATTTAGATGTTTTTCTTTATTTAAGTTATATATAAATATTAAAAGAATTTTAAAATACAAAATTATTAACTTTATCTTTTATATTTATTATGATATTAAAATCCTGCTTTAGATCCTATTTGGCAATAAATAATATGATCAAGTTGCAGTGAATAAACATAATCTCACATTTCTTATTTGATTTCAAACATCGCCATTTACATTAAATATATAAATATTTAAAAATAACTGTGCCGCGGTGGACTAGTGGTTATGCTCCTTGCCTGTGGTCCCAAGGATCGCGGGTTCAAACCCGACCGGGGCCGATGGATTTTTTAGGACGGAAAAATCCGAGGAGCAAGTCCTCCGGGAGGGACTTTAAGCCGTGGGTCCCGAGTCTGAAGATTATCAGACTCGTAAAAAATCCTTAAGCCTGAATGAAAAGGCCTCTAATCAAAATTTAGCGAATTTTCCCGTCCTAGTACTACCTCGGTTTCCTTGATGTCAGTACGAGGCGGAACGCTGACCACGGACCACTCAAAATGACATCTATACGAAAAAAGTGTAACTAAATTAGTATGGTTCAAATTCTTCCCTGTAGGGGGAGAGCGCCTAAATCTCTGTAAATGGAAAACATGGGCTTACAATAAAATATATTCAATTAATGACTTTTGAGTAAACAGCTTAGTTTTATTCGTTAAACAGTCTTAACAAATGCAAGTCGGCCGGGTGAGAGAACAGTGCCTTTTTATTTACGCACTTTAACAGTTCATAATTGGCATACATATTAATCAAATACTATATTTAACGTATTTCAATCTGGGAAAGTTATTATCATTTCTTTATTTTCTCGTAAATATGAAAAAAAAAGTGGGACTATTTCCTGTCATGACCACGAAGGTTACAACAGTTCTTACTTCCAACCAGCGATAAACCACCGATTATCACAACGATGAGCACTGATAACCACAGATACACCACCGATGACCACAGATATACCACCGATACAGCATATCAGTGGCTTCAACAAATTATGACCGAATTTGTCTTTTACATATTTAACCGCTTAAAATAATAAAAAGGACGTTCCCTGGAATTCACCTACGTTAGAGTAATTGATTTAGGTTCCATTCAATGATTTAGGTTTGGTTAGCTTTTAGTTTCCTTGCATTTAAATGTGATTTAATACGTAACATAAATGACCTCTTCATATCAGTTATTCTATGAAACATTCAACATGTCTGCGGGTTATCAACGTAAATTTTCATTTTATTTATTGTCCTACTACTTTCATTTCATGATACGTTCCAATTCATTTTGACGAGATAGGATTTAAAATCCCGCCAGCTTAAATGCAGCATCATTAACACTCCACCCCCCTCGTAATGACTTTAAATTACATCCAAAATGGCATAAGTTCACAGTAACGTAAAGCACCTGGTCTTGACTACAATCCCACCTGACACTCTTGATATCCAAATCATGTAAGATAAATTCACTCGTGCGCATTACTTGTGATGCGATGTATAGGTATGAAAATAAGTGAAGAATGAATATCGGACGCGTAACGTTTCTAGTTGATACAGTGAGTTGCAATTAGAGAAGTGGGCGGTGATATGTAAATGTTTGAAAGGCATAGTATGCGGAGCGCATGGCGTAAGGATATCGCACAAAGCCAGTGGAGCGGGATTGGGATAGCGAGGCAATGGTGGACATCATGACAGTCGCTCCTACATTCTACGGTGGGATACACCAAATACTATTCAATATCGATGTATGTGCAGAAAAATATACATTGCAACGTTTTATTTAAAAAGAATACATAGATACTATGTATGCCTCCAGATGATCAATTCCTACCATTCAGTAGCGGCTCCATATAACTAAAATCACTGGGCACTATCGAACCCGGTAAGTTCATGGCCGCGCGGACATAAGCGCCGGACATAAGCTCTCCATTACATCCCTATCCTGAGCCTAAAGTTTTCATAACATTACCTTTCTACGCAATAATACTACTTACCTCAAATCATGCCGCTAATGTTATTATCTCATCTCATTCTTAGTCTACCAACTGGGCGTTTCCCCTTTGGTTTTCCTACATGAAATATCCATGCCCCTATTTCATTCCCTAATCGTTCCACATGTCGTGTCCATCGCAGTCTGCGAGACTTAACTGTTCTTATTATATCTGGCTTCCTATAAAGACCATGTAGTTCATTGTTATGTAGTCTTCTCCATTCCCATTCACCCGTCAGTTCATCTCTCTTTGGTCCAAAAATTTTCCTAAGAACTTTATTCTCAAATACTCGTAATATCTTCTCCTCCCTTAAAGTAAGAGTCCATGTTTCGCATCCATATAATATAACTGGTAGAAAAACAGTTTTATATGTTTTCAGTTTAAAGTTTTTTGAAAGGAGTTGGGACGACAAGAGTCTCTGACTAATGACGTAAGTTCTAACTATTTTGTCTTATTCCATTGTTGTAATTTGGACGAGATGAGTATGGAAAAATGGTTCGACGAAATTTGTGGCAGAGGTATAAACCCCGAGAGAAACCTACCCAAGCTCCGTTTCTTCCACTACGAAACCCACATGGAGTGACCGAGACTCGATCTCGAGATCCCAGCGACGAGGAGCATCCTCTGTATTGTTATAACCCGTAGGTTCATGTCCGCACGGACATAAGCTCCCTATCTTGAGCTAATGATTTCCAATCAGCCCTGTATAATTTCATCTTTTCATTCGTTATTTGTAGGATTTTCAGCCTGTTTATTTCCCAAATCACTCCTCGAAGGAAGACATATTGGATGTGCATCCACTGTCTATCCATCTCTTGGTTGTCTTCCTCATGCTCTTCCCCCGTCCATTGGTCTATCTTCTTCTTCTTCGTCTTCTTCTTCGTCATGGTTTATGCTTATTTACTAGCCTGTAAAAGGTAAAGTGATTCCACAACAGGCCTCAGGAGGCCCTTGGGGTAGTAGGAGGTTAAGGCTCCCACTTTTTCTAGACAATCGAAACTTTATGTCAGCCGGGTTGCCAGCCCTGCGTGACGGCCGCCTTTACCCCAGAACAAGCGTCTGGTACTCATTTCAGTTAGAGGCTGAGTCGACACCAGGGCCATAGTGCCGCCAGAGGGTTTGGGTCAGTTTAAAAATCCTGACCCCAACGGGACTTGAACCCTCGACCCTCCGGCTTGTAGCTCAGTGCCTTAACCACTACGCTACGGCGTGCCTGTTGCTCCAAATTGCTGCTGTTTCCATATTTTCTTTGCTAAATGCTCTTTCCAGTTTGTTCTGTATTTCACTATTGTGTTTAATTCCTCTACTTTTAATTGTGTTATTTCTGTGTTATGTTTTTTGTCTGTTCTTTGATATCTTGATATTGGTCTGAGAAATTTCATTTCAGCAGCTTGTATTCTGGCGGATTGTTGCGTTGTCACTGTCCATGTTTCGGATCCATATGTAATAATAGGCACTGCCATTGTCTTGTATAGTTTCATTATAGAGTCTTCCCTGGCTTTATTGGTCTATCTGTATAATTTAATTACCTAAAATCATGGTCACTGTTATTCTTCCACCTTATTCTAGGCCCAACTGAGAGCTCTCCCTCTGGTTTTCCTATGGAGTCTCCATACCCCTCTTTCATTCCCTATTCGTTCCGCATGTCCTGTCCAATGCAGTCTACGTGACTTAACTGTTGTTATATCTGGTTTCCTGTAAAGCCTATATACCCCACTATTATGGAGTCTTCTCCATTCATCTGTCTGTTCGTATCTCTTTGGTACAACAATATTCCTAACAACTTTATTCTCAAATACTCATAATATTTATTTCCTCCCTTAAAATAAGGGCCATGTCTCACATTCATATAACTGGGAATCTTATTATTATATACAACTTTCCTCATTAGTGAACTGCCTCAAGGATAAAGTGATAGCCTACAGATAGTTTTCGAAATTGATGAAATACATTTTGTAAATATATTAAAAAAACTTCAAATTGTACTTGAAGTAACCATGATAAAGTAGAAATTTTGTAAATATGGTTTCTTAAAATTTAAATTGATCCTCTAATGGCAGCGATGGCAATTTTAGAAAGATACACTCTGCCCAAATCTAAGGAATTCCAAAATTTACGAGTACCTAAGAATCCAGGTATAGTACCTCTTGCCCCGATCATCAATCCTGTGACAGTTATACTATCTAATTGGTATTTATCTTTGTAATAGTCAATTGTTGGCTCATATATGGCTTTCTTTTCAGAGTCAACTTCCTCAGGTTGGCCACTATGAGTTTCATATATTTTTAATTTGATTTTTTTTTTTTGAGAATTCGGGACGACAAAGTCGCTTTAGGCCTAAAGCTTTGGATATCATGTATTTCCATTATTGAGCCAATATATAATTTCTTTCTGCAATTAATTCCTATTTGTAATTATTGTTCCTAGGTATTTGAATTCAGTCACTCCTTCAAAATTTCCCTCAAAATATTGAACTTGTAATTCTCTTATTTATTTATAAACAGGTTTTCAATGTAATAAAACATCTTGCTGTGGCCAAAGCTTTTCAAATTTTTATCTTCTTTCTCCACTCTTCTCTATCTTTCCATTCCAATTTTTCTAGACCTAGCTCCCTAATACCTCTTCTTACATCATTCATCTATTTAAATCTAGGTCAACCTCTCTTTCCTTTCCCAGGTGGAATCCACATCAGAGCTTGTCTTGTAATTGTTTTAAATAAGAAAAAAGAAATAAAATTTTGTGCGAGGAATCCTACAGTTCAGCTAGATTGAAAAATTACTTAGCGATTTTATGGCGCATTAACAGGTTGGTATTGTCTGGATTAGTTAAGCGGTGCATTGTGCGAGTGATAGTGAATGTTGTATTAATAAATTAGAACGAGAGAGCATTCCAGGGAATGCCAATTGTCCTCCAACTGCAGTGACATCTTTATTTGTTCAACTGTCATCTCACTCCTTGCATTCTTATTCTTATTCGGAAAAAGACCTTGTCACAAATCAAAATCTGAATTCAATCATAATAAAAATGATTACATACATACATCAGACTCTGAGAGACAGAAGGACCCTCAAGGACTAGAATTAATAAAGCATAAATATAATGCTCTCTATTTCATGCCATTAAATTATTTCCTAGCTTTTCAAAATGCAACATACAATTTTAATTTCATAATTAGAGTGAGTAGTAATTTAAAGAAATTTTAATCGAAATGTGGAAAGATGGTACGTCCCACGCCGTAAGCCCAGTGGTTAACTCTTAAATTGGCAAACAATAATTTCTCGTATTACTTATTTAAATGTAGCGGACCGCACTGAGAACGGAATCGTGCTTAACTGTTATTGTTAGGTAGATTGTTTAATTCCACACTTACTTATTTACTTACTTACTTACTTACTCACTGGCACTAACGAACCCGTAGGTTCAAGGCCGCCATACATCCCTATCCTGAGCCAATGCTTTCCAATCATTCCCTGTATAATCTACTTCCCTCAAATCATAGTTAATGTTGTTCTCCCACCTTATTCTTGGTCTACCAACTGGGCGTTTTCCCTCTGGCTTTCCTACTAGACGCTTCCATGCACGTCTTTCAATCCCCATACGCGCAACATGTCCTGCCCATTGCAGTCTACGAGACTTAACTATTCTCATTATATCTGGCTTCCTATAAAGACCATGTAGTTCATTGTTATGCAGTCTTCTCCATTCAGCTGTCTGTTCATCTCTCTTTAGTCCAAACATTTTCCTAAGAACTTTATTCTCAAATACTCGTAATCTCCTTTCCTCCCTTAAAGCAAGAGTCCATGTTTCGCACCCATATAACATAACTGGTCGAATAATAGTTTTATATATTTTCAGTTTAAGGTTTTTTGAAAGGAGTTGGGACGTCAAGGGTCTCTGCAATGCATAATAGCACGTATTTCCAGAATTGAGCCTATGTTTAATTTCCTTGTGCATCTCATTCCTATTTGCGATTATTGTTCCTAGGTATTTGAATTTAGCCACTTCCTCAAAATTTCCCTCATTTATCATTAGCTGTCCATTTCCATTATATAACGTATTTCTATGTGTGACCATATATTTAGTTTTATTGATATTTACTTCCAGTCCCAATTTCTTAGTATTACTCAGTAGTGCGTGCGTGTTGCCCTTTAGTATCTCCTCGCTATCACCCAATAGTGCTACATCATCGGCATAAACTAACAGCTTTCAAAATGCAATATAAAATATTAATTTCATAATAAGAGTGAGTAGTGATATGAAGAAATTTGTATCGAAATATGGAAAGGAGGTACGTCCCACGCCGTAAGCCCAGTGTTAACTCGTAAATTGGCAAAACAATAATTTCTCGTATTACTTATTTAAATGTGGCGGACCGCACTGAAAACGGAATCAACTTAACTGTTATTATTAGGTAGATTGTTTAATTCCACACGCATTTCAGTAATTTTTTATCGTTAGCTTTCTTCTGTTTTAATAAAACTATGAGATAAATTAAAACAATTATGTATACAATGCGAATTTAGGGCTTAGCAAAAGATGAATTGGCGCAGAGCTACGGAAATTGCGCTGATTCGAGTCTTCTTCTTCTTCTTCTTCTTCTTCTTCTTCTTTAGTAGGCGACTACAACCTTATTGAAATTTTGGCCTCCTTAACAAATTTTCTCCACCTAGATCTATCCTGGATACATACTTGCCAATTTCCAATTTTCATCTCCAATATATATATATATTATAATATCATCCTGCCATCTGTCTTTTTGGGCGTCCAGCTGTTCTGGTGCATATTTGTTTCCTTTATCACAAAAATGGAACCTTAAATAAAGATTTTATCTTAAATCATTCTAATTTTTATGGGAAAATTCTTTTATCAGGAAGGAATTTTGGTTGGTATATACTTCTTACAAGCTTGTGTTCCTGCATCCTATTTATATACCATGGGGGAATACATTTTCTCATGGAATTTCGGTCAGTACGGGACCGTTGCCCACACAGCATCGTGAGGCATTTGGGTAGCTACAATAAGTAGCGGCTCCGGATTGAGAAGACCAGCTATAACAGCTGAGGTACCCGACATGCTGACCACATGTCACCCTACACTGGCTAGATGATCGTCTACCACTGTGATTAACACATGTGGATGTGAGGCCAGAAGCCGGCTAATAGTCCAAGGGCCTTCTAGGTCTGTCGCGCTTGGAATATTTTTCTTGTAAAAAAACCAGAAGGAAAACGCGAAGTTCGTAGACCAAGAATGAGGTGGAACAATAACATTAACCATGATTTGAGGGAAGTAGATTATATAGAAGATAATTGGAAAACATTACCTTAGGATAGGGATGAATGGAGAGCTTATCTTCGCGCGGATATGAACCTACGGGTTCGATATTGCCAGTGAGTTAGTAGTATTATTATTATTATTATTATTATTATTATTATTATTATTATTATTATTATTAACTAACTCACTAGCACTATCGGACCCGTAGGTTCATGACCGCGCGGACATAACCTCTCCTTATATCCCTATCCTGAGCTAATGTTTTCCAATCATTCCCTGTATTATCTATCCCTTAAATCATAGTTAATGTTATTCTCCCACCTCATTCTTGGTCTACCAACTGGAAGTTTTCCCTCTGGTTTACCTACAAGAAGGTTCCATGCACGTCTTTCATTTCCCATTCGTGTCACATATCCTGCCCATCGCAGTCTACGAGACTTAACTGTTCTCATTATATCTGGCTTCCTATAAAGATCATGTAGTTCACTGTTATGCAGTCTTCTCCATTCACCTGTCTGTTCATCTCTCTTTGGCCCGTATTATTATTATTATTATTATTAAACGCTAACCACGGACCACTCAAGTGACATCTATACGAAAACAAGTGTAACTAAATTAGTATGGTTCAAATTCTTCCCTGTAGGGGGAGAGCGCCTACATCTCTGTTAAGGGAAACATGGGCTTACAAGATTACAAGAAGATTATTATCATCATTATTATCATTATTATTATTATTATTATTATTATTATTATTATTATTATTATTAATTAATCAATTGAGTTGGTGTTTACTTGATGAAAATCCATATTTATTAATTAAATAAAAATAAAACGTAGTTTTATTTGATTTTCATATTTATTATATAATTCAGTGACAGCTGTTTCGGTACACTGTACCTTCTTCAGACATGTCAACAAATTATGAATTGTGTTCCAACTGATCTAAGCAACAATATAACAATATTTATTTAAATTTTTAAATTTAACAAACTGTTAAATTCTCAACTTGATTTGAATGAATCCCCTTTGTTAAATTTAAAAATATAAATAAATATTGTATTGTTGCTTAGATCAGTTGGAACACAATTCATAATTTAACATGTCTGAAGAAGGTACAGTGTACCGAAACAGCTGTCACTGAATTATATAATAAATATGAAAATAAAATAAAACTACTACCAATTATTATTATTATTATTATTATTATTATTATTATTATTATTATTATTATTATTATTATTATTATTATTATTATTATTATTATTATTATTATTATTATTATGTGGACTTGATTGTCAAGAAAGTGGTAACTGCCAATACAATATTTAGATCACCCTGTAACAGCGTTAGGATACTTTCATCAAATTTATAGCTATTCTTTGTTTGGATTTCGAAAACTGTTGTAGCGGTTAATGCAATGTTATAATTACTATAGTATGGTATGTGGCATTGCAATGCAATCAAACCGCCATCTATAGTCCGGTCACATCTATCCTGCATGCGGAAACTACTGTAACCGAATTGCAATAGCACTCTCACAATAAATAACTTGTAAGGTTACTTACTTACTTACTCACTGGCACTATCGAACCCGTAGGTTCATGGCCGCGCGGACATAAGCTCTCCATACATCCCTATCCTCAGCTAATGCTTTCCAATCATTCTCTGTATAATCTACTTCCCTCAAATCATAGTTAATGTTATTCTCCCACCTCATTCTTGGTCTACCAACTGGGCGTTTTCCCTCTGGCTTTCCTACAAGAAGCTTCCATGCAAGTCTTTCATTCCCCATACGTGCAACATGTCCTGCCATCGCAGTCTACGAGACTTGACTGTTCTTATTATATCTGGCTTCCTATAAAAACCATAAAAATATTTTCTTTAATTTGCTTACTTGTTATAGTCAGTTACTAGATGGCAGTGGAGACCGAGTTCTCGCGACATCTAGTAATAATGGAGAATATAATATATATAAGAAAAATAAGTGTTTGGATTCGATTCGCCTAGTAGTATAACGGGTACCGACCCAGAGTCCCGTCCAGGCATTTATTTTTCTTATCATGTCATATTAAGCTTGCATTGCTCAATGTAAAAAAAAAAGTTATAACATCGATAAAGCGTGCTATAAAGTAAAAATATTCTGTTTAATTTGCTTACTTGTTATAGTCAGCTACTAGATGGCAGTGGAGACCGAGTTCTCGCGACATCTAGTAATAATGGAGAATATAATATATATGTATATGGTCCACCGCTGTGGTCTCGAGGTAGCGTGCTGCCTTGTCACGAAGCGGGCCCGGGTTCGATCCCCGGTCGAGGCAGTTTTTCTGGGTGAGGTTTTTATCGGGGTTTTTCCTCACCTGTAAGACAAATGTGAGGAAAACTTTAAGGCCCAAACAGTCCCCGAAATCATATGGGCATCATCCTTATCATCATCATCCTTACCATTATCATTATCATCATCATCCTTCACCGGTGTGGAAAGCAACGGGAAGCTACCACACCTATAATTCTCTAGTAAAGCTGCAAGCATAGCATGAAAATGCTATGATTGCAGTGAAGGGCCTGCCTTCGGGCAGAATTACTATGGATGGATGGATATATATATATATGAAAAATAAGTGTTTGGATTGGATTCGCCTGGTGGTGTAACAGGTAACACTCTGGGATACCGACCCAGAGTTCCGGGTTCGAATCCCGTCTCCAGGCATTTATTTTTCTTATGTCATATATATATATATATATATATATATATCCAATTATTACTAGTTCTCGCTACATCTAGTAATAATGGAGAATATAATATATATATATATTTTTTTCTTATGCCATATATATATATATATATATATATATATATATATATATATACTCAATTATTACTAGTTCTCGCTACATCTAGTAATAATGGAGAGTATAATATATATTTTTTTTCTTATGTCATATATCCATCCGTAGTAATTCTGCCCGAAGGCAGGTCCTTCACTACAATCATAGCATTTTCATGCTATGCTTGCAGCTTTACTAGGGAAGTGTGTAGGTGTGGTAGCTTCCCGTTGCTTTCCACACCGGTGAAGGATGATGATGATAATGATAAGGATGATGGCCATATGATTTCGGGGACCGTTTGGGCCTTAAAGTTTTCCTGACATTTGTCTTACAGGTGAGGAAAAACCCCGATAAAAACCTCACCCAGAAAAACTGCCCCGACCGGGGATCGAACCCGGGCCCGCTGCGTGACAAGACAGCACGCTACCTCGAGACCACAGCGGTGGACATGTCATATATATATATATATATATATATATATATATATATATATAACAAAGATAAATGTTAGAATTGGATTTGCCGGTGGTGTAATGGATAGCACGCTGGGGTACCAACGCAGAGGTCCGGGTTCAAATCCCGTTCAGGCATTTATTTTTCTTATGTCATATAGGCCTATATATATATATATATATATATATATATATATATATAATTTTTTATCATGGTCACTTTCGATGTCTATTAGATAGGATCGGCGAAGATCTGTAAAAAAAATTTAAATATTTTTATGGGAACAGCTTCAATAGAGCTATTGCTTCGAAATTCGCTAAAAAGTACACATAGCCTCATTTCAGGGTTATGTTGAGGAAGACAAGAAAACTATGCTAGTTTATGGTGATAAGATTTTCACGTAAAGACGTGAGTCGGACGGGATCAAGTGATAGAAAATGGAGGCACGCAGACGCGACGCCACGGTGCGGCAGACAGATAAATCTGCGCGGTAATTGTGATCCGCTACTGCATTGCTAAAGAAAAACAATTATTATTGGTAAACCTGCTTTTTCCTAGTCTAGTACCAACAGTTTTTTTTGCCACGTTTCAACTCTTTTTATTCGGAATATTTTTATATTAAATTTTCTGTAACAGTCGTTTCTGGATTGAAAAAAATGTAATGAATTCATCATAAGTAAGGTCACGAGTGATTTCCAATTTATCTAGAGAATTTGGAAATCAAGAGTGGCATTTGTTGGGACTATTTAACGAATAAAATTAAGCTATTTACTCACAAATCATTATTTAACTGTAGTTATTTTAAAATATTTATATATTTAATGTAAACGGCGATGTTTGAAAACAAATGAGAAGCGATAGGTACGCTTCTACTGCTTCTTTTGTTTATCACTGCAACCAGATCATACTATTTATTGCCAAAGGAACGCAATATTATAAGAATGCACTCTAATGGAGAAAAAATGAAACACATCAAACTGTATATTAATTCATTCCTGATGTCGTATGATGTAAATATGACAATTATATTTTTCTGGAATGTTATTACCTGGGAGAAAATACATTTAAGAAAGTGCAAACAGTGGTTTCTTTTTTTGGTGGTATAATCAATTGCTACAAATGTTTTTATATTAACTTCCGCATGCGCTATGTATTGATATTCATGCACTATATATACAATCTGGTAGCCGTATTTATTGGAGAGTTGGTCACTGCAAAATAATGCTATGACCTATTCAGAATGTTAAAAAGGAGGTGCTCTCTTTATTATGATAAACTTTAGTTGGTAAATTCTAGGCGAAAAAGACTGTGATTGGTTGCAAATAAAAAAAAATCATTGAAATGTGATTGGTCATCAACTCCCATTTGGGGCACGAGTTAATTAATCAGTATTAGCATTTTTCTGCAAAATATTCACTTGGTAACTTTGTCTCCGAAACTTATTAAATCTTTAACATTTACAGCTCAGGCGGTGAGGTGTCGGATCTAGTGCTGGATATGTGAAGTTATTTTGTTCTTTCTTCGTGTACGATTTTCTGTGGAACTCATTCAGCCTCTTATAAAATAAGTACTGGACATTTTTCTTGACTATTTAACTCATGCCCCAAATGGAGTCAATAACCAATCACGTTTCAATGGATTTTGTTTTATAACCAATGACAGTCGTGTTTTCGCCTCGAGATATATCGAACATTCGGTTTACCAAAATGAAGGAAAGCAAGCTCATGAGGTTTTAATATTCTGAAACCACGGTCAGCAAACACTTATGTTGCAGTGACTGACTCCCTAACCAATACGTAGAAAAAACAGAAGGAAAACGCCCAGTTGGTAGACCAAGAATGAGGTAGGAGAATAACATTAACTATTATTTGAGGGAAGTAGATTATACAGGGAATAATTGGAAGACATTAGCTCTGGATAGGGATTATGAAGAGCTTATGTCCGCACGGCCATGAACCTACGGATTCAATAGTGTCAGTGAGTTAGTTAGTGTTAGTTATAGCAAATAATGAACAGATTACTAAGCATATGATTCAATTAAGAGGGAGAAGTTATATAGTATCCTGCTGGAGTTCGGAATTCCTAAAAAGTTAGTTAGACTTATACGAATGTGTCTAAATGGCACAAAGAGTAGGGTGCGTGTAGGCAAACAGTTTTCAGACACTTTTGAAATCCAGAATGGGTTGAAGCAAGGAGATGCACTATCTCCTGTACTATTTAATTTTGTACTAGAGCATGCCATTAAATCTTTAGAGAATGAGGAAGGCTTACAACTCAATGGTATTAATAAGCTGTTAGTTTATGCTGATGATGTAGTACTACTGGCCGATAGCGAGGAGATACTAAAGGCCAACACGCACACACTATTGAGTAACACTAAGAAATTAGGACTGGAATAAATATCAGTAAAACTAAATATATGGTCACACATAGAAATACATTATATAATGGAAATGGACAGCTAATGACAAATGAGGGAAATTTTGAGGAATTGGCTGAATTCAAATACCTAGGAACAATAATCACAAATAGGAATGAGATGCACAAAGAAATTAAACATAGGCTCAATTCTGGAAATGCATGCTATTATGCATTGCAGAGACTTTTGATGTCCCAACTCCTTTCAAAAAACGTTAAGCTGAAAATATATAAAACTATTATTCTACCAGTTATATTATATGGGTGCGAAACATGGACTCTTACTTTAAGGGAGGAAAGGAGATTACGAGTATTTGAGAATAAAGTTCTTAGGAAAATTTTTGGACCAAAGAGAGATGAACAGACAGGTGAATGGAGAAGACTACATAACAATGAACTACATGGTCTTTATAGGAAGCCAGATATAATAAGAACAGTTAAGTCTAGTAGACTGCGATAGGCAGGACATGTTGCGCGTATGGGGAATGAAAGACGTGCATGGAAACTTCTTGTAGGAAAGCCAGAAGGAAAACGCCCAGTTGGTAGACCAAAAATGAGGTGGGAGAACAACATTAACTATGATTTGAGGGAAGTAGATTATACAGGGAATGATTGGAAAGCATTAGCTCAGGATAGGGATGTATGGAGAGCTTATGTCCGCGCGGCCATGAACCTTCGGGTTCGATAGTGCCAGTGAGTAAGTAAGTAATGTTGGTTATAATATACAGTTTGATGTGTTTCATTTTTTTCTCCACTAGGGTACATTCTTACAATAATGCGATCCTAATTGGCAATAAATAATATGATCAAGTAGCAGTGATGTACAAATGAAACATAAACAAACATTTATATGTTGTTTACAAACATCGCCGTTAATGTCAGGATACTTTAAGGCCCAAACGGTCCCCGAACATCATCTGGCCATCATTATCATCAATATCATATTCACCTCATTAGAATAAATTTAGGTTTAAGGCCTCTCCTGGTGCATCTTTACCCATTTCATATCATTGGGGCAGCGTAACCCCGCCTTCCAGGCTCCCTAACCTCAGAAGTGGCTTACAATACGCCAATGTCAGGAGAGAATCCTGAAATATCGAATGACAAGCATGTGGCATTGAACAAAATAAATGAATTTCTATCTGTGAACATATATTTGATTAAATAATCAATTGAGTTGGTGTTTACTTGATGAAAATCCATATTTATTAATTAAATAAAAATAAAACGTAGTTTTATTTGATTTTCATATTTATTATATGATATTTATCATATTTATTATATGATAAAAAGTTGAACATTAATGTGGCATTTAAAACTAATAAAACTTTACAAAATATAATAAAAAACAATAAAACCAAAATAAAAAAGAAAAGTTATCAGGTGTATATAAATTGAAGTGTGGCACATGTGACAATGTCTATATAGGACAAACTAGTAGACCTTTTATCTCTCAGATAAAGGAACAGATGAGAGCATATAACAGAAATTTTAGAATATTCAAAATATGCTAACCACCTATTCCAATTTAATCATTGTTTCGATCCAAATTTTGAAATTTTACATATTTGTGATAAGGGTAAGAAGTTAGATCTTCTGGAGGCTGTAGAAATTAATAAATTTAAAAGTAGTAACAAACTGTTAAATTCTCAACTTGATTTGAATGAATCCCCTTTGTTAATTTAAAACATTTAAATAAATATTGTTGTATTGTTGCTTAGATCAGTTGGAGCACAACTCATAATTTGTTAACATGTCTGAAGAAGGTACAGTGTACCGAAACAGCTGTCACTGAATCATATAATAAATATGAAAATAAAATAAAACTACGTTTTATTTTTATTTAATTAATAATATTTTTGTTTTATTGATGTTTACTCCCAGTCCCAATTTCTTAGTGTTATTCAATAGAGTGTGTGTTACAGAATTGGGTTCGATAGTGGCGATGAGTTAAGATCAAATACAGATATGAGCTACAAGCATTTTGTTCATCTTTAAGAACTCACAGTATCGTGGAATTACGTATTGGAACCACCATTGTATAGGGTCATAAAGTTTGGTGTTGTTTTGCAGCAATTTGAACATAAATCTGGGAATGTGACGTCGATAGTAGTTGACCTTGGTCGGAGTAACGAGGTTAATAACAAATCTGATCATTAAGACATCATCCTGCTCAATTATTCAATTAAGCGATTGCAGTGGACCTTGCCATTTAAGATGCCGCCTTGTCTTGCTCTAATTTACGAGTTCTGGCAACAAGCCGTGTGAATTTCTACTGTTCTACGCATCCTAAAATGGCATAAACACTCATAAACAATCTTTCTTAGCATTTATAATCACTATTTTTTCTTCTAACACCGTTTGAATAATTCATAGAGAAACGTGCTTCGTAATCTAAGCACTAAATAAATAGCCAAGCATGTTTCATGGTTTGTTTCCTAATCGCAGGAAGAATAAGATGATTAGAAATTGTTCATCGAATGTCGGAAGAGCGTGTATCAAAGGAAATAGATATATTTAAACTAACTCTATTACATTTCAACTAAATTTAAAATTACGGAGGAAAGAAGATTAGGAGTATTTGAGAATAAAGTTCTTAGGAAAATGTTTGTGCCAAAAAGAGATGAACAGACAGGTGAATGGAGAAAACTACATAATAGTGGGCTACGTGATATGTATAGGAAGCCAGATATAATAAGAACAGTTACATCTCACATAGAAATACATTATATAATGGAAATGGACAGCTAATGACAAATGAGGGAAATTTTGAGCAAGTGGCTGAATTCAAACACCTAGGAGCAATAATCACAAACAGAAATGAGATGCACAAGGAAATTTAATATAGGCTCAATTCTGGAAATGCGTGCTATGCATTACTGAGACTCTTGACGTCCCAACTCCTTTCAAAAAACGTTAAATTGAAAATATATAAAACTATTATTCTACCAGTTAAATTATATGGATGCGAAACATGGACTTTTACGTTAAGGGAGGAAAGGAGATTACGAGTATTTGAGAATAAAGTTCTTAGGACAATTTTTGGACCAAAGAGTGATGAACAGACAGGAGAATGGAGAAGACTGCATAACAGTGAATTACGTGGTCTTTATAGGAAGCCAGAGAACAGTTAAACCTCATAGACTGCGATGGGCAGGACATGTGGCACAAATGTGGAATGAAAGACATGCATGGAAGCTTCTTGTAGGAAAACAGAGGGAAAACGCCCAGTTGGTAGACCAGGAATGAGGTGGGAGAATAACATTAACTATGATTTGAGGGAAGTAGATTATACAGGGGATGATTGGAAAGCATTAGCACAGGATAGGGATGTATAGATGTATTAAGTAGTTAAATCTTAGAAAGTACTGTTTTTGGGTGTGACTATATTTCTTTTGGTCTTATTTTATTAAGATTATCAATTTGTGTTTTAATGATTCTTTCTCGAGAATCAGTATTTCGGGCAAGTTATTTTGACTATTAAACTCTTGTCCCAAATGGGAGTCAATGGCCAATCACGTTTCAATGATTTCTGTATTACAACCAATCAGAGTCGTGTTTCACGAAATATTTATCAGTGTTATATTTGCCATATTAAAGAAATCTCCTCCTTTTTAACATTCTGAACAGGTCTGACCATTATTTTGCAATGACTGTGCCCATAAGAAATACGGCTAGCAGATTGTATATATAGTGCATAGATGTCAACACGTAGCGCTTGCAAGAGTTAATATATAAACATTTGTAGCAATTGATTATACCACAAAAAAAAGGAACCAGTGTTTGCACTTTCTTAAATGTATTTTTTCCCCAGGTAATAACATTCCAGAAAAATATAATTGTCATATTTACATCATACGACATCAGAAATGAATTGATACACAGTTTGATGTGTTTCATTTTTTCTCCACTAGAGAGCAATCTTACAATATTGCGTTCCTTTGGCAATAAATAGTATGATCTGGTTGCAGTGATAATCAAAAGAAGCAGATGAAGCGTACCTATCGCTTCTCATTTGTTTTCAAACATCGCCGTTTACATTAAATATATAAATATTTTAAAATAACTATAGTTAAATAATGATTTGTGAGTAAACAGCTTAATTTTATTCGTTAAATAGTCCTAACAAATACCACTCTTCATTTCCAAATTCTCTAGATAAATTGGAATTCACTCGTGGCATTACTTATGTTAATCTCTTTGAGTGTGTCAACACGGATTTTATTATTAGAATTTAAAGCTACTTGCCACGTTATATTGAAATAGTGTGTGAAAATGAACACAGAAAACAGACCACCAACTGATTAGTCTGGAGGCTAATAGCTGTAAGGTAATTGTGAGCACGGCGAATATACGCTGCAGGCGCGCGCATTAAGTGAGCTATCAAGATACTCGTTATTGCGCGTTCGCATTAACTCATCACAATGCCCGCTGTTTTCACCGTTATAATTCATAAATTAATGCTATTTCTTAAGAAACGCCGATATCTTAAAAGAATTGAAGACTACACCAATTTTGGAATATATTAAACAGTACCAACTAAATTGGAAACACCATCTTGAAAGAATGAGTTCAGATCGGATCCCCAAAGCTGTTTATAATTATATACCAAGAGGACGAAGATCTCTGGGCCGTCCTATGAAACGCTGTAGGGTAAATTTTCTATAGGATCGTAACAGGCCTTGGCCTAATACTTGGAAGGAAGGAAGAAGAAAATGATGCTATTTCTTCTGTATAAACGGCGAAATTATTAAAATTTATATATGATATATATATATATATATATATTATATATATATATATATATGTGTGTGTGTGTGTGTGTGTGCGTGCGCGTGCGCGTGCGTTCAGACCCTCAGGGGACCACGATTTTTATTTAATCGAAAGCATACTTGGCATTGTAGCATTTAATTAAAAAAAAGTAAGGTCAAATTATATAACTAGCAAAATCAGACCAATAGGTGTAGCGGTTCGCCTGAAACCGATCCGATTGAGGGTCTTTCCACTTTTCAGCGGTTGCTCTTTTACCAGCCGGCTGCTGGCCCTTCACATCCACATGTGTCAATCACAGAGGTAGATGATCAACAGCCAGTGTAGGGGTGACATGTGGTTAGCATGTCGAGTCCCCCAGCTGTTATAGCTGGTTCCTCAACCTGGAGCCGCTACTTATTGTAGCTACCCAATTGCCTCACGATGCTGGGTGGGCACCGGTCCCATACTGGCCGAAATACCATGAGAAAATGTCTTCCCCCATGGAGACTCGAACCAGCGCAAGTCCCGTAGCTCTGCCAAGGCTTCCTACTTTAACCGCTCGGCTACGGCGCGGGACTCGCCTGAAACGAAAACTTAAATATCACCCTAGTGGTCGCAGTTTTTCAATGTTTCACAACGAAACTCACTATATATGTTATTAAAATAAGCAGGGAAAAATATTTCCCAAAATCAGCAAAACTAGCCATTAGAAGTGGGTCTTTATCAGAAACTTGAAATTTAAAATTGTGTCTAGCAGCCGCCATGTTTGGTTCGTCGCAATGTAGGGAACATAACCGCTTGGCCACCGCTGTAATCTAGAAATAACGTAGTTAGCTGAGAGACAGCAGGCCCAGATTCGATCCTTATTTCTCGTTCATTTTTTCCCCTATCTAATATATAAAAATGAATGTTTTTTTTTGTTTGTACTTTATGCGTGGCCATACCGTTGATCCGATTGTGATGGAGCTTTTTGCAAAATGTTCAGGAGATTCCCGGGATGAACATAGGCTATAAGAGAGTTGTTATACTCAACTCCTACCCCCTTAAAATTCGCCCTTTGTAGTGGAAAACGTAAAAAAGTAGCTCTTTGGACGCTTAAATGGCTTGCGCTGCCTAAACCGTAACAAATGCACAAAATTAATGTACATAATTCAATATCTCAAAAAGCTCTACAAAAAAGTCCGCGACAGCATATGTTTATCTCTTACGGATAACTCACAATAACCATTTTTGTCTTTCATTGATGCCAAGAAGATCGAGACAAGTACGTAGATTCCTGTGCAAGCATAGCAGCACATGGCGGGCATTCTTTTACGGATAACTCACAATAATGAATGTTGTCTTTTAGCTCATTTATGCCAAGAAGATCGAAATAAGTAGATTCCCGGGCAACACCGGGTAATCAGCACGGGGAATCTTAAAATAATTACGATATACATTTATAATTATTTTTCATTTTACTTATTCAACTAATCATAAGGAGTAAAAATAATTACGGTATAAATATTTCCTCTTACTTATTTAACTAAACATAAAACGCATTAATTTTCGTATTTCAGCTCATTTATGTCAAGAAGATCGGGATAAATAGATTCCCGGGCAACGCCGGGTAATCAGCACGTGGTATCTAAAAATATAAATTTATAGTTATTTTCCATTTTACTTATTCAACTAAACATAAAAGAACATTAATTTTAATTTATTTAGGCGGAGCAGCGCACGCCGGGTATTGGCTAGTATCATATAATTTTGGGTCCACCGCTGTGGTCTCGAGGTAGCGTGCTGCCTTGTCACGCAGCGGGCCCGGGTTCGATTCCCAGTCGGGGCAGTTTTTCTGGGTGAGGTTTTTATCGGGGTTTTTCCTCACCTGTAAGACAAATGTCAGGAAAACTTTAAGGCCCAAACGGTCCCCGAAATCATATGGCCAGCATCATCATCCATATTATTATCATCATCATTCTTCACCGGTGTGGAAAGCAACGGGAAGCTACCACACCTACAATTCCCTGGTAAAGCTGCAAGCATAGCATGAAAATGGTATGATTGCAGTGAAGGACCTGCTTCGGGCAGAATTACTATGGATGGATATAATTTTGGTTGCTTGACTGATTGATTGATTGTTCGATTGCTTGCTTGGTTGGTTAAATTCCATTGTGTTTTGTACAACTTTTTAAAATAATTCATATTTTCATTTTCTAAAAAATTAAATTCACATTTTGTTGAAATATAAATTTCTAATGTTTCTATGTGATATTAGATAAGACATTAACTGTCGAGTATCTATATTACGCTTTTCTTTAAGCGTCTTTCATCGGACTATTTAACTCATGCCACAAATGGGAGTCAATAACCAACCACGTTTCAATGAATTTTGTTTTTCAACCAATCACTGTCCTGTTTCACCTCGATTATTATCGAATTTTGATTACCAAAATAAATAAAGCCTCTCTTTAATATTCTGAACAGGTCAGAGCATTATTTTGCATTAGCCGATTTTCCAAGAAATACGTTGAACATAGCAAATAATGAACAGATTCCTTCGACCTACACATTTTATAATTGTGTGTTCAATAATTGTGTTTTTAAAATACAGACAAAAAACATAACACAGAAATAAGACAACAACTAAAAGTAGAGGAATTAAACACAACAATAGAGAAATACAGAACAAACTGGAAAGAACACTTGGCAAGGATGACTGAGAATATAATACCAAAAGCAGCATACAGCTATTCACGACGAGGAAGAAGAAGTTTGAGAAGACCAAAGAAAAGATGGAAAGAGTAGCAATTTGGAGCCGGAACATGCTAGTAAATAAACCTAAACCGTGATGAAGAAGAAGAAATATTGGTTTTACTGAGTTGTTTCCGAAAAAATGAATTAATAACCTATAATGTTGGTTATAATGTACAGTTTGATGTGTTTCATTTTTTTCTCCACTAGGGTGCATTCTTACAATATTGCGATCCTATTCGGCCATAAATAGTATCAAATTTCAATGATGAACAAATGAAACATAACCTAAAATTTCTGATTTGTTTTCAAACATCGCCGTTTACATTAAATATATAAATATTTTAAAATAACTATATTTAAATAATGATTTGTGAGTAAACAGTTTAATTTTATTCGTTAAATAGTCCTAACAAATGCCACTCTTGATTTCCAAATCCTCTAGATAAATTGGAAATCACTCGCGGCATTACTTATGACAATGCAATGGACTTCATTCTCTTAGGAATGTGTTAAATCTAACTTATTTTAACAGGTAACTCAAGATGCAAGTTCGGTGCGTGTTCGGTTGGTAATGTAGGGTCCATATTTGAATTGTTAAGTAGCGCCTACTGAAGGAATTATATAGTAGGCAGACCGAACCTTGAGGCAGATTTGCCTTGCATGTGAACTACTGGATATCCTAGCACGAGCTCCTGCACCACGGGGCTACAATAAACTTCCCGTCATATAAAAAACACGCTTTAGTAGGACCCCATGTCCTTGTTTGCTCTTAATTTGAATAGCGGTTTCTTCTTTTTTTATTTGTTTATTTTTTTTTCAACCTTTCTGAATTTTCTTTTTGGTTTTGATTCAATCATGACTTATAAGAAGTAGAAATAATTTCTGCCGGCAAACCTTCCAAGGATCCGCTGAGTTTTCTTCAAAAAGTTACAAGACTCATTTTCATTAGAGATGCATGATATCGTACCAGGAAAATTTGGACATGGAGAAGAAATTAGGGAAATTTCAACAGATATGTGGTTCAATAAGAAGATATTTGAGAAATAAGACCACAAGGGAAACTCAAATACAATTTTACAAAACAGTAGCCGTTCCAACGTTAACATACGGTTCTGAGACTTGGTCTTTAACGATCTCTGATAAAAATAAAATTGAGACAATAGAAATGAGATTTCTCAGATCAGTTGCAGGTGTATCTCCAAGAGATCAAAAGAGAAGTCAAGATATCAGAGATGAATTACAAATATATAATATAAACGAGAGAATACACACAAATAAATGTAATTGGTTTGAACATATACAAAGAATGCCAAATAATCGTTTATCAAAACAGCTGCTTCATTATAGGCCTCTAGGCCGAAGAAATGTAGGAAGACCAAAACGTCGTTGGAAAGACGACCTGCACCTGCAGCATATAGTGCACCGGGGAGCGGAACGGGCCAACCGGCCCATACCTTGAAGATGATGATGATAAAGTTAGGCCTATATAGTGTCCTGCTGGAGTTTGGAATTCCTAAAAAGCTAGTAAGACTTATTCGGATCTGTCTAAATGGCACAAAGTGTAGGGTGCGAGTAGGCAAACAGTATTAAAATAGTTTTGAAATTCATAGCGGATTAAACCAAGACTCCGTCTTGCTGACAGACGTAAATTGCACTCTCTTTCACTACTTTTCAAGCTTCTGAATTCCTACACTCCTAGTTACCTGGCGTCCAGATTTGAGAAGTTATCCTCTTACCACAATATTGACACTAGGTCACAATATAGCAGTCTGCTAACATTTCCTCTTCATAGCACTTCCTCTTATTCTACTTCCTTCACAGTAGCCTCTGCCCGCTCCTGGAATTTCCTTCCTCAAGGTATCAGGGGTTTCCGCACACTTGGCACTTTTAAGTCAGGCTTATACAGTTACCCGTTGTCTAATAATTAATTTTTCTCTTATTTAAATTTATACTATGTCAATAATTTTTTATCTTTTTTATATATCTTGTACATATTATAAATTTAATTCGTTAAATCTAGAGTAAATCAAAATACATTATAAATATTCAATTATTGTAATTTAGATGTAAGACTATTTTTTTAATTTTTTTAAACCTGGATGAGTGGTAGACAAGGCCTTAAGGCCTTAACTCTGCCACCTATTATTATTATTATTATTATTATTATTATTATTATTATTATTATTATTATTATTATTATTATTATTATTATTATATCGGCCACGGTGGACTAGTGATTATGTTCCTTGCCTCTGGTCCCGAGGGTCGCGGGTTCAAACCCGGTCGATGGATTTTTTAGGATGGAAAAATCCATGGAGCAAGTCCTTCGGGAGGGACCCGAGTCTGAAGATTTTCAGACTCGTAAAAGATCCTTAAGCCTCAATGAAACGCCTCTAAGCAAAATTGATCGAATTTTCCCGTCCTAGTACTACCTTGATTTCCTAGATATCAGTATGAGGCAGAACGTTGACCACGGACCACTCAAAGGACATTTATACGAAAACAAGTGTAACTAAATTAATATGGTTCAAATTCTTCCCTGCGGGGGAAAGCGCCTAAATCTCTGTTAAGGGAAACATGGGCTTACAAGATTATTATTATTATTATTATTATTATTATTATTATTATTATTATATCCTCTATTCAGTTTTGTACCATAACATGCTATCAGCTACAACTCAGTAGTGTTAAATATGCTATTCGTTTTTTGCTGATGATGTAGTATTAGGTATTAGCAAGGATATACTAAGTGCCAAAATGCACACTCTATTGAATAACACTAAGAAATTGGGACTGGAAGTAAACATCGATAATTCTAAGTATATGGTCACACGTATAAATAAATTATTTAATGAAATGGACAGTTAATAATAAATGAGGGAATTTTTTGAACAAGTCACTCAATTCAAATATCTAGGAACAATGCTTTCAAATAGGAATGAGGTGCACAAATAAATTAAACATAGGCTCATTTCTGGAAATGCTATCGTCCCAACTTCTCTAAAAAAAATGTTAAACTGAAAATATATGTAACTTTTTTTCTCCCAGTTATATGATATGGATGCGAAACATGGACTCTTATTTTAAAAACGGAGAAAACAATACGAGTATTTGAGAAAAAAGGTTCTTAGGAACATTTTTGGACCAAACAGAGATGAACAGACAGGCGAATGGAGAAGACTGTTTAACAGTGATCTACGAGACCTTGATGGGAAACCAGATACATTAAATCTCGTAAACTGCAGTAGGCAGGACATTTGACACGAATGGGAAAAGAAACAGGGGCATGGAAATGCCTTGTAGGAAAACCAGAGATTAAGTGTCCAATAGGTAGGCCAAGAATGAGGTGGGAGAATAACATTAACCATGATTTAATCTCGGTAATTAAAAACCTCGCTATCGCTCGATTTTTAAACATTTCCTCGCTTCTGTAAAAACCACTTCGCACCTCGCATCGTAATATACTATTATTCGATCCCTAATACTTCTCTTTCTAATTCGATTAATAAGGAAATTTATATGTATATTTTAATGTATGCAGACGATCTGGTAATTATACAGAAGTCAGAGGATAATTTACAAAGAGCCATTTACATGTTTAATCAATTAGGACTCTATTATAATCTCAAAGTCTCAACTTCAAAAACTAAAATTATGGCTTTTCAGGGCAAAGTGCCAGTCAGAGCAAAAATAGTGATCAGTAATGAAATAATAGAACAGATAGCACACTTTAACTATCTTGGTTCAGATATAACATACAGCTATGATTGGGATATACATAATAAATTAAACCGATATCAAATGATGTGTGGCACCATAAGAAGAACCCTCCGAAAGACTCGAAGAGAAACTCAGCTCAGGTTTTATAAATTTATGACTGTTCCTGTTCTTTTACATGGATCTGAATCTTGGGTACTTACGAAAAAAGATATCTCACACATTCAAGCCACTGAAATGAAAGATCCGTAAATGGATGTAGACGCATGGATAGATTATACAATGAATCAATAAGAAATGAACTGGAGATATTTTCAATAGTTGATAAACTAGAAGAGCACAAATACCAATAAGTAAAGTGATCCCACAACAGGCCCGGAGGCCCTTGGGGTAATAGGAGGTTAAGGCTCCCACTTTTTCTAGACAATCGGCACTTTATGTCAGCCGGGTTGTCAGCCCTGCGTGACGGCCGCCTTTACCCCCAGAACAAAGTCTGGTACTCATTTCCGTTAGAGGCTGAGTCGACCCCAGGGCCATAGTGCCGCTGGAGGGTTTGGGTCAGTTTAAAAATCCTGATCCTAGCGGGACTTGAACCCTCGACCCTCCGGCTTGTAGCTCAGTGCCTTAACCACTACGCTACGGCGTGCCCCCTACACAAATAATGGAAAGAACATTTAGACAGAATGGACAATAATAATAATTATAATAATAATAATGATATTTTATTTATTCTGGCAGAGTTAAGGCCATAAGGCCCTCTCTTTCACTCAACCAGCACAAATACAAATAAATATTCGACAAATATAGATATACACTATACTAATTATAAACAGTTAAAGATACAATAAATGTAACAATGTAAATGTCATGTACAAACAACATTTTATAGGGTAATAACAATAATGATACGATAATAATAATAATAATAATAATAATAATAATAATAATAATAATAATAATAATATAAATATGATACATTATACGGGAAACACCAATTAATATATATATACCTTACACTGGATAATAATGAAGTCGAGTTTAGAGCAAATATAAATTTAGATTTCTTTTAAAAGATGTCAATGTCCGGCAGCCCCTTATTTCTTGTGGTAGGGAATTCCAGTTGCGAGAAGTGGAGATGGTATATGACATGGAGTGATGTGATGTCCTATGTTGCGGTATATTAAGCAAGAGACTATGTTGTGATCTTGTGTTTAAGTTATGGTTTGAGGATAGATACTGGAAACGGGATGATAAATAATTGGGAATCGAGGTATGTAGGATCTTAAATAGGAGAATTAGACAGTGCGATTTTCTTCTCTCTTTTAGATGTAGCCATGACATTTGGTGGAATAATGGAGAAATGTGATCGTATTTTCGAACATTACAAGATTACCCAAAAAAATATCAAATCACCTACAAACCACATGGAAAAAGATCTTTGGGACGGCCAAGGAAACGATGGACTTGAGACCGGAACATTGACCTAATCCTGGAAAGGAAGAAGAAGAAGAAGATGTCTCTGTAAATATTATGCAAGATCCATGGTATAAATATATGTACGCGGTATGTTATAATAACGTTTTCCGTTAAGTTTAGAGTCACTTGCGGCAGTTGAATGCGCGAAACGTATGATCATCATCATTACATTGGCCAGGAGCCATATTGGCGATTGTATCAAATATTTACAAACGTCAGGACCTCCGTGTATAATAACAGCTATGATCAGCTTGTTGATACGTAACGTTATGAGATGCTATACTTATTAATAAGCATGCTTACTGGCCTCGTGGTGCCACAGGACACTTATCAATAGGGCAAGGCAATTAATTATTTTGCATCTTTTTTATGGAGGTTAAAACGTTGCCTGAATATATCAAAATGTATGGCATTAAAAAACGGATTAAATACGGGATGAATCATAAATATGGCTATACGTTTGATCGTGTTGTGTGATCAAAATATTACCATTACAGGAAATATGAAATTACCGTTGGAAAGTGATGAGAAAACTTCTAAATGCTTTTGAAATAGGAGGATTAAGAGTAAACATGGAAAAAAACTGAATATCTTGTAGTAGGAGGAAGTGGACGAGATATATCCCTACCCCAAGGAATTATTAGAGCTGTTAAAAAATTTAAATATTTGGGATCACTTATTGATGAATCAGGGAGTTGTAAAGCTGAAGTAGATAGCAGGTTAGTACAAGCACGAAGAGCCATAAAAATGTTGAATGGAGTACTGTGGAGTAGGACCATGTCAAACCACACGAAGAAGAGGATTTTGAAGTCTGTTGTGGAAAGCATAATGACTTATGGTGCTGAGGGATGGACTTTGGTAGAGGGACAAAAAACTAAGATCTTGGCAGTGGAGATGGATGGAATAAGACGCAGTGCCAGGGTGTCCAGGTTGGAAAGAAGAAGAAATGAAGAAGTGAGGCAGATGATGGATATGGAGGAGACAGTGGTGGAAAGGATCGAAAGACGAGCTCTTCAGTGGTATGGCCATGTCAGGAGAATGGAGGATGATAGGTGGCCCAAAACTCTTTTGGAATGGTCACCTTCTGGAAGAAGGAAACGGGGCAGGCCAAGAACAACTTGAGAGGAGAGATCCATAGATTGATGAACGACCGAGGTCTGGAGGAGGATGAATGGCGTGATCGGTAAGAATGGCGAATGGGAATACAGGGTAACCGCTGAAAAGTGGAGAGACCCTCAAAAGTAAAAAGTAAGTAATATTGAAATTTTAGTTTGTACATCTCTTTCACATGTACCTAAACATGTAATTATTGACCCAAGATATTTAAAAATTTCACTTTTTTATTTTTTTATGAAATATGTCGATAATATCAATGTTATATAATAATTTCAAAACATATTTTTGGTGATGTAATATTGTTAACAGTTAGCTGAACCTCTGGTAAAGATACGAGCTACATGTAACAAGCTTAAAATGATATCTTACTCAGTACAAAACTGACATTGGCCTGTAGCAAGAGGGAAATATATTAGAGCAACGCCTGATCGTGGACAGAGGGCGGGTTCTGGTCCAAGTGGAGGAGGTGTGGCAGCAGTAGTTTCTCCTAACAGCGGCAAATAGCTAACAATCTAGATGCATACTTATCTATGATAAAGGTATCAACAGCCAGATTGAGTTATTTTCAAGCGCATCTCGCCCCTAGCGAGACTAGTTTACTCCTACGCTTTTTTTAAAATAATTATTATGTTCTCGTCGCAAATACTTCATTTATTTATCTTTAAATCGCAATTCTGCATTCTCGTTTATTGACATTGTGCATCAAAAACGTTAGAAGGCAGTAAGACATTCTTCCTTTAAAAATGCCTCCTTACTTACCCTGGAATCGGCCGCGGTGGACTAGTGGTTATGCTCCTTGCCTCTGGTCCCGAGGGTCGCGGGTTCAAACCAATCCGGGGTCGATGGATTTTTTAGGATGGAAAAATCCAAGGAGCAAGTCCTCCGGGAGGGACTTTAAGCCGTGGGTCCCGAGTCTGAAGATTTTCAGACTCGTAAAAAATGCTTACGCCAAAATGAAAAGGCCTCTAAGCAAAATTTACCGAACTTTCTCGTCCTAGTACTACCTTGGTTTCCTAGATGTCAGTATGAGGCGGAACGCTGACCACAGACCACTCAGAAATGACATCTATACTAAAACAAGTGTTACTAAATTAGTATGGTTCGAATTCTTCCCTGTAGGGGGAGAGTGCCTAAATCTCTGTAAAGGGAAAACATGGGCTTACAAACAAAAACAACTTATACCTATAAGGTGAGAGGTTAAACTAAGTTAATGGAATGGTATTAATTAATTAATTGATTAATTAGTTTCTGTATATTTTAAAAATAATTTAGATATTCATTCATTCTGAGAATTTTCCAAATTATTTGGGAATAATTATGGATAACATTGAAGGTATAGGCAAAGAGAATATAAAACATAGAATTGAATTGAATAGCAAAATAATATCATCGTTAAATTCCATATAGTGGGATAAGCATATTTGGAAAGACACAAAAAATATATTGGTAAAACATTGGTGGAATCTGTTGCAATGGATGGAAGTGAGGTATGAACAATCAATAAGTACTACAAGAATAGACTAATAGCTCTAGAAATGGATTATTTACGCAGAAGTGCCAGAAAGTCTAAATTAGAACATGTCACAAATAAGGAAATTAGAAACATAATGGAAGCAGAAGAAAGCATAATTGAAAGAATTGAGGAGAAGGAATTAAAGTGGTTAGGACATGTTTTAAGAATGGAAGATGAGCGATGGCCAAAGCAACTATATCAATGGCATCCGACCAGAAGGAGGAAGAGAGGGAGACCAAAGTTAACACGGAAGGAAAACATGAAGACAGTAATGCAAGCAAGAGGGCTAAGCATTGAAGATGCCCAAGATCGTAGGCTTTGGAGGTTTGGCCCGGGAAGACGGCAGCAGCTGTAAAAACCCGAAGATAGATAGATAGATATTCATTCATTCTGAGAATTTTCCTCATCATTGAGGGTTTTCTCCAACCAATATTAGTAATTAACATGAATTATATATATATATATATATATATATATATATATATATATATATATATAAATGACTATGGACTTTTAGATTATCATTTTGCAACAAACATTCACAAATTTCCCTTAATTTCTCTGTCCTCTGTGTCTTCATCTGTTACACCAAATTTCCTCATTGAAAAATGTTGTTCTTCCAGGTCGTTCTTGGCCTTCCTTTTCTGTTCCTTCTTTCAATTTTCCATGCATAGACGGCCTTTGGTAGTCTTCCATCTTGCATTCTTCTTACGTGTCCATACCATTTTAGCCTCCTGTGTTCAATCTCATCCATTATATTTCTTTCTGCATTCATCCATTTTCTAATTTCTGTATTTCCAACTTTTTCCAGACGAGATTTTCTGGCAACTCTTCTCCAAAAATCTATTTCAACTGCAGTTATTCTGTTGACATGTTGTTGTGTCATTGTCCAAACTTCCGATCCATATAACATTATTTAAATATACTCTCTGTATAATGCAATGTTTCCTGGCTAACGTTACTGTAATGGAATCAGTCATTTCGAAAAGGGAGCATCTACAGCTGATCAAATTTTACAGGAGAGGAAAAAAAAACGTATTCAACTTGTTCAGGATAAAGCATTGAATCTGAAATTGTTACTGAATAAAACCAGAAAGTGGTAAAGAAATAGTGTAGTTGATCCATTTTCACATTGAAACGATGGAAGTAGGTATATAAACGTGGAATATTGAAAGAAGTGAATTTCAGAAAAATTGGAGATGATCCCTTTTCGAAGTGACTGATTCAATTAAACAAATTCTGTCTTCACTGTGGGAAAAACCTGAAAGTTTCTGTTTTATCATTGTCTTAATTACTTCAAGTTAATTACGTAACAGACTATTGTTTGTAAAAACATAATTGCCAATTTCATTTGTTGGACTTAAGCTTTATTCGCAATTACAAATAACCTGTTGTGCTTTAATATTGTAAACTATAAACAATTGTGTACAGTTATACATACGCCATATGAATATTATAAGGGAATGAAGTAGACTCGAACTTATCCAGATCGTATGGTATAAATGGAATTGAAATAATGGGAAAAATCATGAGTGCACATGACAATATTAGTAGCGTTTGAATTGCGCGGGCGATGGCGGGAGTAGCATTCTCGCATTGTTAGTGGATGAAAAAATCGCGAGTTGAAGACCCGCACAGAAATTTAGATTTGCGTCTAGCTTTCCATCCCGGAAGGTTATCTACGCCTATACTCTCCATATCAGGAAATTTCGATTCCAGAAGCTTCCATACTAGAAAAATTTCGATTGGAAGCCGACAAATTACCTTCCCCGGCTTATATTAACTATTTCCAGGGACGGAAGTCAGTCAGTTGTGTTGTGATAGCGATACAGTGAAATGTGATTCAGAAGAAACTTTGGCAAGTGAAATCATTAGACGTTAATAAAATTCATGATAATATTCCGTTGAGGTATTAGTCACAAAATTAAAATTATAATAAAATAGAAGCTTCTTGTAGGAAAACCAGAGGGAAAACGCCCAGTTGGTAGACCAATAATAAGATGGGAGAATAACATTAACTACGATTTGAGGGAAGTAGATTATACAGGGAATGATTGGAAAAAAATACCTGAGGATATGGATGTATGGAGCACTTATGTCCTTGCGGCCATGAACCTACGGGTTCGATAGTGCCAGTGAGTTAGATAGTTAGTTTAATAAAAATCATGGAAACTGCAGAAATGAAGTTCTTGCGTTCAGTAGCAGGTGTGACAAATTTCGGACAGAAAAAAAAACTTAAATATTGTATGAACATGTTAAAAGAATGCCTCTAGATAGAATCCCCCAGCTGTTATTAAAGCCAAACCAATAGGGCATAGAAGTGTTGGACGCCCATTTACTAGATGGGAAGATTCATTAAATCTCACTTGATGTGAAAACAGGTCAAAAGGCCTAAGTTCATGAAGTAGAAGAAGAATAAAAATCATAAAGTTATCACACTATGATGGTTGTCCAGCGGCTCGCTTTCTTTCCCCGCAGCTAAATACAAAGATGCCGATTACTTACTTACTTACTCACTGGCACTATCGAACCCGTAGGTTCATGGCCGAGCGGACATAAGCCCTCCATACATCCCTTTCCTGAGCTAATCCTTTCCAATCATTCCCTGTATAATCTACTTCCCTCGAATCATAGTTAATGTTATACTCCCACCTCATTCTTGGTCTACCAACTGGGCGTTTTCCCTCTGGTTTTCCTAAAAGAAGCTTCCATGCACGTCTTTCATTCCCCATGCGTGCCACATGTCCTGCCCATCGCAGTCTACGAGACTTAACTGTTCTTATTATATCTGGCTTCCTATAAAGACCATGTAGTTCATTGTTATGTAGTCTTCTCCATTCACCTGTCTGTTCATCTCTCTTTGGTCCAAAATTTTCCTAAGTACTTTATTCTCAAATACTCGTAATCTCCTTTCCTCCGTTAAAGTAAGAGTCCATGTTTCGCACCCATATAATAGGCCTATAACTGGTAGAATAATAGTTTTATATATTTTCAGTTTACGTTTTTCCAGAATTGAGCCTATGTTTAATTTCTTTGTGCATCTCATTCCTATTTGTGATTATAGTTCCTAGGTATTTGAATTCAACCACTTCCTCAAAATTTCCCTCATTTGTCATTAGCTGTCCATTTCCATTGTATAATGTATTTCTACGTGTGACCATATATTTAGTTTTATTGATATTTACTTCCAGTCCTAATTTCTTAGTGTTACTCAATAGTGTGTGCGTGTTGTCCTTTACCGCCACTATAATAATTCCGCATGTTAATCATTGTCAAGCATTGTCACCCGCTTTTATATAAACAGACAACCATCATAGTGAGGCGATAGTACCTAATAAGTCTGTCTCCTCAACTTCATAAACTATTGATTCTGTGCAGGTATTTCGGGACAAGTCCCAGCATCATCAGAAATAGCAGGAGACAGGTCTTTATCTGCTGACCCTGAATACAGTACTGTATTATACAGATCTTGTGTTCGAGTTAGAGTATTTCCCTTATTTATAACATTTTGCGCGACTCATTGTTGTATTTCATGAAATTAAAGAGCGTGAAAAGTTTCTTAGTGCAAAACTATGACTGCTATTGTTTTAGGAGTCCACTGTTCTTAGCATAGCAAACTTTTGTTTTAGTTCGTCGCTAATGTATCCTGATTGAATTATGGAACATCAAATAAGAAGCTAGAGGGGGTCTTGATTCCACTAAAACGTTTGGGAAAGAGAATTAATGACATTTATAAAAACAAATGAAAAATGATAACCATATTAGCATCTGAAAATTTTAATCATTATACTTGGAATTTACCATTGGAAGGGCAACTAATATTTACTGTACAAAATATTTTTTTGCGCGGTAGTGCATTTTGTCATACTTACAGCAATGGCGACCATGATTGAAAGTACAACTTCCTACATTTCGGGATTGCCAACCTAAATAACTATACTGTAATATTACATTTACACCCACGTGCGGGAAGTAAAACCACTGCCCTCTATGTATACTACGTACAATGTATATACAAAAAATATCCAAAAGGCAGTGTTAATATACATTATTTGTATTGAATTTCAAGCCTATGTTTTCCCTTTACAGAGATTTAGGCGCTCTCCCCCTAAAGGGAAGAATTTGAACCATACTAATATAGTTACACTTGTTTTCCTATAGATGTCATTTTGAGTGGTACGTGGTCAGCGTTCCGCCTCATACTGACATCTAGGAAGCCAATGTAGTACTAGGACGGGAAAATTCGGTAAATTTTGCTTAGAGGCCTTTTCATTCAGGCTTAAGGATTTTTTACGAGCCTGAAAATCTTCAGTCTCGGGACCCACGGCTTAAAGTACCTCCCGGAGGACTTGCTTCTTGGATTTTTCCATCCTAAAAAATCCATCGACGCCGGCCGGGTTTGAACCCGCGACCCTTGGGACCAGAGGCAAGGAGCATAACCACTAGTCATATACATTATACGAAACAAATCACTGCATTTTAAATGAACTGAACTTTATTTGAAACAACATAAAACAATAAATACGTACTTGCGGCCATGTTATCATAAGTAATGCCACGAGTGATTTCCAAATTATCGATAAATTCACGACTCATGAAGTGAGGAGTGAATTTATCTAGATAATTTGGAAATCAAATGTTGCATTTGTTAGGTCTATTTAACGAATAAAATTAAGCTGTTTATTCACAAATCATTATTTAACTATAGATATTTTTAAATATTTATATATTTAATGTAAACGGCGATGTTTGAAAACAAATGAGAAACGATTGTTACGCTTCATCTGCTTCTTTTGTTTATCACTGCAACCAGATCATACTATTTATTGCCAAAGGAACGCAATATTGTAAGAATGCTTTTTAGTTGAGAAAAAATGAAACACATCAAACTGTATATTAATTATTCATTTCTGATGTCGTATGATGTAAATATGACAATTATATTTTTCTGCGTTATTACCTGGGAAAAAATACATTTAAGAAAGTGCAAACAGTGGTTTCTTTCTTTAGTGGTATAATCAATTGCTACAAATATTTTTATATTAACTCCTGCAAGCGCTATGTGTTGACATCCATGCACTATGTATACAGTCTGGTAGCTGTATTTGTTATAGGCTCAGTCACTGCAAAATAATGGTCAGACCTGTTCAGAATATTGAAATGGAGGAACTTTCTTTAATATGGTAAATTTAATATTGATAAATATTTGGTGAAACACGACTGTGATTGGTTGTAAACAGAAATCATTGAAACGTGATTGATCATTGACTTCCATTTGGGGCATGAGTTAAATAGTCAATAATAATGGTCTCACGGCCTGCTGTACTTCCAACTACTAAACATTGGCCACACTGTTAATGTTACTTCATTGTTTATAATGAACGCAGATATTTCCAACAAAGATGTTATTATTTTACTATTATTTATTATTTTGAAAACACCATTGCGCAAAAAATAATGTACAACGCACGTTTGTGAAGTGTTTTACAGAATCTCGGAAATTAAAAAAAACTTCGCTGTCGCTCGGTTTGTAAACATTTCCTCGCTTCTGTAAAAAACCACTTCCCAACCTTGCATCGTAATATACTATTTCCAGTCTTTTTCACTATTCTTAAAATGACAGCTACATTTAAAATAGCAATACGAGTAAAAAAAAAAAAAAGATTATCTCAACATAAGGTTTGCCGCATTGACTATAATTCAATTCCTTTATACATTATTTTAAAATATAATTTAGAAACAAAATCCCACATTTATAATAAATTGCGTCAATCGGTAATGGTATACATTTCGAAGCAATATTTAGGCCTGATTCTACCGCTGAATCTTCTTTCAAAACATCGCGTGTGAAGATTCTTTTGTCCACCTCTTTTCAATTCCAATGAAATTTACCAGGTGGCAAAGAATTTTCTTTTTTTCTTTTTGTGAGTCGCTTCTATTTAAAAACAGCTTCTTTTCAATATTGGATTATAGCCACATGAAAATTATACCAACAATGTGTTTGCATGTATCTAAATTGAATGGCGTTTCGTCTTCAAATACAAATATAACAATTGAAGGGGGCACCTAGTCTTTTGCGGTAGTGTCACGGTCTTTCAACGAAAACAAGGGGAGGAGGGAAGAGAGTTGATAAATAAAATAAAGACAGCGAACAAAAACAAGTATTTTTTTTACCGAGAATGGAAAGAACATTGCATGGTGTTTGGTTGGCGGCTTCTTCAAAATGAAAGCTTTTGATCGTTTTCAATTAACAAATGACTTTGGTTTGTAGCCTCTAATTTAATCTTCTGCCACGCGATGTCTCTGGCAGCACCGCACCGAGATATGTAATGATTAAATAAGCAAGGTTACGTATTATCTCTTCCAACTATCACTTACTTTATTATTTCTCAAATAAAAGAGAATAGTATCGTCCTTTTTGTCATAAAGATACGCAAGTGGGCCCTACCTTAGTATAGATTAAAACCCACACGAATTAATTCAGAGCATACATAAAGGCAAATCTGCAATACCAAAATGAATATTACATTACGATGCGAGGTTGGGAAGTGGTTTTTACGGAAGTGAGGAAATGTTTAAAAACCGAGCGATAGCAAGGTTTTTAATTTTCGAGATTCTGTAAAACACTTCACAAACGTGCGTTGTACCTTATTTTTTTGTGCGATGGTGTTTTCAAAAGAATAAATAATAGTAAAATAACTCAGTGAGCTGATGATGTATTATTGGCCGATAGCGAGGAGATACTAAAGGACAACACGTACACACTATTGAGTAACACTAAGAAATTAGGACTGGAAGTAAATGTCAATAAAACTAAATATATGGTCACACATAGAAATACATTATATAATGGAAATGGACAGCTAATGACAAATGAGGGAAATTTTGAGGAAGTGGCTGAATTCAAATACCTAGGAACAATAATCACAAATATGAATGAGATGCACAAAGAAATTAAACATAGGCTCAATTCTGGAAATGCGTGCTATTATGCATTGCAGAGACTCTTGATGTCCCAACTCCTTTCAAAAAACGTTAAGCTGAAAAAATATAAAACTATTATTCTACCAGTTATATTATATGGGTGCGAAACATGGACTCTTACTTTAAGGGAGCAAAGGGAATTACAAGTATTTGAGAATAAAGTTCTTAGGAAAATTTTTGGACCAAAGAGAGATGAACAGACAGGTGAATGGAGAAAACTACTTAACAATGAACTATATGGTCTTTATAGAAAGCCAGATATAATAAGAACAGTTAAGTCTAGTAGACTGCAATAGGCAGGACATGTGGCACGAATGGGCAATGAAAGACGTGCATGGAAAATTCTTATAGGAAAACCAGAGGGAAAACGCCGAGTTGGTAGATCAAGAATGAGGTGGGAGAACAACATTAACTATGATTTGAGGGAAGTAGATTATACAGGGGATGGTTGGAAAACATTGGCTCAGGATAGTGATATATGGAGAGCTTATGTCCGCGTGGCGATGAACCTACGGGTTCGATAGTGCCAGTGAGTAAGTAAGTAAAATAATTTGTTTGCTGGAAATATTTGCGTTTATTATAAGCAACTGACTAACGTTAACAGTGTGCGCAACACTTATTAGTTGAGACTAAAGCAGGCCGTGACAACAATTAGTGATAAAATGGCGGCAAGTACGTATTTATTGTTTTATATTGTTTCAAATAAATTTAAGTTCATTTAAAATGCAGTGATTTGTTCATATAATGTATATGAACACTACATTTTGGATATATTTTTGTATATACGTTGTACGTAGTATACATAGAGGGCAGTGGTTTTACTTCCCGCACGAGGTTTACAGTAGGCCTGTAGTTATTTAGGTTGGCAACCCCGAAATGTAGGAAGTTGAGCTTTCAATCATGGTCGCCATTGCTGTAAGTACGACAAAACGCACACCTATCGCGCAAAAATGGTGTTTTATGGATCAGAATATAAGTTCAAAACAAAAGCAAACATTTATAATACAATAATGAGTACAATGACATACGGTGCATAAACTTGGGAATTGAAATCCACAACATTAAGTAAATTAAATTCTGCAGAAATTGATTTTTGGAGGCTTCAGCTAGTATTTCTAGCAGAGATAAAATAAGAAACGATGTGAATAAAGTACATAGGACAAATTTTGGGCTAAAGAGAGATGAACAGACGGGTGAATGGAGAAAACTACATAATAGTGAGCTACATGTGATTTGTAGGAAGCCAGATATAATAACAGTTAAGTCTCGTAGACTGCTATGGCCAGGACATGTTGCACGAATGGGGAATGAAAGAGGTGCATGGAAGCTTCTTGTAAGAAAGCCAGAAGGAAACCCCCCAGTTTATAAACCAAGAATGATGTAGGAGAATAACATTATCCAAGCTTTGTGAGAAGTAAATTATACAGGGGTGAATGGAAAACATTAACTCAAGATAGGGATGTATGGAGAGCTGTACGTCCACATGTCCATGAACCTACAGGTTCGATAGAGCCAGTGAGTGAGTGAATAATTAAAAGATGGAGTTCAAACTTCAACTGTGGATTTCATTTTTAAAAAAATTAAATTGTTTGATCGCGTAAAAAGAATAACAGAAGACAGATTCCCAAAAAAAATGTACTAAAATGGGTGCCACTTTGTAGAAGAAGAAGAGGACAGCCAAAAATAACGTGGATTGATAGTGTATTGAGCAACATGAAGGGAAAAGGATTGGATGATGGAGATTGGAATGATAGAAATGAGGAGAAGAATTACAGTAGAATAATTGGGCGCAGGAATATGTTGTGGAACACTGTAAAACCTGCTACATATGCCGTATATATGTGCGTGTGTGCGTGTCTGTGTGTGTGCGTACGAGTGGCTCTTGGCACTACAAAAATCGAAGGATCGTAGCCGCTCGGACATAAGCTCTCTATACATCCCATTCAGACCAATTAACTGACTGATTGTTGACGGTGACTTGCACCGTCCAGTGTGCTGCATACTGTTTCCCAATGGGATAAACTTGGCAGCAAATTCCTTTGTGGCTATCAAGTAGTGGTTGTGGATTATGTAACCTCAGCCTTTGGTGACAATATATTTTACCTAACAGGTCTACACCAGAATAATAGTGGAAACCACTATACTTGTAAAAAGGGCATCATAGACTACGCCGCCGGCAAGCAGAGAGTCCGAAAGCCGGACAACGTAGAGTGAGCCACACTCTTTAAAAGCGAGTAGCCTCGCACAAGTATGTAGATGGTCTCTCCTTTAGTGGTTAATTTGCAAAACGCAGGTTAACCAGTCGGCTCATGAAGAGAAAACGCTTCATAGGACTAGACAGTTCAGCCAATAAAGGCTGAACATCCCGGAGAATTTCCTCCCCACGTGCACTTAAGCTACCTATTGGCAATTGCTGGCCCTTTGCTTCAGCAGTGCTGTTCTCTTTAATTGTTTCAGAAGCAGTGCCAGTATGTAAAGCTTGGGTGAAGAAAACTCTTGGATCAACCTTCACAGATGTGAAGGTCTTTCTTTGAGTTGTATTTACAATTGGATGTGGGATTGGATCACTTTCGGATGGTTTCACTTTTGGATTGTGGATGGGTTTAGCTACCCTGCTATAAGCTTCAAGGGCTGCGTTAAAAGCAGGGCAGCCTCTATAGGACGCCGGGTGACCGGACTCCTTGCAATTTGCACACTTGAGCAAATTAGTGTCTCTCTGTGCTTGGGCCTTAAGAGTACAATCCTTGTGCCCGTGAGGCCCAGCGCAGATTACACAGCGAGGAGCCCGATTACAGGCAGGAAATGTATGATTGAATGACTGGCACCGGTAGCACTGCTTAAGCCCAGCCCTGGGTCTATATGGTTCTTTGGCCACAACTGTGTACAAGTCATAAATTTCCAACGCTTTATCATTGCATTCAAGTTCCAATATATAAATGGGAAGTGGTTTGACCAAATTATTTTCCGTTTTTGTGATCTGCTTTACAGATTTGATAGGGAAACCAACGCAAGGATTTCCTCTTTAATTTCTTCAGGGTCTACACCTGAAGGTAGTCTCTTTAATACAGCCTTCACAGCAAGATCTCTCTTCAGCTGGAATGTATAATATCCCCTATTCAGAGCAATTGGTTTCCAGTGATGCTATGTATAATTCAGCTTTCTCAAAACATAAAACGTGTTATTCTCCCATCTCGTTCTTCTCCTTATCTACAGGGCGCTTTCCCTCTGGTTTTCCTACGAGATATTTCTATGTCCCTCTTTCACTCCCCATTTGTACCAAATTTACTATTCTTCGCAGTTTCCGATACTTAGAGTAATTGTTTGAGGCAATACGCTAAAGAACGGAAGGTCGAGGGTTCGACTCCCAGTGAGGATCAGAATTTTTAAAACTCAACCAAACCTTCCGGCGGCGCCATGGGATTGACTCAGCTTCTAATAAAAATAATAATAATAATAATAATAATAATAATAATAATAATAATAATAGTAATAATAATGATAATGATAATGATATTGATAATAATAAAAATAATAAAAATAATAATAATAAAAATAATAAAAGTAATAAAAATAATAAAAATGATAAACATAATAAAAATAATGAAAATAAAAATAATAATAACAACAGATTTGTTTTACCTGGCAGAGTTAAGGCCTTAAGGCCTTATCTGCCACTCAACCAGGTTTTAAAAAATTAAAAAAAATAGTCTTACATCTAAATTACAATATACATAAACGATTACATGCTATATATACAATACAATTAATATTTACATTGTATTTTGATTTACTCTAGATTTAACGAATTAAATATAATATCTACAAGATATTAAAAAAACGAGAAAAATTATTAATGACATAGTATAAATTTAAATAAATAGAGAAAAATTAATTATTAGACAAAAGGTAACTGTATAAGCGTAACTTAAAAGTACCAAGTGTGCGGTAAGTCTCTGGATCTTGAGGAAGGAAATTCCAGGAGCGGACAGAGGCTGCTATGAAGTAAATAGAATAAGAGAAAGTGCTAACTGAAATGAGTACCAGCCGCTTGTTCTGATGGCAAAGCCGGTTGTCACCTGTCACGCAGGGCTGACATCAAGTGCCGATTGTCTAGAAAATTGGGAGACTTAACCTCCTACTACCCCAAGGGCTTCCTAAGACCTGTAGTGTAATCACTTTACCTTATTACTTTTTTATAATGAAGTGAAAAAAAAAGTAATTTAATAAAGGAGATGCATTAAATTTTATATAATAACTTTCTGATTTGTTACTAATTTTCCAGTCTAAATGGTTAATTCTGAAGCTATTGAAAACACTTTAAGTTAGGTGGGAAAGTATGTCACTCCACTAGCTGAAGTTAAATTAATATGAAAGCAGATGAAAGAAACTCAATTTCCTTTCAACAGGAGAAGCGGATCATTAGTCAGACCTGACAATGAAAGCACAAGCCCTAACCGAAAAATTGAACCCTTATCAAGGTACATGAGGGTGGTCCATTGAACCCTTATCAAGGTACATGAGGGTGGTCCTCTGATTGAATCGTCATTCGACATTCACATCTAAAGAGAAGAATTTCCATTGAGTTGAAAAATAATAAAAGTGTCCAAAGTCCACAAAAGTGCCATTTCCATCATTTTGTAAAAGAATGTGTACCCTTTGTAAATCACGTAATTGGAAATAAATAGCCAACAAAATGGTGTCGAAGATAAAGTATACTGCAGCAACATTTTTAAATGTGTTCCTCTCGGCCTATTTTTCCTCTACGTTTCATAAATGATAAAAGTTTTATTTTTAATAATCAAAAATTAAGAGGGCCTATAAGTTAATAAATTAAAAACTTTATTATTTGAATATATTAATGGCATCATCCAAAATTGGAAAAGTAATGTTCCATCCATATTAATTCTGCCCGAGGGCAGGTCTTTCACTGCAATCATTGCATTTTCATGCTATGCTTCACAGTTTTACTAGGGAATTGTAGGTGTGGTAGCTTCCACACCGGTGAAGGATGATGATGATGATGGCCATGTGATTTCGGGGACCGATTGGGCCTTAAAGTACATTTGTCTATGTACTACAGGGCCGGAGTTAAAAAAAAGAGCACCGGTGCATTAAAAAAAGTCGCTTTTGGACACTTAAAAGGTTTACGCTGCCTAAACCATAACAAATACACCAAGTTTATGTACACAGAATTGAATATCTAAAAAAAGAAATCTACAAAAAAAGTCTGAGACAGCATATGTCAACCTTTTATGAATAACTCACAATAACCATTTTTGTCTTTCAGCTCATTGATGTCAAGAAGATCGGGATAAGTAGATTACCGGGCAACCCCGGGTGATCCGCAAGGGGTATCTAAAAATTATTATTATTTTTTTTTTTGCAAATGCCCCAGGTTGTCTTTCGACATTCCTTGTGTTCTCTCCTGGCATGGCGTACTTGTAACCCACTTCTGAGATTGGGGCGCCTGGAAGGCGGGGTTACGTTGCCCCGATGATACGATCGGTGATGATGATAGTGGTGCGCTAGGACAGTCCCTAATCCTACGATGAATATGAATGATGATTGCGATGGCCATATGATTTCGGGGACCGTTTGGGCCTTAAAGTTTTCCTGACATTTGTCTTACAGGTGACGAAAAACCCCGATAAAAACCTCACCCAGAAAAACTGCCCTAACCCGGGCCCGCTGCGTGACAAGGCAGCACGCTATCCCGAGACCACAGCGGTGGACAAGTAATGTTAATGTGGGTATAAGAATGGACCGTTTTAAAATATTAAATATTTTAATATATTATGCTGACGATGTGGTTATTATTCAAGAAAATGAAAATAGTTTGGAGTACTCTTTACATCAGTTAAATCAGTTATGCCAAGAATATAATTTTAAAATATAAAAAAAAACGAAAATAATGGCATTTTGGGGAAATTAATATTTAAGATCAAAAATCATAATAGACAACAAACCTCTGGAAGAAATAATACATTTTAATTATTTGGGTTGTAATTTTACTATAAACACAAGATGTATTAATGAAATGGAATAAGTCATGTAGGGGAATGGGAATCAACATTAATGACCATTTACTGCACAATTTATTATTCGCTGATGACCAGATTATAATAGCACAAGATAAAGAAGATATAGAATATATGATCAGAAAGTTGGTCGATGCATTTGAGGCAGGTGGACTGAAGATAAATTATATTAAAACAGAATATATGGTAATCGGAGGAAATTCAGAAGACCTACAAATAAATAATATGATAATTAAACGTGTTGAAGAATTTAAATATCTTGGATCTATAATAGATAAATCTGGTACTTGTGAAAAAGATATTAACAGAGTAAATTGTGCAAGGAAGGCGAATAGATCCATGAATGGTCTTTTATGGAATAGAAATTTGACCAGAAAAACAAAAAAAAAGATATTATACAGACAATAATAGAAAGTATACTTACATATGGATCAGAAAGCTGGACCTTAAATCACAGGATGCAGAAAAGAATCTTGGCGACAGAAATGGATGGACTACGGAGAAGTATGAGAATATCCAGGCTACAACATATTCGAAATACATATCAGACAAGAAATGAATGCACAGGAAACTGTTATCGATAGGATAACAAAGAGAGCTCTACAGTGGTATGGACATGTACAACGGATGTCGGAGGACCAGTGGCCTAAACAGGTGTTAGATTGGATGGTACCAGGCAGAAGGAAGAGGGGGAGAAGTAGAAGACCATGGTAGAGGGAATATATGATGCCATGATGAAGAGGGGTATGGAAGATGGTCAATGGGAAGATAGGAATCTCTAGAAAGCAGGAATCAAGGGCAAACTGCTGTAAAGTGGAAAGCTTGTATTAAGCATTAAGTATAAACACAAAAACTGAGAGACGTAAATATCAAACTGTCAAAATTTCAAATCATATGTGGAACTATACATAGGCCTACAATATTACTTACTTACTCACTGGCACTATCGAGCCCGTAGGTTCATGGCCGCGCGGACATATGCTCTCCATACATCCCTATCCTGAGCTAATGCTTTCCAATCATTCCCTGTACAATCTACTTCCCTCAAATCATAGTTAATGCTGTTCTCCCACCTCATTCTTGGTCTACCAACTGAGCGTTTTCTTTCTGGCTTTCCTACAAGAAGTTTCCATGCACGTCTTTCATTCCCCATACGTGCAACATGTCCTGCCCATCGCAGTCTACGAGACTTAACTGTTCTTATTATATCTGGCTTCCTATAAAGACCATGTAGTTATTTGTTATGTAGTCTTCTCCATTCACCTGTCTGTTCATCTCTCTTTGGTCCAAAAATTTTCCTAAGAACTTTATTCTCAAATACTCGTAATCTCCTTTCATCCCTTAAAATAAGAGTCCATGTTTCGCACCCATATAATATAACTGGTAGAATAATAGTTTTATATATTTTCAGCTTAACGTTTTTTGAAAGGAGTTGGGACATCAAAAGTCTCTGCAATGCATAATAGCATGCATTTCCAGAATTGAGCCTATGTTTAATTTCTTTGTGCATCTCATTCCTATTTGTGATTATTGTTCCTAGGTATTTGAATTCAGCCACTTCCTCAAAATTTCCTTTATTTGTCATTAGCTGTCCATTTCCATTATATAATGAATTTCTGCGTGTAACCATATATTTAGTTTTACTGATATTTACTTCCAATCCTAATTTCTTAGTGGGCCTACAACATTAAAGAACGAAACAAGAAGAGATAATATCGATACTAGAGATACTTATCGAATGCCCTAGTGTATTCCGCAAACCATTAAAATGGGACAAAGAATTCGACTTTCTGAAAATTCGCTTAGTTTACGCAGATCCTGCGTGACGGTTTTTTGTAGATTTCACAAAGTTACGGGAATTGGAGCAAAGATAATTGTCTTAGATTAAGAACTCACTGCATCTATTTTAAAGGTTTCTTTTTCCTCATCTCATTGTTATTTTCTGCTTTATATTGTGGGTGGCTTTTATATGAATGATACAAAAGAAATGAGAGCCATCGGCAAGGTAAATGGGGAGCGTGCCCATTGGAAACACACGAGGTGGCAATGCCGATTGTTACAGAATCAATAGTAGAAAGTCAATGGGAGGCTTTAGTTTAATTATCAGGTGTAATAGACTCTTGCTGCGACCACCATCCACATCAATTGCTTCACGTATTCAATTTAATGGACTGTATCTCTCAGATTGATGATTGATTGATTTGTTTTTTGTTTGTTTTCTTTTCTTTTCTTTCACTTTTTTTTAATCGTTGAAACTCCATTTCCACAACCGAATGAAATGGTCATGATTTATTTTACAAATCCCTACCGTACCATTTTCATAGGTAATGCCACGAGTGATTTTCAATTTATCTAGAACATTTGGAAATCAAAAGTGGCATTTGTTAGGAATAAAATTAAGCTATTTACTAACAAATCATTATTTAAATATAGTTATTACACGCTTTATATTAGCTTGACCTGTATCTGTCTATGTAACGGACCTGTATCTATGTAACGGAATCTTTGAACACGATTTTCACTCACTTAAAAACATTGGATATACGTGAAACTTTGTATACTTGTAAAGGACCCATGACAATATAATAATTTCATTTTTTCTAAAATCCTGGTCAGAATCATTAGAAAATAAAAAAAACCGGTGTAATAGGTTGCGGACTTGTCAACTTTTTAGTCAACCGTTGTAAGAGCTCAGTTGGTAGAGCGGTGGACTGTAGTGGTATATAATTTCAGTAATCCACAGGTCGCTGGTTCAAATCCGGCCCGGGTTTTTTTTAGAAGAGTATTAAGCAATTAAATTTTCATGGGATTCCGGTTTATGACAATCAATTAAACCAAAAATTAAAAAAAATAGTTTAAAAAACTAAAACAACACGCTTTATTAGAAATCCAAACTAAAAAATAAATAATAGTTTGAAAAACTAAAACAACACGCTTTATTAGAAAACCGAACTAAAAAATGAAAAATAAATAATAGTTTGAAAAACTAAAACAACACGCTTTATTAGAAAACCGAACTAAAAAATGAAATATATTTTTAATTTCCAACACTCTTCGGATAAAATTAAAGTGGTCAACAAAAAAAATCATCTCCAACATATCTAGAATAAAACTAGAGTTATCTACAAAAAAAATAATTTTGCCATCAAAAGGGGTGCTTTTTATGGTTTTTACGTTCTCTTCTTAGAGACTTTACTTTTACCAATATCTGCTTATTATCAAATATATTAATTGATACAGAGCACCCCACGCTTTTGATGGGAGAATAACAATTTTTATATATATTCAGTTTAATGTTTTTTTAGAGAAGTTGGGACGTCAAGAGTCCCTGTAATACTTAATAGCATGCTAACTATCTAACTAACTAATTCTCTGGCACTATCGTACCCGTAGGTTCATGGCCGCGCGGACATAAGTTCTCCATACACCCCTATCCTGAGCCAATGTTTTCCAATCATTCCCTGTATAATCTACTTCCCTCAAATCACAGTTAATGTTATTCTACCACCTCATTCTTGGTCTACCAACTGGGCGTTTTCCCTCTGGTTTTCCTAAAAGAAGCTTCCATGCACGTCTTTCATTCCCCACTCGTGCCACATGTCCTACCCATCGCAGTCTACAAGACTTCATAGTAGCATGCATTTCCAGAAATAAACCTACGTTCAATTTCATTGTGGATGGCATACCTGTTTGTAACTACTTCTTCTTCTTCGTCTTCTTCTTCTTCCTTCCAAGTATTAGGCCAAGGCCTGTTACGATCCTATAGAAAATTTTCCCTCCAGCGTTTCATAGGACGGCCCAGTGATCTTCGTCCTCTTGGTATATAATTATAAACAACTTTGGGGATCCGATTTGAACTCATTCTTTCAATATTGTGTTTCCAATTTAGTTGGCACTGTTTAATATATTCCAAAATTGGCGTAGTCTTCAATTCTTTTAAGATATCGGTGTTCCTTTTCCGATCCCATCTGGTGAAACCCGCTGTTCTGCGCATGAATCTCATTTCACGAGCCGTTATTCTGCTTTCATGTTGTCTTTTTAGTGTCCATGCTTCACTACCATAGGTCAACACTGGTCTAGCCAAAGTGTTATATAAACGTAATCTGGTGTTTTTTTTTACAAGGGATGGTTTCATAACTTGATTAATAATCCCCAAACTTTTATTATAACTAGTATTTTTTTTCAGGGATATCCTTTTCATCCCAGATAGAGAGATAATATCCAAGATATTTAAATTGATTAGATCCCTCTAAAATTTTATTCTGGAGACAGATTTTACTTTGTATGGGGTCCTTCCCATGAAATGCCATAATTTTACTTACTTACTTACTTACTCACTGGCACTATCGAACCCGTAGGTTCATGGTCGCGCGTACATAAGCTCTCCATACATCGCTATCCTCAGCTAATGCTTTCCAATCATCCCCTGTATAATCTACTTCCCTCAAATCATAGTTAATGTTGTTTTCCCACCTCATTCTTGGTCTACCAACTGGGCGTTTTCCCCTCTGGCTTTCCTACAAGAAGCTTCCATGGACGTCTTTCATTCCCCATACGCGCAACATGTCCTGCCCATCGCAGTCTACGAGACTTAACTGTTCTTATTATATCCGGCTTCCTATAAAGACCATGTACTTCATTGTTATGTAGTCTTCTCCATTCACCTGTCTGTTCATCTCTCTTTGGTCCAAAAATTTTCCTAAGAACTTTATTCTCAAATACTCGTAATCTCCTTTCCTCCCTTAAAGTAAGAGTCCATGTTTCGCACCCATATAATATAGCTGGTAGAATAATAGTTTTATATATTTTCAGCTTAACGTTTTTTGAAAGGAGTTGGGACATCAAAAGTCTCTGCAATGCATCTGGGGTAAAATGCCATAATTTTAGTTTTGTTAATTGATATTTCCATATTAAATGTGGCAGCTATTTTTTGTAAATTATAAATTGATCGTTGCAAATCATTTTCGGAAAGTGCTAGAAGAGCTAGATCGTCTGCAAAAAGAATAGCATCGAGTTTGAGGTTCCTATTGATGGGTATATATCCTCTTTGTGTTTTCCTCCATTCGTTTATTAATTTATTCATATATAATGTAACTACTATACCTAGGTATTTGATTTCAGACACCTTTTAAACGTTCTATTTCTCTGCAGCCACAAATGATGATACAAGAGGAGGCCTTGGTTATATGACAGAACTGTTGGATAACTTCTCTCATGGTAGAAACTTCAAGAGAGACGTTTAGAAGAAAATTCTTAAGAAGAGAATAAGGGGAAAAAATGCAGGTTTCTGGAATGTTCGTACAACGTTCTCATATTTGCTAAGAGAATCGATGCTTTTTTGCATGTAAGTTACTGAGAACCTAGTCCTGCGGTAAAAGTAATAAATAACACTTGCTAATTGAATAGAGTACCTTAAGAAATTAAAACGATGCCAATTCCGCGACATTTTTTTCTCGTAAATATTTGTGGCACAGTTTGCTATTCAGGCCTTACATCACAGGTAACGTCTGAGATGTAGAAATGCTACGAATGCACTTGATGTTAGAATCTTTTTCATTGGAGAACCGACTGGACAAGTTCACTTTCTATTCTGTAATAAACTTGAACACATTCCACGACATACGAACACTTATCAAACTCTTTGCTATTGTATCACAACATTAGCGCAGGGCAGAAGTAATATAAGTGCTCGGATTTTATTCCTTAACTCACTGGCACTATCGAACCCGTAGGTTCATGGCCATACATCACTATCCTGAGCTAATGTTGTCCACTCATACCCTGTATAATCTACTTCCCTCAAATGTTGGTTAATGCTATTTTCCCACCTCATTCTTGGTCTACCAACTAGGCGTTTTCCCTCTGGCTTTCCTACAAGAAGGTTCCATGCACGTCTTTCATTCCCCTGACATAGTAAAGTAAAGTAAAGTAAAGTGATCCCACAACAGGCCCGGAGGCCCTTGGGGTAGTAGGAGGTTAAGGCTCCCACTTTTTCTAGACAATCGGCACTTTATGTCAGCCGGGTTGTCAACCCTGCGTGACGGCCGCCTTTACCCCCAGAACAAGCGTGTGGTACTCATTTCCGTTAGAGGCTGAGTCGACTCCAGGGCCATAGTGCCGACAGAGGGTTTGGGTCAGTTTAAAAATCCTGACCCCAACGGGACTTGAACCCTCGACCCTCCGGCTTGTAGCTCAGTGCCTTAACCACTGAGCTATGGCGTGCCCCCCCGTATGATCTACTTCCCTCAAATCTTGGTTAATGCTATTTTCCCACCTCGTTCTTGGTCTACCAACTAGGCGTTTTCCCTCTGGCTTTCCTACAAGAAGCTTCCATGCACGTCTTTCATTCCCCTGACATACGCGAATAAATAGGTATAATCACACCTCAAACTCCATTTCGACAATAAGGCGATTTACCTCGTACTTTCTCTTTATCATTCATATAACTAAATACCTAACTAACTAACTCGCTCACTATCAAGCCCGTAGGTCCGTGGCCTCGCGGACATAAGCTCTCCATATCCCCTCTATCATAAACTAATGTTTTGAAATCAGCCTAGGGGAGAAAAAATGAAACAAATCTAAACTGTTTATAACCAACATTATACGTTATTAATTAATTTATGACGTCATATGACGTAAATTATATTTTTCTGGAACGTAAAATCCTGGGAAATAATACGTTTAAGAAAGTGCAAACAGTGTTTTTCAATTATATACCGCAAGCAGTATCTGTTTACATTCATGCACTATATATACAATCTGTCCACCGCTGTGGTCTCGAGGTAGCGTGCTGCCTTGTCACGCAGCGGGCCCGGGTTCGATCCCCGGTCGGGGCAGTTTTTCTGGGTGAGGTTTTTATCGGGGGTTTTCCTGTAAGACAAATGTCAGGAAAACTTTAAGGCCCAAACAGTCCCCGAAATTCATATAGCCATCATCATAATCCTTTACCGGTATGGAAAACAACGGGAAGCTACCACACCTACAATTCCCTAGTAAAGTTGCAAAGCATAGCATGAAAATGCTATAATTGCAGTGAAAGACCTGCCCTCGGGCAGAATTACTATGGATGGATGGATATACAATCTGATAGCTGTATTTCTTAGAGAGTCAGTCACTGCAAAATAATGCTATGACCTGTTCTGAATATTAAAAAAGGAAGAGCTTTCTTTAATAACATAATCTTAATTGATAAATATCGGGTGAAACACGACCGTGATTGGTTGTAAAAGAAGATAGATTGAAACCTGATTGGTCATTGACTCCCATTTGGGCATGAGTTAAATAGTCAATATAAATTATATTTCAAGAATAATTCTACATTCCAATTATAGAAAGAATGAAGTAGGCCTATGGCAAAAACTAACCAATCAGACATACGTGATTTGTGCTAGAAATGCCGCCATATTGCACTGTGACAGTCATAGAGAGAAGTATGGGAGGCGGTCGGTCAGACGCAGAAAACAAAAGAAATTGAGAACATCTTAGTAAACTGCAATGGCTACTGAAACTACTTAGAAACTTGGCGCCACCTTGCCGCAAGACGCTATTGATGCTTCAAATAACATAGTCAATTGCGAATAAAAAATGTTCAAGCATTTCTGACGCGAAAACATTCCCAAGAACTTGAAATCGAAATTAACTCTCGATACAAACAGATTAAATGCGTAACATTTATTTGTTTCAGAGGCGTACCGTGATTTTATAAGCAAGACGCCACTTTATAAAGAGATGAAAACGAACTCTACCTGCGACCGTTTAAAAGTTGTTTGTGGAAATTTTGATATTTTCGGTACCTTACAGTAGAGGCCGAATTCCTATGTAGTACAGTAAAACTTGTTTAATCCGGAATGTGAATAATTCGGAAATCTGTCCAATGTCAACAAATTTGTTGGTCCCTGCGAAATAATAGTAATTTTATATGTATTTATTTTGCATAAAACGGAATCTGTCCAACGCAGAAACGGAAGGATATTTCTACACAATTCATGAAACAAATGTATAAAGCGGAAAGACAGAGAAATGAATTAGTTTCCATGATGATCTTGAAGAAGATTTTCGGGCTGTAGGCCGTGGTCGTGAGGCTTGTAGTTCCCCGACGTTTCACCAGAGACTACGTCTGGCACCCTCAAGGGTTGTATTTTCCCCGACGTTTCGCCAGAGACTACGTCCGGCATCCTCAAGGGTTGTATTTTCCCCGATGTTTCGCCAGAGAGTGCATCTGGCATCCTCAAGGGTTGTATTTTCCCCGACGTTTCGCCAGAGACTACGTCTGGCACCCTCAAGGGTTGTATTTTCCCCGACGTTTCGCCAGAGACGTCTGGCATCCTCAAGGGTTGTATTTTCCCCGATGTTTCGCCAGAGACTACGTCTGGCATCCTCAAGGGTTGTATTCTCCCCGACGTTTCGCCAGAGACTGCGTATGGCACCCTCAAGGGTTGTATTTTCCCCGACGTTTCGCCAGAGACTACGTCTGGCATCCTCAAGGGTTGTATTTTCCCCGACGTTTCGCCAGAGACGTCTGGCATCCTCAAGGGTTGTATTTTCCCCGATGTTTCGCCAGAGACTACGTCTGGCATCCTCAAGGGTTGTATTCTCCCCGACGTTTCGCCAGAGACTGCGTGTGGCACCCTCAAGGGTTGTATTTTCCCCGATGTTTCGCCAGAGACTACGTCTGGCATCCTCAAGGGTTGTATTCTCCCCGACGTTTCGCCAGAGACTGCGTATGGCACCCTCAAGGGTTGTATTTTCCCCGATGTTTCGCCAGAGACTACGTCTGGCATCCTCAAGGGTTGTATTCTCCCCGACGTTTCGCCAGAGACTGCGTATGGCACCTCAAGGGTTGTATTTTCCCCGATGTTTCGCCAGAGACTACGTCTGGCATCCTCAAGGGTTGTATTCTCCCCGACGTTTCGCCAGAGACTGCGTATGGCACCCTCAAGGGTTGTATTTTCCCCGATGTTTCGCCAGAGACTACGTCTGGCATCCTCAAGGGTTGTATTCTCCCCGACGTTTCGCCAGAGACTGCGTATGGCACCCTCAAGGGTTGTATTTTCCCCGATGTTTCGCCAGAGACTACGTCTGGCATCCTCAAGGGTTATATTCTCCCCGACGTTTCGCCAGAGACTGCGTATGGCACCCTCAAGGGTTGTATTTTCCCCGATGTTTCGCCAGAGACTACGTCCGGCATCCTCAAGGGTTGTATTCTCCCCGACGTTTCGCCAGAGACTGCGTATGGCACCCTCAAGGGTTGTATTTTCCCCGACGTTTCGCCAGAGACTACGTCTGGCATCCTCAAGGGTTGTATTTTCCCCGATGTTTCGCCAGAGACTACGTCTGGCACCCTCAAGGGTTGTATTTTCCCCGACGTTTCGCCAGAGACTGCGTCTGGCATCCTCAAGAGTTGTATTTTCCCCGACGTTTCGCCAGAGACTGCGTCTGGCATCCTCAAGGGTTGTATTTTCCCCGATGTTTCGCCAGAGACTACGTCTGGCACCCTCAAGGGTTGTATTTTCCCCGACGTTTCGCCAGAGACTGCGTCTGGCACCCTCAAGGGTTGTATTTTCCCCGACGTTTCGCCAGAGACTACGTCTGGCATCCTCAAGGGTTGTATTTTCCCCGACGTTTCGCCAGAGACTGCGTATGGCACCCTCAAGGGTTGTATTTTCCCCGACGTTTCGCCAGAGACGTCTGGCATCCTCAAGGGTTGTATTTTCCCCGATGTTTCGCCAGAGACTACGTCTGGCACCCTCAAGGGTTGTATTTTCCCCGACGTTTCGCCAGAGACTGCGTCTGGCATCCTCAAGGGTTGTATTTTCCCCGACGTTTCGCCAGAGACTGCGTCTGGCACCCTCAAGGGTTGTATTTTCCCCGACGTTTCGCCAGAGACTACGTCTGGCATCCTCAAGGGTTGTATTTTCCCCGACGTTTCGCCAGAGACTACGTCTGGCACCCTCAAGGGTTGTATTTTCCCCAATGTTTCGCCAGAGAGTGCGTCTGGCATCCTCAAGGGTTGTATTTTCCCCGACGTTTCGCCAGAGACCGCGTCTGGCATCCTCAAGACAGTCTCTGGCGAAACGTCGGGGAACTACAAGCCTCACGATCACGGCCTACAGCCCTAAAATCATATTCAAGATCATCATAGCAACTCCGGGCGTGAAAGTCTACGTGAATACACGAATTAGTTTCCATTTCATTGAATTCCCTTTAGGCCAAAAAAAAAAACTTCCTGCCGCCGGGTGAAGTTGGGATTCTTACTTACTTACTTACTCACTGGCACTATCGAACCTGTAGGTTCATGGCCGCACGGACATAAGCTCTCCATACATCCCTATCCTGAGGTAATGCTTTCCAATCATTCACTGTATAATCTACTTCCCCCAAATCATAGCTAATGTTACCCTCCCACCTCACTCTTGGTCTACCAACTGGGCGTTTTCCCTCTGGCTTTCCTACAAGAAGCTTCTATGGAAGTCTTTCATTCCCCATACGTGCAGCATGTCCTGCCCATCGCAGTCTACGAGACTTAACTGTTCTTATTATATCTGGCTTCCTATAAATACCATGTAGTTCATTGTTATGTAGTCTTCTCCATTCACCTGTCTGTGCATCTCTCTTTGGTCCAAAAATTTTCCTTAGTACTTTATTCTCAAATACTTGTAATCTCCTTTCCTCTCTTAAAGTAAGAGTCCATGTTTCGCACCCATATAATATAACTGGTAGAATAATAGTTTTATATATTTTCAGTTTAACGTTTTTTGAAAGGAGTTGGGACATCAAGAGTCTCTGCAATGCATAATAGCACGCATTTCCAGAATTGAACCTATGTTTAATTTCTTTGTGCATCTCATTCCTATTTGTGATTATTGTTCCTAGGTATTTGAATTCAGCCACTTCCTCAAAATTTCCCACATTTGTCATTAGCTGTCCATTTCCATTATTTAATGAATTTCTACTTGTGAGCATATATTTAGTTTTATTGATATTTACTTCCAGTCCTAATTTCTTAGTGTTACTCAATAGTGTGTGCGTGTTGTCATTTAGTATCTCCTCGCTATCGGCCAACAATACTACATCATCAGCATAAACTAACAAGTCCTAACATTCCATGTTCCTAGGAACATGTCTCTGTGTTTGAGCCTTTGGCATGGGTTCCCTGAAGTAGTCCCCGCCCGGAGAACCGAATGGGAGACTATTTGACCTCCGGAAAATTTTACCCCAGTTGAACCCATGTCCGCATTTCTTGACGGTTCTATTTTTACGGTGGAAGATCGTCACTCTTTCGGCCAAGGTACTTTTTTCGTCTGGCTTATCACCTTTGACCAGTCCGGCATGGGTAACCCTATCGGCAGCAATGCTACCGCCGGCATAGCTCTCAGGATCATTTAAGCACGCAAGCCACTCCACCACGACAAGGTAAAGATACCTGGGATTCTACCTGTACCTAATTTTATTTCGGTCTCACTCCACCCGCCTTATGCGAAATACAGATACCTGTCTTACAAACAACCATTGCACTGTAAAATCATAAATTATTTTAAGTTCTGAGACCGATCTTTCACAGGCAGCGTTCTGAATATATGGAATAAAGATATCAAAAACTTATGTATCATTCTCATTAAACGGAAAAATGAAAGTGATTGAAGATACATTTTCAAAAACCGGTCTTTTTTTCGCTCGTTACCATCGAAGCTCCCTTTCATTCCCCATGTTCCTGCCCATCGCAGTCTACATGTTCTTATTACATCTCATTTCCTATAAAGATAATGTAGCTCACTGTTGTGTAATCTTCTACATTCGCTCGCTATCTGTTCATCTCTCTTTGGTCCAAAAATTATCCCACGAACTTACACTTATTTTATTAAGTCTATTTCAATTAAGTTTTTAGACTGTGGCGAGGTTTTGTATTGAAATTTATTTTTTGCGCGATAGTGCGTTTTGTCCTACTTACAGCAATGGCGACCATGAGTGAAAGTTCAACTTCTTACATTTTGGGGTTGTCAGTCTAAATAACTATTCTTTAATATTACATATTACAAACCACGTAAAAGTGGGGCTTGAGGATTCAAGCCCTAGCCGCTCTCAAAACGGCTGCAGGATGCGTCCTGGATGCAGAACAGGGGAATGGTCGGTGGATCTGTGACAGCAGTCCTCCCGGCTAGGCTCGATGAGCCGGTGGACCAACTGTGGGGTCGTCAGGAATGAGCGACCTGACGTACTATGTAGCTCAGCAATTTCCCTGAGGTTGCGACTCCAACACCTTCTCCAGTGACCGCGATGTAGATAAGGTAGGACAAGAATCTGGAACTTGGGAGTATGGTCTTCTGACCGAGATATCCCAAGGGTTTGTGGCATGTCCAGATGTGGGAAGTAAAATCACTACCCTTTATGTATACTGCGTACAATGTACTTACTTACTCACTGGCACTATCGAACCCGTAGGTTCATGGCCGCACGGACATAAGCTCTCTATACATCCCTATCCTGAGCTAATGCTTTTCAATCATTCCCTGTATAATCTACTTCCCTCAAATCATAGTTAATGTTATTCTCCTACCTCATTCTTGGTCTACCAACTGGGCGCTTTCCCTCTGGCTTTCCTACAAGAAGCTCCCATGCAAGTCTTTCATTCCCCATACGTGCAACATGTCCTGCCCATCGCAGTCTACGAGACTTAACTGTTCTTATTATATTTGGCTTCCTATAAAGACCATGTAGTTCATTGTTATGTAGTCTTCTCCATTCACATATCTGTTCATCTCTCTTTGGTCCAAAAATTTTCCTAAGTACTTTATTCTCAAATACTCGTAATCTCCTTCCCTCCCTTAAAGTAAGAGTCAATGTTTCGCATCCATATAATATAACTGGTAGAATAATAGTTTTATATATTTTCAGTTTAACGATGCTATGTACAACGTATACATAAAAATATATCCAATAGATAGTGTTAATGTACAATATACGAAACAAATCACTGCATTTTAAATGAACTGAACTTTATTTGAAACAATATAAAACAATAAATACGTACTTGCCGCCATTTTATGATTGATTGGTGTCACGGCCTGCTGTAGTCTCAACTAATAAACATCGCCCACACTGTTAACGTTAGTCAGTTGTTTATAATGACGCAAATATTTCCAACAAAGTTGCTATTATTTTACTATTATTTACTATTTTGAAAACACATCTCGCTATTGCTCGGTTTTTAAACATTTCCTCGCTTCTGTAAAAACCACTTCCCAACGTCGCATCGCAATATACCATTGTTAACGCATGTATGCATTGCAAGGAATTATGATTGTAAAATAATTCAGAGCACAGGATATGTTTAATTTCCATTTGTTAAGAAAGAACAATAATTTAATCGGCCGGCGCGGTGATGCTTAACTCAAAGCAATTGTTTTGCTTAGTTGATAACATCCAACATGTATAGTTTTTAAGGTATGCTGGTTCATCTCGTTAGATCTGCTTTCTCTCTTACAGCCGTAGTCACATATCTTCTCTTACTGCCTTCTATTACATCAGACAATGCAGCGACACTTTTTGCTGCTCCACAATTTCTTAGAAATCAACTTTATTATGCAAAAGTATTAATAACGTGTTTCATTTACTCTATTATGCAATTATAATGAATTAAAAGTCTGGTCATTCGTCTGGCGTGACGGTAAAATGGTCGTTTCTCACGAGGGAACTGCCAACTATTACTCACTTACTTACTCACTGGCACTATCGAACCCGTAGGTTCATGGCCGCGCGGACATAAGCTCTCCATACATCCCTATCTTGAGCTAATGCTTTCCAATCATTCCCTGTATAATCTACTTCCCTCAAATCATAGTTAATGTTATTCTCCCACCTCATTCTTGGTCTACCAACTAGGCGTTTTCCCTCTGGTTTTCCTACAAGAAGCTCCCATGCACGTCTTTCATTCCCCATACGTGCCACATGTCCTGTCCATCGCAGTCTACGAGACTTAACTGTTCTCATTATATGTGGATTCCTATAAAGATCATGTAGTTCATTGTTATGTAGTCTTCTCCATTCACCTGTCTGTTCATCTCTCTTTGGTCCAAAATTTTCCTAAGAACTTTATTCTCAAATACTCATAATCTCCTTTCCTCCCTTAAAGTAAGAGTCCATGTTTTCGCACCCATATAATATAACTGGTAGAATAATAGTTTTATATATTTTTTCTGCTTAACGTTTTTTGAAAGGAGTTAGGACATCAAAAGTCTCTGTAATCCATAACAGCACGCATTTCCAGAATTGAGCCTATGTTTAATTTCTTTGTGCATCTCATTCCTATTTGTGATTATTGTTCCTAGGTATTTCAGTTTAGCCACTTCCTCAAAAATTCCAGCATTTGTCATTAGCTTTCCATCTCCATTATATAATGTATTTCTACGTGTGACCATATATTTAGTTTTATTGACATTTACTTCCAGTCCTAATTCCTTAGTATTACTCAATAGTGTGTGTGTGTTGGCCTTTAGTATCTCCTCGCTATCGGCCAGTAGTACTACATCATCAGCATAAACTAAGAGCTTATTAATACTATTGAGTTGTAAGCCTTCCTCATTCTCTAAAGATTTAATGGCATGCTCTAGTACAAAATTAAATAGTAGAGGAGATAGTGCATCTCCTTGCTTCAACCCATTCTGGATTTCAAAAGTGTCCGAAAACTGTTTGCCTACACGCACTCTACTCTTTGTGCCATTTAGACACATTCGTATAAGTCTAACTAACTTTTTAGGAATTCCGAACTACTGCCAACTATTGCATGCTGGATTTCTCTATTTTTTGGAAAATACCTCGCTCATTTTATTTTAACTAATATTCGCACATTGGTCGAAATTCGACCTTAAATAACACGTCACCGTTTTTATTATCACGCTTTATATTATATTAGAGGTTATTAGTTTTAAATTGTATTAGACATTGGTAGTTTTAGGCCTATATTGTATTTTATTTTATTTGACAATGTACTGGACGTTTTGTTATTATTAGAGCTAGGAATTTTAGGTGAAAAAGTTGCAAAAAAGGTGTTTTAATTTAGCAGAAAAGGTGCAAAAATGTGCATTTTTTAAATAAAAAGTACAAATTTCCCATCTGAATGATCATTAAAGTGCACCAAAACCAATTACATCAAGTAACTAACGACACAAAATCCACTCATGTTGCCATGTATTAAAAAGTCTGCGTAAGACAAGTCGCAGAACATTATTTTATTGAAATCACAAAACTGTTTAATAATATCACGTAGTTTGTAGGAAGTCACTTTAGGTTTCGGCGTACTGTATATTGGTAACTTAAGAAAATAGCAGACCGCACTAGTCAAATATTATTTTGAACTGAAAAATTTGTTCATGCACTCAACAACCTCCCTTGCTTATGCAATAGCTTTTGCATAACTGTGGTGCAAGAAGACACGAACTAATTTAAAAGGAATAGCCTAACGGGGCTGCACATGTGATGTGGACTGATACCAACCCTTGAAAGCGTATTTGAAGAAGGGTAAAAAAAAATATACACTTTATTATTTTGGGAATAAAATACTACTACGGAGACAGAAAAGGTTTGAAAAAAGTGCAAAATGTGCTTGCATTACAAAAAAGGTGTAAAAAAGTGGTAGCATTGAAAAAATGTGCATAAAGGTGCAACTAAAACACAGGTATGGGCATTTATTTAATGTTTTCTTTGCAAGACAAGCTAATTTGAGCATTGTAGTAACAAAAAAAAAATAAGGTGCAGCACCTAAAATTCCAAGCACTAGTTATTATCATATAGGCCTATGTATATAAAAATAAAATCGGTTCACAAACATAAGAGTAAAAGGTACTTAATTGTTTTGTGTTGAAGGTAGGGAAACAACTGTTTCCAAAATGTTTTATGGATAACACTCAAGTTCGTCAATAGCTAGCCTACTGGGATGGTGCTACTTTTACCCGCCGTATGACTGAATTGTGTACGGAACTGTCATCGGTAGAAACATAGTTCTTAGGTAACATCCTATTTTACTCAAGGAATATGACAGACTATTTAACTCATGCCACAAATGCTAGTCATTGACCAATCACGTTTCAATGAATGTTGTTTTACAACCAATGACAGTCGTGTTTCACCTCGCTCTTTATCGATTTCTCTTTATTAGCTCTTGCTTTTGTGATAAAGAAAGCTCCTCCTTTTTAATGTTCTGAACAGGTCAAAGCATTATTTTTCTCCAACAAATACATTGAATATAGCAAATAATGAAAAGATTCCTTGATTTTACTGAGTTGTTTACTAAAAAAATAAATGAATAACCCGTAATGTTGATTATGATATATAGTTTTGATGTGTTTCATTATTTCTCCACTTGGGTGCACTCTTACAATATTGCGATCTTATTTGGCATTAAATAATATGATCAAGCAGCAGTGAATGAACATAACCTCACATTTCTGATTTGTTTTCAAACATCGCCGTTTACATTAAATATATAAATATTTTAAAATAACTATAGTTAAACAATGATTTGTGAGTAAACAGCTTAATTTTATTCGTTAAATAGTCCTAACAAATGCCACTCTTGATTTCCAAATTCTCTAGATAAATTCACTCCTCACTTCGTGAGTCGTGAATTTATCGATAATTTGGAAATCACTCGTGGCATTACTTACGATTATAAGGTAATATTGTACCAATAATTAAGTACTTCTTCCATTTCTGATTTATTTATTACAAAATATTATATATGGGCCTACCTAATCATACGTTTACATTTTTTATGATGTCGATAGATATAATTTATTTACAATTTCATTACGAGCAGAATTTATGCTCCATTGCTGACTCACCTATAAATTCTGGTGTTATTTTCACCACATCCTTAATGACTAATGTAGAATATTTTCCACTAAACTGTTTGAAATCATTCAAAAAATTGTTCTTTTCAAATGCTTTACTTTCCAATGTTTTATTATTATACAGAAGCGGCCATTTTGAAACAACTTAATTTCCAATGTATTCTAAATTACACATGCGTAAGAATATAACAATGTTCATTTAATCTATTAAAATTGTAATTATATGTTTTAAAATTCTCCTATATAACTTATATAGACATGCATTAGATACATATTTTCGTTTCTTTTTATTTTCTCTATTTTGAATGTTAGAGAGAGACTAATTTTCTTAAAATTAAATCGTTATTCAACCAATGAAAATGCAGTCTCACATCTCCTTTATTTATATTCCAACTGGATATTAGCTCGGAAGAGCTATGAGAAAATATATAATTGTCGGATTTCTCTAATTTTTGGAAAAACCTTCCTTGTTTTATTGTACTCATTTTTCGTAAAATTTACGTGTATTAAAATATTACAATTTACCTTACGTCACATTAAAAGCGCTATTTTTACACGCTTTATATTAGCTTGACCTGTATCTATCTATGTAACGGAATCTTTCAACAGATTTTCACCCACTTAAAAACATTGGATCGACTTGAAACTTTGTATACTTGTAAAGGAGTGACAATACAATAATTTCGTAAATAATATATAATACGTTGCGGACTTATCGACTTTTTAGTCCATTGTTGTATGAAATTAATATTATATCCTCTGGTAGCTCAGTGGCAGACTATAGTGGTATATAATTTCAATAGTCCATAGGTCGCTGGTTCAAATCCGGCCCGGAGGATTTTTTTAGAAGAGTATTACTTTTAGCTCATTAAAAAAATTAAAACTACACGCTTTATTAGAAAACCAAACTAAAAAGTAAAAATAAATAATAGTTTAAAAAAACTAAAACAACACGCTTTATTAGAAAACCGAACAAAAAAATTAAAAATAATTTTAATTTCCAACGCGCTTGGGATAAAATTAAAGTGGTCAACAAAAAAATCATCTCCACACATCCAGAATAAAACTAGAGTTATGTACAAAAAATAATAATTTAACCATCAAAAGCGTGGGGTGCTTTTTATGGTTTCTACGTTTTCCTTCTTAGAGACTTTACTTTTGCCAATAGGCCTATCTGTTTATTATCTAATAGGCTATATTAATTGATATAGAGCACCCTACGCTTTTGATGGTAAAAGATTTATTTTTAGTAGATAACTTTTGTTTTATTCTAGATGTGTTGGAGATGGTTTTTTTGTTGACCACTTTAATTTAATCCCAAGCGTGTTGGAAATTAAAATAATTTTTAATTTTTTAGTTCGGTTTTCTAGTAAAGCGTGTTGTTTTAGTTTTTTAAACTATTATTTATTTTTTAGTTTGGTTTTCTAATAAAGCGTGTTGTTTTATTTTTAAACTATTATTTATTTTTTAGTTTGGTTTTCTAATAAAGCGTGTTGTTTTAGTTTTTAAACTATTTTTTATTTTTTAGTTCGGTTTTCTAATAAAGCGTGTTGTTTTAGTTTTTAAACTATTTTTTTAGTTCGGTTTTCTAATAAAGCGTAGGCCTATTGTTTTAGTTTTTTAAACTGTTATTTATTTTTTAGTTCGGTTTTCTAATAAAGCGTGTTGTTTTAGTTTTTTAAACTATTTTTATTTTTTTAGTTCGTTTTTCTAATAAAGCGTGTAGTTTTAGATTTTTGGCTATTATTTAGGCCTATTACATACAGTAGACACGTTCTATAATGATGTGTGATGACACACTTTTCCAAGTATTGAAAGTTATTTAACATTAGCAAATATTATCTAAGTAACTCAACCTGAGAGTTGAAACTGGGGCGAAAATGCGATGAATTAAGTGCTATTTCATGTCACTTTCATAAAAACAGTCTAATGTTCAGATCGACAGAAAATTAATCTTTTGTGCAATATGTTAGCGAAGAAATAAATTGAATTAAAAAGTACACATTTAATAACCATAAAATTAGTAACGCAGGGCTCTCATTATACAGAGTGGAAATTAACTTTCGAAGGTTGTTGAGAGTTTTTTTAGCTAATTTCGAAAGAACTAAGCTATTCAGGTTGTTCTTATGGAACGATTTAAAAAAAAATACAAATCTTCACCGATCCTATCCAGCAGACAATGAAAATTACTATAGGCCTATATATATACACACTAGAAGTCCCGGCCAAGCGTTGCTATGGCTAAGATATACGTTAAAAATTTAAATTAAGTTGCTGTCTTTCAGCCAGATTACTTAAAACTAATACTTACACACGAAATTAATAATATTGAATATAAAATAAACACTGAACACACTTAAATTATGAAATAATCAATATTTGTAATTCAATTGAAATTCGCGGTTGCAACAAAAAGCATAGCCATCTGGATCTCTCTTTGTTAAATAATAAACCAATTACCTTACCAAATTACCTTACACCGCCATCTGTTAGAATCCTATGGAACTCACAGATAATTACACCGTCATCTGTTAGAATCGTATGGAACTCACAGATAATTATAACTCTTTGTTAAATAATAAACAAATAATTTGCAATAAAACAATAATGCGACTATAAATGTAGTTATAAACTACCCTAAGTCTCAAGTTGGATCAAACTGCACACAGTGTGCAAAATGTTATTAAAATCGGTTCGATAGTTTAGGATTCCATCGCGGACAAACAACGTGACACGATTTTTTTATATATTAAGATATATATAGACATGAAAATAATAAATGCCTGAGTCGGGATTTGAACCCAAGATATCTAACTTCATACGTTAGCGCTCTAACCAACTGAGCTACTCAAGAATCCTAACACAACATTTATTTTTCTTTTATATATATTATTCTCAATTTACACGAGAGGCAATGGGATAAATTTCTTAGGAAAATTTTTGGACCAAAGAGAGATGTACAGACAGATGAATGGAGAAGACTTCAAAACGATGAACTACATGGTCTTTATAGGAAGCCATATATAATAAGAACAGTTAAGTCTCATAGACTGCGATGGGCAGGCCATGTGACTCGTATGGGGAATGAAAGACGTGTATGGAAGCTTCTTCTAGGAAAACCAGAGGGAAAACGTCCAGTTGGTACACCAAGAATGAGGTAGGAGAATAACATTAACTATGATTTGAGGAAAATAGATTATACATGGAATGATTGGAAAGCATTAGATCAGGATAGGGATGTATGGAGAGCTTATGTCCGCGAGGCCATGAACCTACGGGTTTGATAGTGCCAGTGAGTAAGTAGGCCTAAGTAAGTAAGGTAGTGAGATGTCGTTTCAACTGCCCTCCAGTGGTTACTATAGCAAGTAATCATTTTTAAAGAGTTTTTTCTTTACTTTATAGCAGTAACGCTTGTATATTTAGATTTTATAACTATATTTTTTACATTTAGCAATGAAGGCCAGTTATGATATGAAAAGAAAGATAAATGCCTGTGTCGAAATTTCTAACTTTACACATTAGCGCTCTAACCATCTGAGCTACTCAGGAATCCTAGCACAAACATTTTTTTTTTTTTTTCGTCACAGTTCACTCTTACTTATTCTCACACTGTCCATCCAACCTGCCTTAAGTCTTCCCTTCCTTCTTTTCATATCCATTTTCCACTCCAAGATTTTCTTAGGGATTATATCAAATATTATCTTCTAAGATGCCCATACACCTTATTCGTCTCTCTACAATCGTCTTTCTGTGATTCATTCCTTTCAACTTCAATCCATCCATCCATAGTAATTCTGCCCGAAGGCAGGTCCTTCACTTCAATCATAGCATTTTCATGCTATGCTTGCAGCTTTACGAGGGAATTGTAGGTGTGGTAGCTTCCCGTTGCTTTCCACATCAACTTTAATAATTTTCCTAATTTCAACGTTTTTATTTTTTTTTCTAATCTGGATATTACTGGAGAATATCATCGCGGAAATGTACGTGTGTGTGTGTGTTTTGTTAACTTTCTAACAGCCGCAATTTCTGTTTCATAGAAACCAAACTTGGCATATCGCATTGATTAAAAGAGCAAGGTCGAGTTAATAAACCAGCATCGCACCATTAGGTTTTCACTGAAAATAAAGTTTAAAAATCTGATTATTTTAAGGCTCGTAAAATTACGATAAGCCTGAAAAAAGAGCCCTCTAAGCAAAATTTACTACCTTCATCATCCAAGCAATACCTTAGCCGACCACGTGCCACCCTTGACATATGTAGGGAAATAAGCGTAATTTAATTAGCTTGGTCTAGAAACTGCTAACAAATGAGAGGCTATGGCTAGACTCAAAGTTCATAAAAATAAGTGTTTTTATTGGTGAGAAAAGTGCATGGATTTTTATTACACGCTTTACATTAGCTTGACCTGTATCTATCTATGTAACGGACCTGTATCTATGTAACGGAATCTTTGAACACAATTGGATCGACTTGAAAATTTGTATACTTGTAAAGGACCCATGCCAATATAATAATTACATATTTGTTTTCTAAAATCCTGGCCAGAATCATCAGAAAATCAAAAAAATAACCGGTATAATAGGTTGCGGACTTATCGACTTTTTAGTCAATCGTTGTAAGAGTTCAGTTGGTAGAGCGGTGGACTGTAGTGGTATATAATTTCAGTAATCCATAGGTCGCTGGTTCAAATCCGGCCCGGATGATTTTTTTAGAAGAGTGTTAAGCAATTAAATTTTCATGGTATTCCGGTTTATGACAATCAATTAAACTAAAAATTAAAAAAATAAATAATAGTTTAAAAAACTAAAACAACACGCTTTATTAGAAAACCAAACTAAAAATAAAAAAATAAATAATAGTTTAAAAAACTAAAACAACACGCTTTATTAGAAAACCGAACAAAAAAAAATGAAAAATAATTTTAATTTCCAACACGCTTGGGATAAAATTAAAGTGGTCAACAAAAAAATCATCTCCAACACATCTAGAATAAAACTAGAGTTATCTACAAAAAAAAATAATTTTACCATCAAAAGCGTGGGGTGCTTTTTATGGTTTTTACGTTTTCTTCTTAGATACTTTACTTTTACCAATATCTGTTTATTATCAAATATATTAATTGATATAGAGCACCCCACGCTTTTGATGGTAAAATTATTTTTTGTAGATAACTCTAGTTTTATTCTAGATGTGTTGGAGATGATTTTTTGTTGACCACTTTAATTTTATCCCAAGCGTGTTGGAAATTAAAATTATTTTTAATTTTTTAGTTCGGTTTTCTAATAAATCGTGTTGTTTTAGCTTTTTAAACTATTATTTATTATACTTGTTATAATAATCTTCTACCATTTTGATTGATGGTTTGTTCACCATAAGTACTAACAATAGAATGTATGTTAGTTGTACCTACTCTAGCATTGAGATATCCCATCAAAAGAGATCTCCCATCACAGAATACCAAAACAAAATTCTTCACTACATTCCTCGAGGCAGAGGATCTGTAGGTCGACCTTTTCGGAGATGGCGGGAGACCGTAACGAGCCACTGGGCCTAATACTTGAAAGGCAGATGATGATTATGATTTGTTATTAGATGTCGTTGAAAACACATTGAGTTCATTACGTTTAGGTTTGGAGACACTAGATTGTAGATTTTGCCGGTAATTGGGCCCGAGGGCAAGGCAATCCTATAGCCAGTATAACTACATTCCAAACGACTGCCACAGACATTAAGATATTTGACAGAAAAAAATACTAGATCTCTCGCAATGAAAGTGTATCTTCATGTCGTTTCCATACGATATTCCTTGACATGACCATGTCTACAGTTTTCTGACGACGACACCAAAATACCATTGCCACCCTGCATTTTTCTTGAAACACCACAATCTAAAGAAAAAAGTATATACAATTTCTCTAGGCATCCTCTCTTTGAACTGTTACAAGTATTCCATACCAGAACAATTATATTAATTTGAAGAAAAAACTGTGTTATAATTGGATTGGTTAGTGCAACAACAGTACATATCAAATCAGCTTATTTTGACGTACTATGGGAAATCTAATAATTATATAACAATGAATGTTTCTTTGTTGGTTTGTTTGTTTGTACTTTATCCGCCACCATACCGTTGATCCGATTGTGATGGGATTTTTTGCAAAATGTTCAGGGGATTCCCGGGACGAACATAGGCTATAAGAGAGTTGTGATACTCAACTCCTACACCCTTAAAAATCGCCCTTTGTATTGGAAAACGTGAAAAAAGTAGCTCTTTGGACGCTTAAATGGCTTACGCTGCCTAAACCATAACAAATACACAAATTTAATGTACACAGAATTGAATCTTATATATATATATATATATATATATATATATAAATTAATGTTTGTTTGTTTGTATGTTTGTTTGTTTCTTCGAACTTTATGCGCGGCCATACCGTTGATCCGATTATGATGGGGCTTTTTGCAAAATGTTCAGGAGATTCCCGGGATGAACATAGGCTATAAGAGAGTTGTGATACTCAACTCCTACACCTTTAAAAATCGTCATTTGTAGTGGAAAACGTGAAAAAAAGTAGCTCTTTGGACGCTTAAATGGCTTACGCTGCCTAAACCATAACAAATACACAAAATTAATGTACACAGAATTGAATATCTCAAAAAGCTCTACAAAAAGTCCGCAACAGCATATGTTTATCTCTTACGGATAACTCACAATAACAGTTTTTGTCTTTCATTATTGCCAAGTACGTAGATTCCTGTGCAAGCATATAGGCCTATATAACTCACAATAACGAATTTTGTTTCTTAGCTCATTTATGCCAAGAAGATCGAGATAGGTAGATTCCAGGGCAACACCGGGTAATCAGCACGGGGAATCTTAAAATAATTATGATATACATTTACAATTAATTTTCATTTTACTTATTCAACTAATCATAAGAAGTACATTAGTTTTCGTCTTTCAGCTCATTTATGCCAAGAAGATCGGGATGAGTAGATTCCCGGACAACGCCGGGTAAACAGCACGGGGTATCTAAAAATAATTACGATATACATTTTTTCCATCTACTTATTCAACTAAACATAAAAGCACATTAATTTTTATTTATTTAGGCGTAGCAGCGCACGCCGGGTATTTGCTAGTATCTTATAAAATCAACATTAAACCAAATAATATTATCTCTAACAAAACAGATACCAATATATAAGAAAATAAGGGAAAAGATTACGAGTATTTGAGAATAAACTTCTTAGGACAATTTTTTGACCAAAGAGAGATGAACAAACAGATGAATGGAGAAGACTATATAACAGTGAACTGTATGATCTTTATAGGAAATCTGATATAATAAAAAACAGTTAAGTCTCGTAGACTGCGATTGTCAGGACATGTGGCACGAATGGGGAATGAAAGTTCGGAATGAAAACTTCTTGTATGAAAACCTGAGGGAAATCGCCCAGTTGGTAGACCAAGAATGGGGTGGTAGAATAGTATTACTTATGAATATAAGATTGAAGTTTTATAAAACATTGGCAGTTCCTGCATTCCTTTATGGGAGCGAAACTTGGGTAATGTCCAAAAAATTGCAAAGTAGTATACAAAGCGTAGAAATGAACTTACTTAGAAGAACAAAAGGCTGCACAAGATTGGATCGGATAAGGAATGAAGATATAAGAACAGAGTTAAATATATATCCATTGGATGAGAAAATCAGAGAATATAGAGAGAAATGGTTTACACATGTGGAAAGAATGAATGTAACAAGATTACCAAGAGCAGCATTCAACTACAAGCCAAGAGGTTCAAGGAATGTAGGAAAGCCAGTGAAAAGATGGACAGAACAACTGTGAGGCGGAACAGGCAATTTGCCTAGCCCGTGAAGTGAAGAAGAAGAAGAAGATTATTCAGGGGTTGATTGGAAAACATTAGCTCGGGATTGAATGTATGGAGAGCTTATGTCCGCGCGGTCATGAACCTACTGGTTCGATATTGCCAGTGAGTTAATTTAAAGTATGTCGTTTGATTGGTTGAAATGAATTATAAATATAAAAATGGCAATGTTGGAGTTGTATTGTTGTTCAACTGGCGGGATCGCTTGAAGCAAAGGGTATAGAATGCGAGTATTTCGCGATGTTGTGATAACTCGCACAAAGACCCAGTGAAATAATTTAAATGCTTTGTTAATGAATCACGTGGCTAGAAAACCAGGCTGAAATTGATTCCATCTCCATGTAAGGAAGAAATAGCCCAGGAAAACATACAACGCTTTTTATGAAAACAATTGATTGCTTTAAGAAGACAAGTTTTCAACTGTTTTACCAAATACAACCAACAGCTAGATTACGCCAAATGCTAAAAATGTCGGCAATTAATCTACTTAGTGTTGATTTGGACATGATGTCCCAAAATATTAGCAAATTTACAAGGAATGAATCCAATGAGGTTGTTCTTATGCAAATATATGAGGGCGGATCGGAAAGTAACGCACAATAATTTTTTTCTGCCTTGGTATTGCAGCTAGAATGTTGAAATTTCACAGAGATATAGCTTGAAGTTTTCACTACAGATGGTATTTTTTTCTCAGGTGCACCTCTTGCGAGAGAAGCTTGAACTATGCAACAAAGATGGCGCGCATGCTACAGTCGTCCACCTGTGAGGAACAGAGAAGTGTTGTTCGATTTTTGTGGGCCAAAGGGCATAAACCCAGTGAAATTCACAGGGACATGCGTGGCGTGTATGGGGATGATTGTATGGACCGTAGCAATGTCTCCAGGTGGTGCACATTCTTCCAAGAGGGACGCGTGAACCTTAGTGATTCGCCACGTGATTCGCCTTAGTGATTCCTGGCCGGCAAACGCTTTGAGACAGATGTGGAAGTGAAATCAGCAGTGCGCAGATGGCTACACTCCAACCAAACGGACTTCTACGAACAGGGCATATTGAAACTGGTAACACGATGGGAAAAATGTGTTGAGAAAGTTGGTGACTATGTCGAAAAGTAGGTAAAAGATGTAAGTTCATTTGTGATTTTTTTCCTTTTTTTTTACTATTAAACGTTTTAAAAAAAATTATTGTGCGTTACTTTCCGATCCGCCCTGTGGACGACTGTAGCATGCGCGCCATCTTTGTTGCATAGTTCAAGCTTCTCTCGCAAGAGGTGCACCTGAGAAAAAAATGCCATCTGTAGTGAAAACTTCAATCTATATCTCTGTGAAATTTCAACATTCTAGCTGCAATATCAAGGCAGAAAAAAATTATTGTCCGTTACTTTCCGATCCGCCCTCGTATTTGAAAAATTTGTAAATCTTTATCGATTGACTTAAAAAACGTGAGAGATAATTTCTTATTATTTCACGAATTTTAATTTGCCGCCCTTTAGCCAAATATTATTTGTTCTAGGCCAGTATACTATTTCCGAGTTAAGTTCCAGTTGTAGAGGAAGTTTGGGTAATGTGAACCCATCGGTTTGAGTGGATCCAGTTAATATCTTCTTTAATTGGTGCTGCCCTCGAACAGAAAATATTCTAACTTCTTCCCCCCATGAACTTTGTACATGTTCAAGGTCAGTGTCTTTTATTATTTGTGCGAAGAAGGGTTTATTTGTGATATTTATAAAAATGATGGTAAAATTATTTTTTTTGTAGGTAACTCTAGTTTTATTCTAGATGTGTTGGAGATGATTTTTTGTTGACCACTTTTATTTTATCCCAAGCGTGTTGGAAATAAAAATTATTTTTCATTTTTTTAGTTCGGTTTTCTAATAAGGCGTGTTGTTTTAGTTTTTTAAACTATTATTTATTTACAATTTCATTACGAGCAGAATAGTTCCGTCATGCTGACTCACTTCTGTTTTTTTTAATCACATCCTCAATGGCTAATGTAGGATATTTTTCACTAAACTGTTTCAAAATATCAAAATAATTTGTTTCTCTCCGCTTTTCAAATAGTTTCCTTTGCAATGTTTCAAGAAATTATACAGAAAGCGGCCATTTTAAACTATTAAAATTCCAAAGTATTCTACATTACGCATGCGTAAGAATATAACAGTGCTCATTTAATGTATTAAAATTGTTTAATGATAAAATAAAATAAAACTATTAAAGTTTTATACAATTTTCATATTTATTTTAATACAAATTCGTTACAGCTCTTTCAGTACTTCATACCTTTACAAAGTACTGAAACATCTGTAACGAATTTGTATTAAAATAAACATGAAAATGGTATAAAACTGTAATAGGTTTTATTTTATTTAATCACTAAACATAATGGATTTTCATCAAGTAAACCCTAAATGAATTGATTATTAAAATTGTAATTATATATTTTAAAATACACCTTTATCTAATATATAAAAATGAATGTTTGTTTGTTTGTATGTTTGTTTGTTTGTTTCTTCGTACTTTATGCGCGGTCATACCGTTGATCCGATTGTTATGAGGCTTTTTGCAAAATGTTCAGGAGATTCCCGGGATGAACATAGGCTATAAGAGAGTTGTGATACTCAACTCCTACACTCTTAAAAATCGCCCTTTGTAGTGGAAAATGTGAAAAAAGTAGCTCTTTGGACGCTTAAATGGCTTACGCTGCCTAAACCATTACAAATACACAAAGTTAATGTACACAGAATTGAATATCTCAAAAAAAAACTCTACAAAAAAAGTCCGCGACAGCATAATATGTTTATCTCTTACGGATAACTCACAATAACTATTTTTGTCTTTCATTGATGCCAAGAAGATCGAGACAAGTACGTAGATTCCTGTGCAAGCATAGCAGCACATGGCGGGCATTTTTACTGATAACTCACAATAACGAATTTTGTCTTTTATCTCATTTACGCCAAGAAGATCGGGATAAGTAGATTGCCAGGGAGGCCGGCTAATCAGCACGGAGTATCTAAAAAATACAAATGTATAATTACTTTTCGTTTTACTTATTCAACTAAGCATAAAGGTACACTAATTTTCATTTATTTAGGCGTAACAGCGTACGCCGGGTATTAGCTAGTAACTGATAAAGATTTTTGCTACATTATACATACCTTTATTATTTTTATTTTCTCTATTTCGAATGTTAGAGAGGAAACTACATTTTCTTACACGCTTAAAGATAAAAGGTAAAATCGTTATTCGAACAATGAAAATGCAGTCTTAGATCTGCTTTGTTTACATTATAATTGGCATAGCTCGGAATTAGTATTATATAGTAGGCCTATTTCATTTTTTCTCCACTAGGGTGCATTCTTACAATATTGCGATCCTTTGGCAATAAATAATATGATCTGGTTGCAGTGATAAACAACTGAAGCATAACGTTTCTTATTTGTTTTCAAGAGTGGCATTTGTTAGGACTATTTAACGAATAAAATTAAGCTGGTTACTCACAAATCATTATTTCAATATAGTTATTTTAAAATATTTATATATTTAACGTAAACGGCGATGTTTGAAAACAAATAAGAAACGTTATGTTTCATTTGTTTATCACTGCAACCAGATCATATTATTTATTGCCAAAGAATTGCAATATTGTAAGAATGTACCCTAGTGGAGAAAAAATGAAACACATCAAACTGTACATTAATTAATTTCTGATGTCCTATGATGTAAATTTGTCAATTATATTTTTCTGCAACGTTATTTCTGGGAAATAATTCGTTTAAGAAAGTGCAAACAGTGTTTTTTTGTGGTATAATCAATTGCTACAAATGTTTTATATTATAATCCGCAAGTACTATGTGTTTACATTCCTGCACTATAGGCTATATACAATCTGGTAGCTACATGCAGTCACTGCAAAATAATGCTATGACCTATTCAGAATGTTAAAAAGGGAGCTTGATTTTAAAGTGATAAAATTAAACTTATAAAATCGAGGTGAAAAACTATTGTGATTGGTTATAAATAAAAAAATCGTTGAAATGTGATTGGTCAATGACTCTTATTTGAGGCATGGTTTAAATAGTCAGAGAAAAAAATTCTGTGCGGCTGGCTTTCGGACTCTCTGCTTGTCCAGTCGCGTAGTTTACGATGCCCTGTTCTGGTGAGATGACACCTCACTTCACCATATTTGCATCGGCTCAAAGCTAGACAGAATAACGCCGCTAACACAGACGGTTAAATGGTTAAACTCCAAACTGATGACCACAAAGGTATTGGCCATCAGGTAGCCGCAACTGGTTACAAACGTGGCACACTGGGCAATGCTAGAACATTGCCGCTTATTAGTAGTAGTAGTAGTCAGAGAAAAAAAATGAACTTTACCGAAACAATTACAATAATTTGTAGAAAATAAACGATTACAATGGATTGGACACATGAAGAGAATGAATGAAAATAGATTGTCATTTAAGAATTTGGAGCGGATTCCAAATCGGAGGAAAAGAAGACATGGATAGAGAGAATTATGAATTTGATGACGGACAGGGCACTGCAGGATGGTGACTGGAAGGACAGAGATGAATGGAGGAAGAGAATCAAAACTTAATATTGTGCACAGGAAGATGTTCTATGCATTTAAACCTGTTAAATAAATAGTGTGTCTTAATAAAATGTTTACAAGGCGCACATGATTTTTGAGCTATCGTTTCCATGAGAAATCTTGTGGACGGATGATGGATGCGAAGACGGATATTGCTATGGGAACTAATTGGTGCCACGGTTCACTTTGCTATTAGGATGTAAAGCTAACATTTTAGTGAAAGAGTCTCAACCCCACTTATGTAAACAAGAAGCGGCTGCTCTCTGATTATAGATAAGAACTCTCACAAGAAAAGGGCCAAGGATCAGAACCTATTGATGAGATTGATGTATGGGAAGTGGGAGGAGGGGATCAAATTACAGCGTTACCAATCACCCTAACTTACAATTCCCTAACAACTAATAAATCATCTCTAGTTTAATTTGTCACGGTTTTATTTGCCTTGAATAAAAACAAATTATGACAATTATTATTCTTACTGTTATTATTATTATTATTATTATTATTATTATTATTATTATTATTATTAGTAGTAGTAGTAGTAGTAGTAGTAGTAGTAGTAGTAGTAGTAGTAGTAGTAGTAGTAGTAGTAGTAGTAGTAGTAGTAGTATATACGAAGGGCAGCAAGAAATTCAAGAAGAGAAAAATTTACAAATTCAGTTATAAGGGAGAAAATGAAGATTGAAGACACTATTTTAGATTAAATTAAAACTCAGCAATTAAGATGGTACGGACATGTCCAGCGAATGGAAGATGATCCATCCATAGTAATTCTGCCCGAAGGCAGGTCCTTCACTGCAATCATAGCATTTTCATGCTATGCTTGCAGGTTTACTAGGGAATTGTGTACGTGTGGTAGCTTCCCGTTGCTTTCCACACCGGTGAAGGATGATGGTGATGATGATGAAGATGATGGCCATATGATTTCGGGGACCGTTTGGGCCTTAAAGTGTTCCTGACATTTGTCTTACAGGTGAGGAAAAACCCCGATAAAAACCTCGCCCAGAAAAACTGCCCCGACCGGGGATCGAACCCGGGCCCACTGCGTGATAAGGCAGCACGCTACCTCGAGACCACAGCGGTGGACATGGAAGTGGATAGGCTACCAAAATATGTTTTGGAATGGAAACCTTAGGGAAGACGAAGCAGAGAAAGACCTAAAACTTCCTGGAAATTAGCTATTAGGAATCGGACGATGTCAAAGATATTAAACAACCGATATATATATTTGGCCTGTTATTATTAATATTATTAATATTATTATTATTATTAATATTATTATTATTATTTTTATTAGTAGTAGTAATGATGTTTTCGTTGTTGTTCAGAGAGGTTTCAACAAATCTTCCCACATTAGACTTACACCAGAAGGCTATATTTCGATTAATATTTAATTTTAGGAAGTTATATTTTGAGGTTATTTTAATTATATTATTTTTGGTCTGGACATCTTGCCTCAATATTAATGTTGATTTGTTCTTGGACATGTTTCAAAACAATTCTGTTTTATCGTCAGCTTTCCCAGACTGGTTTTATTTATGTTGCATTATGTTGCACCACCTGGATGACGATGTCAGCTCCATCCTGTGGTTGGTCAAAGAACCTCCAAACAAGGTCACCCTCCATCGGAATATCAAAATTCATAATTCTGTTTATGTTCTTCTGAATATATTTCGATTGTTAGCCTATATGTAGTTTTGTATTTTGGTATAAGTTAACTGATATTTTTAATTAATCATAAATTGTTTATTTAATGGTGAAGTGTAATGATAATTGTACCCAGCATTTAACATTCGATAAAATTCACGAAAATCCTACAAGTCAGATTGGCCTGTCCCAAGACTTGAACTCCAAATCTTTCGAATAAAGATATCAAATATAACAGTCTTCAACCATCGTTTGAAGGAAAGTGAACGATGATTTATTTTAAGAATGGTAGGATTTCCAGGAAATTTGGATGGTTTGTGGGAAAATATTAATGAAGCTATTTGTATTTGGAGAATTTTCGTTAGATTATATTGGGGCGGTATTACAATTAGAATCAACTGATTTCAGGAAGAAGTAGAAGGAGAACCGTCACGCGGGGCGTCATGTATCATTATGCAATTAAGTTATTACGTGTTGAGATAGCAACTGGGCAGGTACAGTACTGTGGCCAGTTCTGCGCTTGTTTCTCAGACACTATTCTACATGTTGGATGGATGGCTGAAGCAAGACGAACGTCGAATGAGCGAGCAGAATAATTTTGATTTGTTTGATGGGCTCTTATATTAAGAGAGAATAAAATATTGAAACTACTTTAAAATGGCCCAATTGATAGAAAAAAGAAAATAATTTGCAATTTGGTGAAAAGAGTGGACTGAACGTTGTAGGTCATCTTCTGAATTCGCTATAAACACAATGTCATCTGCAAATAATAGGGTGTCTAAATTATATAATCTATTAAGGATACCAAGTTACATACGAAGAAGAAAAAGATTTTAGTCAAAAAATTATAAAATTTAACAGAGTAACAGGAATTATAAATAATATTTTCAAGACAAACACAATACAGCAACACATACGAACTAGAATTTATAAAACACTGGCCAGACCCATATTATGTTACGGCAGTGAGGACTGGACAATTCGCAGTGTAGATGAACAAAGACTAACTCCGGCAGAAATAAAATGTATGAGACGTACTGCAGGCTACTCAAGAACAGACCATAAAAAGGAATTCTGAGATTCTCAAATAATTACAAACAGAATCAGTCATGGAATATGTGCAAAAATACAGGAACAACTGGAAATCTCACGTAAGAGGAATGAGCAGAACAAGAATACCACGTCAAATCTTAAATTACCAGCCACCAGGCAAGAGATCTTTGGGCAGACCCTTCGAACGTTGGATTCAGACCGTAACAGACCACTAGGTCTATCACATGAAAGGAAGAAGAAGAAGAAGAAGAAGAAGAAGAAAATAATTTAATTTACTCACGTATATAGCTTTTTGTTGATTATACTAAAACATTTGATAGTGTAAGAAGAAATAAATTATGGAACATATTAGAAATGAAAGCAATTCCTCAACACCTTATAAGAGCCATTCAGAGTTTATATATAGAAACAAATTTTAAAATAGACTGCGGAGATAAAATTAGTAAACAAAACATAGAAGTAAACCAGGGAGTAAGACAAGGGTGTCCGTTGTCACCAGTACTATTTAATTTATACTTGGACCATGTCATAAATGAATGGCAAGTGAATAGTGTATTGACAACTCTGCTTTTTGCAGACGATCAAGTAATAATGACAACATCAGAAAACGCTTTACAACAATTCCTTTATAATTTAAATAATTTCTCTCTAAAATACAATTTAAGAACATTTACATCTAAAACAAAAATATTAGTTCTGAAAGGAAAATGTGCAATAAGAACAAAAATAGTGATAAACAATAGACCAAGTTTAGAATTTCAATTATTTGGGATGTCATTTAGGTAATGACAGAAATTTAGATAAACGCACTAAAATACAACGATTCAATTATCTATGTGGCACAATTAAACGTACTTTATTGAATAAAACTAAAAAAGAAACTATTTTAAAATATTACAAAGTATTGGCAGTTCCATCTCTTATCTATGGATGTGAAACCTGGACATTAACAAAGGCAGATAGTAAACAAATAGAGGCTGCTGAAATGAAGATGTTGAGAGCAATAGCAGGATACCAAAGGACCGATAAAAAGAAAAACGAAGATGTAAGAACAGAACTTAATATATTTAATCTCTGTGAAAGAATAAAATACTATCAAAATGCTTATCTTTAGCACGTATTACGAATGAATGAACAGCGCATACCAAGAAGAATGTATAAACCAAAATTTGCAATTTTGACTTTAATTTGGCATTTATATTCCACGTAAACCAACAAATGATGTTTGGAGACTATTTGGGCTTTAAAGTTTTCTGAAATCTGTCTTAGAATAGATTTAAAATATACGTATTTATTTAGCCTGGTGGAGTAAGGCCATGTGGCGTTCTCTTCCACTCACCAGGACAAACATATGTTACATTTAAATACAAAAAAATTACAATAATAGTCATACTAAACAATTAATTATCTGTCAAACTGAAAAATAATGAAAATAATGTCTAATAATACAATACTATTAAAAATGAAAGAATGTATACAGAAAGGAATAACAGCTCGAATCTACTATACATAAAAAGAAAGAAATAAACTATAATGAATTAATCTATTGCTTATTATACAAGGCATTGGGTAAATGTATTGACAAATCTTAGAAGTATCTTTATTCCACCCATAGTAATTCTGTCCGAAGGCAGGTCCTTCACTGCAATCATAGCATTTCCATGCTATGCTTGCAGCTTTACTAGGGAATTGTAGGTGTGGTAGCTTCCCGTTGCTTTCCACACCGGTGAAGGATGATCATGATAACGATAAGGATGATGATGCTGGCCAAATGATTTCGGGGACCGTTTGGGCCTTAAAGTTTTCCTGACATTTGTCTTACAGGTGAGGAAAAACCCCGATAAAAACCTCACCCTGAAAAACTGCCCCGACCGGGGATCGAACCCGGGCCCGCTGCGTGACAAGGCAGCACGCTACCTCGAGACCACAACGGTGGACGCATATTTATTAAATAATAAAAAAAACAAATTATGAATTATTAAAAAGTAATATTAGTGAGTTGTTTCTGTTAATACAGATTGGGGGGGGGAAACATCATTCGGGAAATCTTCCCGACCCGGCCGTTGTAATTACATGCAGGGTTAATAAAAACATTAAAAGTTGTGTAATTAGTAATTAAAAATTGGTACTTTAATTCTTTTAAGGCACGAGTCGCCACTGAACTTTGTAATATTTGGAGAAAGTAGGCCTAACCAATACTTTCCCTAGGTCTAAAGTAAATAATAGGATATTGTTTCTCTTGTTTGTTTATTAGTGGATATACTTTATCGATAAAGAATACGTATACAAGAATTGTGTTATTAAACACTGAACCCCATAATTTCTCCTCCCACCCTAATTTTATTACCACTAAGTTAAATTGAGTTATCATCGAGTGAGGATGTAAACAGAGATCCACAAATTGGAACACGCCCTCTGTTTTAACCTCACTTCCTGCGTGAAAACACACCCAAAATGGTCGACTCCAGATTATACTTTGTTTTTTGAAATCCTATTATCTCAGTATTTCATATTAATCAATCACTTATATTACTAATAATACTGTTTACATTGCAAAAATAAAGTCGACATGATTGCGAGAGATTATTTTATAGCTTGGCTATATTTTTTTCCAATTGCCACCAGGTTCATCATCATCATCCAGGGATAAACCTGTTGGCTCGTTGCGGTTTCATGAAAGCTAGAATTGTTAAAATTGTTCAGACCATAGTCTATGGGACTTAACTGTTCTCATTACATCTGGCTTCCTATAAAGACCATGTAGTTCACTGTTATGTAATATTCTCCATTCACCTGTCTGTTCATCTCTCTTTGGTCCAAAAACTTTCCTAAGTACTTTAATCTCAATACATGTAATCTCCTTTCCTCCCTTAAAGTAAGAGTCCATGTTTCGCATCCATATAATATAACTGGTAGAATAATAGTTTTATATATTTTCAGTTTAACGTTTTTTGAAAGGAGTTGGGACATCAAGAGTCTCTGCAATGCATAATAGCACGCATTTCCAGAATTGAGCCTATGTTTAATTTCCTTGTGCATCTCATTCCTGTTTGTGATTATTGTTCCTAGGTATTTGAATTCAGCCATTTCCTCAAAATTTTCCTCATTTATCATTAGCTGTCAATTTCGGTTATATAATCTATTTCTATGTGTGACCGTGTATTTTTTATTGATATTTACTTCCAGTCCCAATTTCTTAGTGTTACTCAATAGTGTGTGCGTGTTGACCTTTAGTATCTCCTCGCTATCGCCCAATAGTACTACATCATCAGCATAAACTAACAGCTTATTAATACCATTGAGTTGTAGGCCTTCTTCATCATCTAAAGATTAATGGCATGCTCCAGTACAAAATTAAATAGTAGAGGAGATAGTGCATCTCCTTGCTTCAACCCATTGTGAATTTCCTCATCTCTATTTTTTATTTATTGTAAATACATTTAAATAATTTCTAATTTCTAGAATTTTGACTTTATCTAATTTTTATATCCCAATAATGATCTTAAAATTTTCATTTCTGACGCCTCAATAAGCTATAATTATGTTTCCTTATTGTTCAGGACTCGTTGCCAAATATCAAATCCGGCACTGCCATCACTGTATAAGACTCTATTCACTTATTTCGTAACAAGGACACTATAAATAGATACAATATATTCGTTAAGAACAACCGGTACCCAATGAACAGCTTTGAAAATAGAACCGGTACCGAAAGGCCTAGCTGAATAATTTATAGAAATCTAATTTGTTGAGGACGACTGCCACAACAGCCTCAAATTGTATTGTTTTAGACATTTAAATCATAGTGTCTATTCGTGTTGTTTGCAATGCTCTTTTAATTGTTCTTCTTCTTCTTCTTTCTTTCATGTGATAGACCTAGTGGTCTGTTACGGTCTCAATCCAACGTTTGAAGGGTCTGCCCAAAGATCTCTTGCCTGGTGGCTGGTATTTTAATTGTTCCACACGTAATTTGATATATATTTAATGTTTGTTTGATATAAAACACGACGTGAATTTATGTTATTCCGACCATTTAAAATAAAATAAACTAAGAATCCATCCTTGGCCAGCTGCAGTGTTTAGATGCCTATGGCATCAGACTCGAAAAACTTGAGGCATGTTATTCGTAATTTGCATATAGCTCCCATTGTGTCCATATTAATGCGTAGTTCGGATTGTGAATAATTTCAAAAATAACCTGATAATTATCATATTTAACTCTATAATCAACCGATCAGCAGTCACACAAGCTCTCGTGTCTTCAAATTCCTCTTTAAAAATTAACTTGCAGATGTCATGTTAGTCCAAACAATAATAATAATAATAATAATAATAATAATAATAATAATAATAATAATAATAATAATAATAATAATAATAATAATAATAATAATAATAATAATAACTATAATAATACCTATCATTATTATTATTATTATCATTATCATTATTATTATTTTATTATTATTATTACCATTATCATTATTATTATTATTATCATTATTATTATTATTATTATTATTATTATTATTATTATTATTATTATTATTATATTATTATTATTATTATTATTATTATTATTATTATTATTATTATTATTATTATTATTATTATTTTTGGGCAAGGATTTTAATGCACTAAAAGTTATGATTGTAACACAAAACAAAAAAGACAAAACACAGTCAGAAGTCTAACTTCTCATTATATTATTCAACTGTCTGTATGTGAAACAAAGACAAAAGACAGTCAGACATCTTACTTCTCATTACACTGTATTACAATCTTAACTTTTACTGCATTAAAATCATTGCCCTAATTACAATTATTACACTGGTCAACATGATTTTTGTCTCATGAGTACCAATAGTTGTACTTAATGCAGTTTTTTTATATCGTGTTTTCAAATATGTATTCGGAATTTCTCCATCACCCACAGTTTTTTTATTTCAGTTTCAATTAACGGATTTAAATAATTATTTTTTAATAAACGTTTTTTCGTCCATTTGTCCATTGTAAAATAAAACCAAATGAGCTAACTCAGGAGATTTCAGCTATGGAAAAGAGATATCAAGGCAAATGGAATCCTAATATGCTGGCCGATTATTGTTGGAACATCAACAGGGATGCTCCACAGGCGAAATATACCAGAAAATAGTCATTTCTTACTTTCTAGGCGAGTTACAATGTTCGAATATTGTGTAGTTACGAATGTAGAAAATATTAAAGTGTTTGAAATTATAAATTCCTGTCTCTCTGAAACCTTGCGTGATGGAGAAAAACCGATATCATATTTGAATTCAGGAGAAAAAATACTATCAGAATCACATGTTTTTTTAGACAAAAAAATTTTATTTTTGTTGCTCAGTGTTAATAATAATAATAATAATAATAATAATAATAATAATAATAATAATAATAATAATAATATAATAATAATGATATTATTATTGTCGTTATTATTATTGTTGTTGTTATTGTTATTATTATTATTATTATTATTATTATTATTATATTATTATTATTATTATTATTATTATTATTATTATTATTATTATTATTATTATTATTATTATTGTTTAAGCCATGCCTGATGAAGTAAATCCTCTGTCTTGTTAAATTTACATACGTTTAGTTTTCTTTGATTTAATAAATAGATAAGTAATTCAAATTTTGGTTCCCGAGGGATATTGGTGGTGGGCCATATCGAAATTTTTACTGAATTAGAAAATGATCAGCGATGGAATGAATTATGGTAAAGAAATTCCCATTCAACATTTGTCTTCATAACCGAGAAAAGCCATGAAAAAAAGAAAAAAACTCTGCCAGATGCTCGGCTCTCGAATTTGAACTCTGTATCTCCCGTGGAGGAGTCTAGAACGCTACCGCTAGAACCATTTTTTCCTTATAATTCACAAACTTTTAATCAATTGGGCAGTGCAGGCAGGACTTTATGTTAATCTTACCATTTCTAGATACATTTTGTTCTGCCTTTACCCAATAAAGTAATTTAATTTTACCAGCTTGTACCTCGATATTATAAACAGTTTAATTTGCATTCACCTATACCTCAGAACGCGCTTTTGGCACTTATCCGAACTCCAAGCAATTATGTTTCTAAATTTTACCTTCTGCATTGCAATGTTTGATTCCAGGCTACACACGAACACTCGAGGGTCTTATGAGTGTAGACAGTTATTAGCGATTATATTTTTTAGCACTGCGACAAAAACTTGGACATAAATTGGAAGCAGTACCGCTGCAGGATACAAAAAAATAATCCCAAACAAACGTATTTTTTCAAATGTGTTATTTTTACCACCACTTCAAGGTTTAATAAAATATCCTGTCCCAGCTCATATTACAGTAAATTGACTCTTTACAACGCTTCCTTGGACTTCCTAGATTCTGTCTTCCTGTAGATTTGTAGTCATAGGCTTGTCTTAATGTTGACATCCTCGAATTTCATCTACTTCTATAACACAATTTTTTTTTTCATGGAGGGGAAAAATGCTGAGATCGTTGCGGATATCTTCGTTTCTTCCATCCATAGTAATTCTGCCCGAAGGCAGGTCCTTCACTGCAATCATAGCATTTTCATGCTATGCTTGCAGCTTTACTAGGGAATTGTGTAGGTGTGGTAGCTTCCCGTTGCTTTCCACACCGGTGGATGATGATAATGATAATGGTAAGGATGATAATGATAAGGATGATGGCCATATGATTTCGGGGACCGTTTGGGCCTTAAAGTTTTCCTGACATTTGTCTTACAGGTGAGGAATAACCCCGATAAAAACCTGACCCAGAAAAACTGCCCCGACCGGGGATCGAACCCGGGCCCGCTGCGTGACAAGGCAGCACGCTACCCCGAGACCACAGCGGTGGACCTTCGTTTCTTATTTTATCCAATTTAGAACATCCCTTTAGGGATCTTAAAAATGTCATTTTTAACATTTATTTAGACCAGGCTCTTAACTTGTGGTATAAAAAATGTTCTGAAATGGGTATTCCTATAGGAGGAAAAGTACTGCATTCATTGTTGTTTGCAGGTGATCAAATAATTTTTGCAGGGGATGAAGATGATATGAAGTATATGATAAATAAACTAATGGAAGAATATACAAAATGGGGACTGAATATAAATTTACAGAAAACAGAATATATGTGTTTGGGAAAGGATGTGGATGACCTCATACTTGAAACAGGGAAAATAAAAAAAATGTGAATTTTTTAAATATCTTGGGTCAATAATTACAAATGTAGGTACCTGTGAGAGAGATGTACAGACTAAAATTGCAATGGCAAAAAATGCAACTAAGACATCACATGGAATAATTCGGAACAAAAATATCACAAAGGAAACTAAAATGAAAATTTGTAAGAGCATAATACAGAATATTTTGTCGTATGGAAGTGAAACTTGGTCTTTGACGAAAGTTCAAAAAAATATAATTAGAACAGTTGAATTTGATTATTTTAGAAGAAGCCTCCAAAAAACAAGACAGGATAAAGTAAGAAATGAATTCCTTTGGAGAGAAATGAATGTCACCACATCTGTTGTTAAGAGGATTGAAAATCAAACACTTAAATGGTATGGTCATGTACAAAGAATGCAAAATGAAAGATGGCCAAAAAAATATATACCAATGGTCACCCCCCGGAAGAAATAAACGTGGCAGACCAAGATGGAAATGGAAAACCTACGTCAGAACTATAATGGATGATAGGAATTTGGAAGAGGGAGATTGGAATGATAGAGATAAATGGAAACTGAAGACGGCAAACCTATAAGTGGGGAAAGCCGAAGAAGAAGAAGAAGAAGAAGAAAAATGTCATTTCTGCTGACTGTATTTTATTCCAATCTCACTTTCACAGTGTCCAAATTTCACTCCCATATAACAGTACTGGAACTGCCATAACCTTATACAAATTTTAACTTGTATCTGTTCTGGTACTTTTTTAAATCTTTTAGCTATAATTCCATCATCATCATCATCATATTCAAGGTATGGGCCTGTTGGTCTGTTCCACTCCCCGGTGCACTATATGCTGCAGGTGCAAACTATAATTCCTCTGATTTTAATGATAGTGCGCTAGCTTATTAGTTATCTATAGAGACCAGATGTTAGGGAAAATGCCTACAGTTATTTATTATAGATATTGTAAAAGTGACTTCATATAAGTTCATACCAACGACCCTAGAGTTGTTTTCCATGAAGTTCATTTTGCCAATAAATGCCTATTTCAGCTTACAATGCCTATAAATGCCTATTTGCCATTTTTTCTAGAAATTAACTTAGTTTTTCAATTTAATCAATTTAAATGGACAAACTTCATGACACATGGCATTGGATAGAAATTTATGTGTTCTCTTTATAAATTCTGTTAGAATATTTTAGGATAAGGATGGCAATAAGCCATTAACCTAGCAGATAGATGGTTTCAGTGGATTGCGCGAGGAAGTGTCATGTTTCACATCGCATACATAAGTATGCTCTTTGTAAAAAGACAAATCAAGTTCCAAAATCATCTCTGATATCTTGGTATGCTACTGATAGCATAGGGGCCTATCTTTATATTCTTTACGTAAGGCTGTAAACATGTATGTTGTAGTTCATTTTTTGTCATCATCATCAACAACAACAAGGATTAAGCCCAATGGCCTGTTCCGATCTCATTATAGGTCGAATTGGTCCTTCCATCTCTTCAATGGTCTTCCCAACATTCTTCTCCCTTTTGGTTTATAATTATACATTCTTCTTGGTGTGCGCTGTTCATTCATTCGTAATACGTACTGAAGATAAGCATTTTGATAGTATTTTATTATTTTACAGAGATTAAATATATTAAGTTCTGTTCTTATATCTTCGTTTTTCTTTTTATCGGTCCTTTGGTATCCCGCTATTGCTCTCAATATTTTCTTTTCAGCAGCCTCTATTTGTTTACTATCTGCCTTTGTTAATGTCCAGGTTTCACATCCATAGATAAGAGATGGAACTGCCAATACTTTGTAAAACTTCAAAATAGTTTGTTTTCTAGTCTTATTCAATTGTGCCACATAGATAATTGAATCGTTGTATTTTAGTGTATTTATCTAAATTTCTGCCATTACCTAAATGGCATCCCAAATAATTAAAATTCTGAACTTGGTCTATAATTACATTGTTTATCATTATTTTTGTTCTTATTGCACTTTTTCCTTTCAGAGCTAATATTTTTGTTTTAGATGTAGATATTCTTAAATTGTATTTTAGAGAGGAGCAAATTGTGGTTCTGACCACTATCTACTCACAGCACAGATCATCCCCAAATTCCCTACAGGGAAAAAAGTGCATGATGAAGCAAGGGAATCAACAATGCAACCGAAGCAGGAAGAAAAATTTAAACTGTATTTATTTAATCAGGATAGTATCAAAAACTTATATAAAGAAAGACTGAGGATTAAAATTGAGAATTTGGATTACAAGGAAGACATAGAAGAAGAATATAATCAATTAAAGGAAATAATACATTCGGCAGCAAAAGAAGCATTAGGCACAATAAATAAAAAACAAAATACCCAAGATTGGTGGAATGATGATATTGAAGAATTAACCAAAAAGAAGAAAAAATGCTTCTTAGAATGGTTGGCAAATAAAACAACAGAAAAATTGGATAGAATACAAGAGAACAAACGCCGAAGTTAAAAGGAAAGTGATAGAAGAAAAAAACAAATTATGGAAAAGCAAATGCCAAGAAATAGAAAGTTATATAGGAGGATCACAATCATCAGAAGTATGGAGATTTCTAAAAACACTGTGAAAACCAACCAAAGGACCCAGCAAGATAAATTTGTTAGCAAAATCAGACGCAGAAAAACATTACAAAAGCTTTACTGTCAGAAACTAGAAATGAGTTTATGGAAACAAACAGAAATCCATCCATAGCAGAATGAAAAGCCATGGGGAATTTGATACAATAGATATAGAATTAGAAATTCAAACCCTAAAGAATAAAAAGGCACCAGGGCCAGGAAACATACCAAATGAGTTAATTAAATATGGCCCAAAAAATTTAATAGGTAGATTGAGGGACTTGTATAATAAGTGCATTGCAATACAGAAGATTCCTGATGAATGGAAAATAAGCTACATAGTACCAATATACAAGAAGGGCGATAGAAGAGACGCAAAAAACTACAGAGGACTAAGTATAAATAACACATTATATAGAATATTTACGAAGTTATTAAAAACAAAGTTACAAAAAGATGTTAAAGACAAATTAGGAGAAGATCAAAATGGATTCAGACCAGGAAGGTCATGTGTTGACAATATATTTGCAATACAACAGTTAATTGAAAAACGGACTGCAGTGGAGAAGAAACCCATTTGACAATGATAGATTTAGAGAAAGCTTATGACTCAATTCCGAGGAACAAATTATGGGAAGTATTGGAGAAATACAATATTGACAGAAACCTAATAGAAATATTAAACAAACCTATAAAGATAACTCCGCTTATGTTAAAATGGGAAATATAATGTCTAATCCTATAAACACCTCAAAGGGATTGAAACAAGGGTGCAGTCTATCACCAATTTTATTTAATATTTATGTAGAATTTATATTAACGAAATGGAAACAAAGCTGCAAAGGTATGGGGATCCCAATAGGCAATAGATTTTGCTGACATTACAATTTGCCGATGATCAACTGGTTTTAGCGCAAGACAATTTTGATATGGAATTCATGATAAAAAGGTTGAAAAGCACATATGAATCATGGGGTCTCACAGTAAATTTACAAAAAACAGAATATCTGGCAATAAATAGCAATGAAAGAGAAAACTTAGTATTGGAAGATGGAATCCAAATAAAGCAAGTGAAACAAACTAAATATTTGGGAATGATTATGGATAACATCGAAGGTATAGGCAAAGAGAACATAAAACATAGAATTGAATTGAGTAGCAAAATAATATCATCATTAAATTCCATATGGTGGGATAAGCATATTTGGAAAAACACAAAAAAAATATATTGGTGGAAACATTGGTGGAATCTGTGGCAATGTACGGAAGTGAGGTATGGACAATCAATAAGTACTACAAGAATAGACTAATAGCTCTAGAAATGGATTATTTACGAAGAAGTGCCAGAAAGTCTAAATTAGAACGTGTCACAAATAAGGAAATTAGAAACAAAATGGAAGCAGAAGAAAGCATAATTGAAAGAATTGAGGAAAAGGAATTAAAGTGGTTAGGACATGTTTTAAGAATGGAAGATGAGCGATGGCCGAAGCAACTATATGAATGGCATCCTAACAGAAAGAAGAAAAGAGGAAGACCAAGGTTAACATGGAAGGAAAACATGAAGACAGTAATGCAAGCTAGAGGGCTAAGCATCGAAGATGCCCAAGACCGTAGGCTTTGGAGGTTTGGCACGGGAAGACGGCAGCAGCTGTAAAAACCCGAAGATAGATAGATAGTATTTTAGAGAGATATTATTTAAAGTATAAAGGAATTGTTGTAAAGCATTTTTTGTAAGAGCCTATTTTGAATTTTTAGTGCCTATATTAATGATTTTTAATGCCTTTTTGCCTGCCTATTTTGAATTGTTTAAGTGCCTAACATCCGGACTCTAGTTATATATTTATATTTGTCATATGTACAATGTGACAACCTTAGTACTTGAAGCTAGAAACTTGCTCCAAACATGTTTTGTCATCTAATGCAATTTTCGACCGAAGGGTAATTGCCCTTAAAAATTAGTTTAGTTTTAGGCAATGATATCTTAAAAACCATAATTATAACTCAATTTTTGAAGTTCAAACATGCTTCTCTGTAGGTAATCTTATTTTTCTTGTATAATGAGCATATCGTCAGCGAAAAACAAACTGTTGATTCTTAAATCATTGCTTAATTTAATACCTGAATGAATTGTCTCATTCAATCGTCTAAATATATCGTCAATACAAGGATTAAAAAGAAACGGGAATAAATAACAATCTTATCTCACTCCTTGATTGGAAATAGTATATTATGATGCGAGGTTGGGAAGTGGTTTTCACAGAAGCGAGGAAATGTTTACAAACCCGAGCGATAACGAGGTTTTTAATTTCCGAAATTCTGTAAAACACTTCACAAACGTGCGTTGTGGACTACCTTATTTTTTGCGCGATGGTGTTTTCAAAATAATAAATAATAGTAAAATAATAACATATTTGTTGGAAATATATGTATTCATTATAAACAATTGACTAACGTTAACAGTCTGGACAATGTTTATTAGTTGAAACAACAGGAGGCCTTGAGAACAATTATTGATAACATGGCCGCAAGTACATATTTATTGTTTTATATTGTTTCAAATAAAGTTCAGTTCATTTAAAATGCAGTGATTTGTTACGTGTAATTGTATATTAACATACCTTTTGGATATTTTCTGTTTGTGCGTAGTATACATAGAGGGCAGTGGTTTTACTTCCAGCGCGAGGTTTGTAATATGTAATATTACAGTATAGTTATTTAGGTTGGCAACCCCCGGAATGTAGGAAGTTGAACTTTCAATCATGGTCGCCATTGCTGTAAGTACGACAAACGCACTATCGCGCAAAAACATTTTTTGAGATAATCTTCCATTTCTTAAATTGTAAAATAGTACTACATTTAAAAAAAAATGATCGAAGTTGTTGAAGCGTCTATATATATAACAGTGAAATAAAATTAGTCAAACATTCAATCAATTTTGGGGTTGTTTCAAACCGAAGTATTTTTTGCCTGATTCACAAAGAATCTCCACAACTCCGCATTGTCTGTTCATTCCAAGTGGCGCATCTACTCATGTGAGATCTTGAGACACTTGGTCTTTACAGCAATAGTCTGCCCAATAGTCTTTTACCTCGTGGTTATATTTTTTTATTAATCTTGTGTTCTCTTGACGTAATATGTGATCAAACTTTCGTAGTCACCGATTATTGAATTTAAATTCCCGCGTTTAATTTTTTATTTGAGTACCAATTGTCACCGCTAGATGCCACAAGTAACTAGAAGCAGCGATTCTCCATCCAGCACAAACAATAAAAAAATAATTTGATCACGTGCCTCTGGTCTTGTGGTCAAAGGTTCTGCACAGATTCTGACTTAAGCAAGTTCTAACTACATTTATGAACTCCCGAGTTCGAATTCCTATCAGACTACAGGAATTTTTCCTTAAACGGAATTATTCCTTTGATTCCCATGGTTTGTAATTTCGATCAAGTTTATGTTTAAGGACTTTCCTATTGTTCCGTTATCATTTATCAGATTACGACCTATCATACCATCGGGGCAACGTAGCTCCATTTTTTCAAGCGCCCCAACCTCAGAATTGCGTTTCAATTTCACCAATTCCAGGAGAGAATATCAGAAATGTCTAAGACAATCTGGTGCAACTGAACAAAATAATAAATTTAATAACTTGGAATGATTTATCGAATAGTTCCTGCCTTAGATTTTTACAGAAAAGATCAGAAACACGAAATAAAATTACGTGGCGAAAAATATTATTTACTTTCATCAGAATTAAGTAATTGTCTAAAACATTTATCATTCTTGAAGAATTCTTATTTAGGGCAACAATAATTTCATTTATTTTTGAAAGTCCTATGCTTATGTAAGAGGATGGAGGGAGAACTGACAGATATGGGAGGTATGAACTAGAATCGGTTGTTTGAGGATAGAAACCAGCCCAAACCAAATGAAGGCCTTAGAGAATGGAACATTGAACTTAAGGGCTCTAGAATTAGTCATTTTTTCTATCTTATTAAAAAAACAAAAATAATGAAAATAACAATATTTCAGATGTAACTTCATACAGTATTTACATTTTATTATCGCCTCACTATGAAGGTTGTCCAGCAGCTCACTTTGTTTCCCGCAGCTGTTATATATAACTAAATACAAAGATGCCGACTACCGCCACTACAATAATTCCGCATGTTAATCATTGTCGCGCGGCACCCGCTTTTATATAAACGGGCAACCATCCTAGTGAGCCGATGTTACGATAAAACTGTTTTATTTCAGAGCAACAGAGCACAGATTATTTCACACTATTTTAATATTTGTAATAGTACATAAATCATCTTCATAGTACATTCACGAATTTAGGTCATCCAGAAGTCTTTTGAGTGGACGTCCTGGTCTTCTTCTTCCTGCAGGTTGATATCTTAACATTTGTTTGGGTATTCTGTGATCTTCCATTCGATGAACATGTTGCATCCATCTTGACTTATAATCAGAAATTTTGTTTTCTAAAGGTTCCATATGTAATTCTTCTAAGATGTCATCATTTTTTTTTTTTGTGATCTAGTAGTGTGTATCCTGCAGTCCTCCGAAGGTACCTCATTTCAGCAGATCTAAGTCTCTGTATATCCTTCTGTTTCAACGTCCATACTTCGCTACCATACAAAAGAGTTGGAAGAGCCAGTGTTTTATACACTTTTAATCTTGAATGCTTTTGGACTAACTGTGGCTTGAAGATAGAATTTATTAACCCTAAAATTCTTAAAAATTTTGATATTTTTGCATTTACATCCTTTTCTTCTTCATATGAGATATTGCATCCTAGATATGTAAAATTATTCACCTGCTCCAAAATGTTATTGTTCAGTACAATTTTACTTCTGACAGGATCTACACCTTGTAAATGATCTTAATTTGTTTTGAGAAGAGTAACATTAAATGTTTGATATATAAATGTTGTATATTATGGTCCTTACAATTTTAAACCAATAAAAAAAAACTTTCCTACAATAAAATATTTGGAATTTATTTAATCCGTAAGTAGGCTATTCACTGTTTAAAATTTGATTCAGAATAGTCTGCAGTTCATTGATAACTCATAATTATATCTAATAAAAACAGTTAAGTCTCGTAGACTGCGATGGGCAAGACATGTGACACGAATGGGGAATGAAAGACGTGCATGGAAGCTTCTTGGAAGGAAAACGCCCAGTTGGTAGACCAAGAATGTGGTCGGTGAATAACATTAATTATGATTTGAGGGAAGTCGATTATACAGGGAATGATTGGAAAACATTAGCTCAGGATAGGGATGTATGGAGAGCTTATGTCCGCGCGGCCATGAACCTACGGGTTCGATAGTGCCAGTGAGTTACTTAATATTTTACTATTATCATTAGGCCTACTTTCTTGGAAATGTTAATTAAATTATAACCTTAATTGAATTACAAATCCCAGCTCATGTCAATGTTTTATGTGTAAACTAAAGCTAAAAAAACGGTTAGTTTGGAATCTTATTGGTTTTATATGAAAAAGGACATGGAAACTGCTTGTAAGAAAGAAAATCAGAGGGAAAACGCCCAGTAGGTAGCCAAGAATCAGGCGGGTGAAAAACATTAACCAAGATTTGAGGGAAGTAGATTATACAGGGGATGATTGGAAAATATCAGCTAGGATACAGATGTATGGAGAGCTTATGTCCGCGCGGCCATGAACCTACGGATTCGATAGTGCCAGTGAGTTAGTTTATAAATATATGCAATTAACATAATTTATTTCAATCATTAGATATTTTCGTAAAAGAGAAATTAAATCTTGGCTATCCGAAATCTTAATAAAAGTACCGTACGATAAAAGGGGCACGCCGTAGCGTAGTGGTTAAGGCACTGAGCTACAAGCCGGAGGGTCGAGGGTTCAAGTCCCGTTGGGGGTCAGGATTTTTAAACTGATCCAAACCTTCTGGCGGCACTATGGCCCTGGGGTCGACTCAGCCTCTAACTGAAATGAGTACCAGACGCTTGTTCTGGGGTAAAGGCGGCCGTCACGCAGGGCTGACAACCCGGCTGACATCAAGTGTCGATTGTCAAGAAAAAGTGGGAGCCTTAACCTCCTACCTCCTGAGGCCTGTAGTGGGATCACTTTACCTTTACCTTTATCGTACGATAAAAACATTCAGAAGAAGAAATGTCTAAATAATATATATATATATATATATATATATATATATACATGCATAGTAATTCTGCCCGAGGGCAGGTCTTTCGCTGCAATCATAGTATTTTCATGCTATGCTTTGCAGTTTTACTAGGGAATTATAGGTGTGGTAGCTTCCCGTTGCTTTCTACACCGGTGAAGGATGATGATGATGATGATGATGATGATGATGATGATGGCCGGATGATTTTCGGGGACCGTTGGGCCCTAAGCATCCTGACATTTGTCTTACAGGCGAGGAAAAAAACCCAAAAAAACCTCACCCAGAAGCCTGTCCCAACCAGGAATCGAACCCGGGCCCGCTGCGTGACAGCGGTGGACCTATATATATATTCAAAAGGTATACATGCGAGTTCAGTATTTTATCATTTTTTAAATAATCTTTTATAAAAAATTCTATACTCATTAGTTGTTTGTATGCAAGTTCAGGAACTTTGGACGTCTGACTTAACCCGCATTTCGCGGAAAGATTCCATTTGACACACATACAACACGTATTTGAATCACGGTCATGATCAGGCCATGTTGATTTGGTTCACTACGGTTGGTAGCTTCTTTAGCTTGGCGTGGGTCTGCTTCAGCCTAGCGGTAAATAACATGAGAGCTATGTTGGTGACCTGTGACACTCCCAAATAGAGGTGTACTCGGTGTATTTGATTAATATATTGCTTATTCAGTTAGTTGTGTATAAATTTCAGTGATTTTATTGCTATAAACATGGTTCAAATTAGGTACACACGAAATTTATTCCTAAGGGGCATGAGCATTGTTTATTTATTTGCATTCACATCGCTGTATGTACAAATTCCCGGTAAGTAGCAATCAAAATAATTATTCTTTTACACATTTTGTATTGTTACGCGGAAATTTAATGATCTTTGGTAATTGAGCATTTAAAGTAACAGTCTGCGTAATGTAACAGGCCTACACTAATTTGTGATATTTCTCGGTGGGAGGGCGTTGAATATGAATCAATTTTTCTTTCTTCCTTTCTGACTATAAAATTAAGAAATCCTTTCAATATTTAGATAAAACTGTCAGTATATAATATATGTATTACATTATGATTTTATTATATATCTTTTAATTGGGCATATTTATTGAAACTGCAATATTCACTTATGTGACTAAAAAAAATCACTATATGACTCAACTTTAGAATTAGACATTCTATGATTTTCCATAAAACTTTCATATGACATCATTGCACTACATACTAGGCTCAACTTCAGATTAGTTCTCACTATGCCTGTACCATGCAATATTTATGACACTGTTTACACTATATACTTTTTCTCTTTCTACTAACATTTTCAACTATTTTAACATTTTGTAATGATTAGTAAAATATTTTTTACTCTTCTTCTTCTTCATGGTTTAGGCTTATTTACTAGCCTGTTCCGGCTCCAAATTGCTGCTGTTCCCATCTTTTCTTTGGTCTTCCCAAACTTCTTCTTCCTCGTGGTGAATAGCTGCTTTTGGTATTCTCAGCCATCCTTGCCAAGTGTTCTTTCAAGTTTGTTCTGTATTTCACTATTGTTGTGTTTAATTCCTCTACTTTTAGTTGTCTTATTTCTGTGTTATGTTTTTTGTCTGTTCTTTGATATCCTACTATTGGTCTGAGGAATCTCATTTCAGCAGCTTGTATTCTGGCAGATTGTTGTGTTGTCACTATCCATGTTTCGGATCCATAAGTAATAATAGGCACTGCGAAGATTTTTTACAATTCTTAAATATTTATCTGTGTATGCAAAATATCTCAACCATTTCTTGTAAGTTCTACAGAAATGTAGTGTGCATGTGCAAGGCTTTGTCAACAGATAGTAGCTACCGGTATGACCAACCTTCACAATAAGAAATTGAATTACTACTTTTTTTTATTTTGTTATGTTAGGATGGAGTATGTTGGTGTACACTGAATTAGTTTATTTGAAATAATATTTAAATTATTTACTTTGTTAGGTTACGAAATTACAAGTTAGTGTACATCCGTTTTTAAAAATGTTTGAGAATTTATTGCAAAGGTTGGTCATACTGTTTGCACAGATGGTCCTGCTCTCTATGGAGCAAGTTCATATTATGAAATATTTTCAAAGTCCTATAGAAGAACAGTGCGCATGCGTCAGAGTTTATAGAGCCAGCGATAACCCACAATCGAACCACATCGATTATCATTCTCGATTACTATCCATCGCTATGAAATTTAAATGACCTATATTTGCAATAAATCCCCAAATCTATGTTAAAAAATATATTAATAACATTAAAATTACCTAATGTTTATTAAAAATGGGTGTACACTTACTTATCACTTCCTAACACTGATCCAACCAGTGATAATCCAAAACATCGATAGAAAAACCATAGACTAAGTAATATACTCTGTGGAGAAAATAGCAGTTAGCATCACAATATTGTCTAACAGTGTCATAATATTGTGATTTGCATATTTAAATAAATACTTGAAAATTGTCTAATAATGTTATAAAATTGTTTGAAAAAGTTTAAAATATTAAATAAAGTTAGTAAATACAGAAGAAGAACTATAGTTTACAACAATATAACTGAAAAATCAAGCGCTAGTAGAAGTGCAGTTGAGCCAATTTGAATAAAAGTAATTTAAATGATGTTAACCAATAAAAATATTGTTTGGAGTAAAAACTGACCTCATTTAAAAAAGTGTCTTATTCCAATAAAAAGAAAATAAAAATTTGATATTAGAGCAAAATAAATTCAATGTAAAAAGCAGGAACTTTGCTGTATTAGCTAGTGTAGCATCCATGTTGGACAGCTAAAGTAATTTACATTTCTTTCACCCTTCCATTCTATTTATAGTGACACAAATCTTTGTATCAACATTCTTAAAATAGGAAGTTACAGTATGTACATTTTTAAAGCTGAGTAATGAAGTATTTTATCTGCTACCATCTGAAAGAAAATAGCTTTTTATGCTATCTGTGGTAGAAGTGTTACTTTTGCAAGATTACAAAGAAAGCTCAGATGTAGGTCATTGTAAATACTTATTTTTTTTTATGCAATTCAATTATGAATATTTTCGATCTGTATTTCTAGAATGTTTGATAGTATAAAAAATAATGTACAACAGCAAAATATAAAGCTTCTTTCTTACATTCATGAACATTTATAAAAAATCATTACCTCGGTGGTCTAGGAGTTAAATTCCTTATCTCTAGTCCCGAGGATCACAGGTTCAAACCTTCTCCATCTGTTGGTAGATCCATGAACTTTTGAATCAAATCACATTCCTGAGATTTTTAAAAGCTGCTCTTGCTTGTTAAAAATAACATAAAATTGTTAGAAAGTCAAAATGAAATTTTAACTCAGAGTTTGGGAAAACATTTACATTCTGGGGGGAAAAAAAAACAGGAGAAATTAGTGAAGTTTGGGAAAACATTTATATTAAAAAGAAAAAGAGGAGAAATTAGTGAATTTTGAAATTCCTGAGAAATGTGATTTGATTCAGAGGTTCATCAGTTTACCAACAGATGGAGGAGGAAATATTGAATTACCAATTACAAAATAACAGGAAGTTTTTAAAAATATTAATATACATGCCTTTTTATTTCAGTCTTCCTCAATTAAAATGGATTTTTGTTTAAAAAACTTTGTTAATTATTTAAAACCATGTAGACATTTCAGAACATGTTCCATCTTCGGCATATCATTTTGTATCAAACTAACTAATTAAGTTTTTTAAACAAAAATACATTGTTTTAGGAAGACAGATATAAAAAGGTACTTATATTACTTTTTTTTATTGGGAATATTCCACAATACAGTGTTTCTCCTTCAATCCAAAGTGATTTGTCGCCAGAGGTTCCTGTCTAAAGCATCTTCTTCCCTCAAATCTCTAGCTTCCATACTTCTCCTCATCGTTCTCTAGGTCTGCCACTTCCAATTCTTCCATTAGCTTTCCAATCAAGGATTTTCTATTAATATTTTTAAAAAATTGACTACATAACCTCAATTGCGATTACAATAAATTTTAGAAATATTGAAAATAACAGGAGTACAAACTGAAGATGGAAGATTATTAATGTCTCAGAAAGCGGTCTTAAAAAGAAGACTAAACATGAAGTGAGGTGTAATTTTAGTAACGTCCAAATATTACTATCCTTGATTCTCAGTACGTAATGTATCCATCATAATCTGTAGTCTTTGATCTCATTTATGGCATCTGATGAGCTGTAGCTATAATATTTATCTTTGGTTTTTGTTATTTTATAGGTTTATATGGCAACAATGGCATCATTCCGGCTAAAACACAGTTGGACAGCAAAGCTAAGACGCTCAGTGCCAGAATACAAACTAAACCCACTCTTCTCTGGCTGGCGCCTTACATTGGTCTCAACACTGAATACATGATGGATGTTCTTGCTTTATTGGGCATTTTCCTTGCATTCACAGGGTAATGTATTTTTATACTCAGAATATCTTTATCTGGATTGAAATTAAAACAAGAGCATAGTGACAAAATTCTATTCTACATATTTTAGTAGCTTGTCCTTTGCACTGGCTCAGGAGGTAGTATATATGCCTCCTGGATTCAAAACTTAATGTGTATTAAAAAAAAAAGTAAAATGATCACTAGAGGGAGGATTTACATGCACTAAAAACCATAAATATATGCATGCAACTATGCAGCAAAAAAGTTAAAAACATGCTCTTAAAATTAAAAAAAAAAATATGCACAAAATTAATTTTCTTCTTATAGTAAAATACACTATTTTCTCACATCAGTTTATTAATTTTTTTATGAAGCAACAATAATTTTTACTTTTTTGCTCCTAATTGAAGTTAATAATTGTATTTTATAGCGTCATTCACATTAACCTTGTCTGTTATATGAAAAACGAAGTCAACGATCATTTAACGATCAGTTATAAATTTTTGTTACAATTTTTTTTATAAGCCCATGTTTTCCCTTTACAGAGATTTAGTCTACAGGGAAGAATTTGAACCATACTAATTTAGTTATTTAGTTTTCGTATAGATGTCATTTTGAGTGGTCCGTGGTCAGCGTTCTGCCTCATACTGACATCTAGGAAACCAAGGTAGTACTAGGATGGGAAAATTCGGTAAATTTTTGGTGAAATTAAATGTTTCTTACCTCTCCTCATAAATATTTTCTAAGTTGATCGCGATTTCGAGACTAGAAAACTAGAAACAACTTAGAAAATATTTATGAGGAGAGGTAAGAAACATTTAATTTCACCATAAATTAAACCTCATAGTGATTAATTCCTATAAAAGTTAAATAATATCGGTAAATTTTGCTTAGAGGCCTTTTCATTCAGGCTTAAAGATTTTTTACGAGCCTGAAAAACTTCAGACTCGGGACCCATGGCTTAAAGTCCCTCCCGGAGGACTTGCTTCTTGGATTTTTCTGTCCTAAAAAATCCATTGAACCCGCGACCGGAGGCAAGGAGCATAACCACTAGTCCACCGCGGCCGACTTTTGTTACAATAAATAACGAAATATTTTTCTAAATTTTGGTAGAAAGCCCTTCCTTCTGTCACTTAAAATGTGTTTGTACGAAGAGAATGATCTCTCCACTTCACGAGAGGTCACAGGGCAGTATCGCAAAGAGGCTATGTCACTCGCAGAATAAGAATTAAATACTTTTTCAGATTCATCTTGTAACACACTGTTCACATCCAGAATAAACTTTAGTCCTGGATTCCTGGCTTCGATTTTTTTCAATTTTCTCACAAAGTGTGTTTCCAGTTTCTCCGGACACTTCTTGGGCAACGGCGGCTTCATACATCTGCAGGACAGAAGACATATATGCACCCATATGCACATATTAGTGAAATATGCACTAATCCCATGAATATGCATTTATATGAACTATAAAATTTTGCCAGTTGATTGCAAAAGACATGAAACACATTTTCCTCTTCCATGCATATGTTTATCTTTGAAGCAATAAAACATGCAAATATGCTGAAATCCGCCCTCTAGTGATCACACTACAGGCCTCAGGAGGCCCTTGTGATAGTAGGAGATTAAGGCTCCCACTTTTTTCTGGACAGTTGGCACTTGATGTCAGCTGTGTGATGGTTGCCTTTACCCTCAGAACAAGCGTCTGATACTCATTTCCGTTAGAAGCTGAGTCGACCCCAGGGCCATAGTGCCGCTAGAAGTTTGGGTCAGTTTAAAAATCTTGACCCCACCGGGACTCGAACCCTCGACCTTTTGGCTTGTAGTGCAGAGCCTTAACCACTATGCTACTGCGTGCCCCCATTTAATGTGTATGAAACTCCAAGCGCGACAGGCCTTGAAGGCCCTAGGCCTACCAGCTGGCTGCTGGCCTCACATCCACATGTGTTAATCACAGAGGTAGATGATCGTGACATGTGGTCAGCATGTCGGGTCCCCCAGCCGTTATAGCTGGTCTTTTCAACATGGAGTCGCTACTTATTGTAGCTGCCCAAATGCCTCACGATGCTGGATGGGCACCGGTCCCATATTGGCTGAGATTCCTTGAGAAAAATTTCTTCCCCCGGGGGGACTCGAACCAGCGCAAGTCCCGTAGCTTCTTGCCTTAACCACTTGGCTACAGCACGGGACAATGTGTATAGAAATTTTAATATAAAAATCTTCAACCTAAGAAGAGAACCAGCAATGTAGGCCTTAGGATTGAGAAAGTTGGCAGCGTAATTTTTTATACCAATGCCACCAGGTTGTCTTTATGACTTTCTTATATTCTCTCCCGTTATTGGCAGAATTGTAACCCGTTCTTAAGTTAGGACACTTGGAATGCAAAATTACAGTCCCTTGATGATATGGTAGGTGGTGAATGATAATAAAACACCAGGAGAGTTGTTATCCTTAATCCAGACTATGGGCGACCACAGGAATAATTCCCTTTAAAAAAAAATTACTGAGGTCTGGCCGGGAATTGAACCTGGATCCCCATGAATTGTAGTTAGAAACTCTGAACACTGGACTATATGAGGCTGATATGTTCACTTGATTATTCACTGAAAGTCTGAATTTATTTTCAAATTCTTCTCCAGTATATAAGAAGTGGTATTTAAAATTAAATATGTACTACATCGTTGTTTGTAAATTGAGTCATTTTTTTACATCTTACTTCATATTTTATATTTCTTTAAACACGGGAACTAGTTTTCAAGAGAACCATCTCTCCCATTTTCAACCAACATTATGACTACCAGATTTTCGTTGGAATCTCCATCAATAACGTTGCCATCTGCTGTTAATTTGATGAACTTTGAGATGAGGTCATTTTCATTAGGAATCTCAAAATTCATGGATCTAAATTTTTTCTTCTGAATATGTATCTTCGCCCAAATTGTCTATTCTAAAGGTTTTTTCCAAATGTTTTTAAAAGTTGGACCTCTTTTTAAATATTATGATTATCCAATAAACTATGTGCCGCAATAGCTGATTTTTAAATTTCACCATTTTTAATATTTCTAAAGTGTTTCTTTGTGTGAGTGTCCAAATTACTTTTTTTTTTTTTTTCTCATTGATAAATTCCAGATTTTTTGCTATCTGGGGTGTTCAATTTCTTATTGGTTATTAATAGATAACCATATTTAACTATGAATACATTGCTGTTGTCTGTCTGCCATGTTCAAAATCCGGAACATAAAAAAAATCACATTTTTAAATACATAATTTGGTAATATTATACATGATAGACTTTTTTCAAAGTTAAAAATATTGTGTTTTTTAAGTAAAAATTTGAACTCTATTAAATTTTGAACTGGAAATTTAAGATATAAATAAAAATTATTTATACCTCACCTCATATCCAGTCTTCTAACTAAACTGGTTTCAAAACCTAAGTGGTTTCATCTTGACCAATGTTATGTTGTTCAGGAGAACTGCTTCTTACTCCATCTTATTCCAGAAGCAGTTCTGAACGTCTTAACATTGGTCAAGATATTACTGAAGATGGAACCATTTAGGTTTTGAAACCGGTATAATTAGAAGACTGGATATGAGGTGAGGTATAAAGAATTTTAATGTAAATCTTAACTTAAACCTCATAGTGATTTTTCCTATAAAAGTTCAATTGAAATTTAAGATGCTTCGATTATATCATAACCATCATCAGCATCTTGCCCAGACTGGTTAGATTTATGTTGCAGCACTCCCTGGATGTCGATGTCAGCTCCATCCTGTGGTTGGCCATAGAACATCCAAACAAGGTCACGCTCCGTCGGTATTTCAAAATTCATAACTCTCTTTTGTAGAAAATACAAAAGAGCTGACTATTTGGAGAAAAATCTATATTCAGAAGAACAAAAACAGAGTTATGAATTTTGAAATACTGACAGAGCGTGGCCTTGTTTGGAGGTTCTATGGCCAACCACAGGATGGAGCTGACATCGACATCCAGGGTGTGCAACATAAATCTAACCAGTCTGGGCAAGATGCTGATGATGATTATGATATAATTGAAACATGTTCAAGAACAAATCAACATTAATATTGAGGTAAGATGAACAGACTAAAAATGAATAAATTAATGAGTCATTTTAACATCTTACCTCATATTTCATGTTTTATCAAACACGGTAACTATAGTTTTCAAATGATCTTGTCATTCATTTTCAACCGCCATTATGACTACCGGATATTCGTTGGAATCTTCCTCTATAACGTTGCCATCTGGTGTTGATTTGACGAACTTTGAGATATCGTTGCCATCTGGTATTGATTTGATGAACTTCGAGATGAGGTCACGTTCATCCGGAATGTCGAAATTCATAGATTTAAATTTGTTCTTCTGTATAAATATTTTCTCCCAAACTGTCAAATCCAAAGGTTTTTCCAAATGTTTTAGAAGTTTAGCTTCTTTTTCAATTCTATGACCTTCCAACAAACTATGTGCTGCAATAGCTGATTTTTCAATTTCACCATTTTTAATATTTCTAAAGTGTTCCTTTGTGCGAGTGTCCAAATTTCTTTTTGTTTTTCCTATGTATACTTTATTGCAATCTCGACAATCAATTTGATAAATTCCAGATTTTTTACTATCTGGGGTGTTCATTTTCTTATTGGTTATTAATAAGTTACCAAGGCTAAATTTATTTATCGGTGCCAATGTAATATTGAATTTCTTGAAAATTTTTTGAAATTTGTTATGTATTCCAGGATAATAAGTGATTTTCTTAAATTGTTTTCCTTTCTTTGAATCAGATTGCAGGGTAGTGTATTCTTTTAATCTTTTTTGTTGTCTGAATTTCTTCAATTTAGTTATAATTATTTCCTTTCCAAAACGATTTAAATTAGCTATGTCCAAAATGTGATTGTATTCTTTCTTAAAATCCTCTTCATTTAGTGGAACATTAAATAATCTATATATCAAACTGTTGAAAATTGCATGCTTATGCGCAATATGATTGAAACCTGAAGACTTTATGTAATTGTCAATATGAGTATCTTTTCTGTATATATTGAATTCAATTCTTTGTTGTTGTTCATTCCTTCTTATGTAGAGGTCCAAAAATGGGATTTGGTTACTAAAAATAATTAAATTAAAATAACCTCAAAATATCACTTCCTAAATAAAATATGAAATTTAAGAATTTGTGTATCTTATGATTTCAGGTTTGTGTCACAAAAATTTTGTACTGCGCCATCATTTGCAGGGTTGTGGTCTCTTTATTATTCATTGTATCAAGTTGGAAGCACTTTCATGTGGTTTCAGTGGTAAGTTACATTCCATTTCTGTTAAATTAATTTCTTAAAATAAGTTTCTTTAATTATGTATATTCAATAATCTGTTATTTAAGATAAAATCAAATGTTTCATACCTCTCCTCATATTAATCACATAAATATAAATGCGAAAAGACATAAAACTATAAGTTTTATTTTTATTTAATTAAATAACATTTGATTTTATCTGAAGTTAAACCTCATAGTTGATTTATTCCTATAAAAGTTCAATAATCTGTTATTTGTTTGAAGGGACATCTTGCTTTTGGAAGCAGGAATCTTGTCTATTCTTGTAGCGCCGCTGAGATATCGATCACTGTCACGACGGAGAGTTACATCTTCCGCACCAAGTGATAATATTGCATTTTGGCTTGTTCGATGGCTCCTGTTTCGATTAATGTTTTCGTCAGGAGTTGTAAAACTTACAAGCGAATGTCCTACGTGGTGGGGTCTTACAGGTAAGATAATAATCTTTATATTAAATTATGTTGGGAAGTAAACATTATGAGGTATAATCATTAAAATTCATCGGAGAACATATTGTTTAAACAACTCACCTCATAGGATTCATGCTTCCATGATATCGCGATTTCAAACATAGTCATGTTCATCTTCAGCCATAACTCTGACTGACGAAATTCTTCGGCCGTCAACTATTCTATTGTCGCCATCTTCAGTGCTGCCATCTATGGTTGAATTTATGAACTTCGAAATCAATGTAATTTCGTTGGGGATATCAAAATTCATTGATCTATTTTTGTTTTTCTGAATGTATATTTTTTCCCAAACTGTCAATTCCAAAGGTTTCTCTACTTGTTTTAAAAGTTTAGCTTCTCTTCCAATTTTATGATGTTCTAATAAACTATGTGCAGCAATTGCAGATTTTTCAATTTCACAATTTTTAATATTTCTGAAATGTTCTTTTGTCCGAATTTCCAAATTCCTTTTTGTTTTTCCTATATAAACTTTATTGCAATCTTCACAATTTATTTGATAAATTCCAGATTTCTTACTGTCTGGAACATTGACTTTTTTATTGGTACTTAGAAGATTACCCAGACTAAATTTATGTATTGGTGTGAAAGAAATGTTGTATTTGTCAACATTTTTTTGAAATTTTCTATGCATTTCAGGATGGTAAGTAATTTTCTTGTAATTTAATATAATTTAATAAAAATAATTTAATTAAAATAACCTCAAAATATCACTTCCTAAAATAAAATATTAATTTAATCAATCTTATTTTACAGCACTGACTGTTCATTTTGAATCACAATGCATCCCAACTTCTTTGGCTTGGTATGCACATCACCTGCCAAGATGGTTTCTCAGATTGTCAAATGCTATAACTTTTGTTATAGAAATAGGTGTTCCTCTTCTGTTTTTTGTTCCAATTCGATCTGTACGGATTATTGCATTCTACCTTCAGGTATGGATTAACTCAATTTTTACTTACATTGGGCATGAATATATGATATACTCTTATTTCAAGTTTAGCTTATTTTTAAATCAAATAATGTATCTGGTCTTATGATTATATAAGTTAAAAAAGTTGAATTTGAAGTCACAAAAATCTAATTTAGATTTAGATTAGATTAGATTAGATTTATTTAGCCTGGTGGAGTTAAGGCCATGTGGCCTTCTCTTCCACTCACCAGGACAAACATATATTACATCAGAATATAACAATCTCAATTAACTCTAATATTAAATACTAAATAAAACTTTGATCAGAAAGATAATATCTATTATATTACGATCTATAATGCAACCAGTTAATGTTAGTTAAAATTAAGACTAAAACTAATAATAAAATGTATACAAGCAAGACATATTAAATTGTCCCTGTGTAGTGTATATAAAAAAACAAAGAAAAATAATGAAATATAGAAAACTAATTTTACGATTATACAATATTTAAAATGAAAATACTTGTTAATCTTATTATTTTTATAAATAATTAAATTTATTAATTGTTAAAAGAATATTATCAGTGAGGGGTATAATTAGTTTGTTATTAAATAATTCTTTAGTTTTGTATGATGATCTTGAAGAAGATTTTCGGGCTGTAGGCCATGGTCGTAAGGCTTGTAGTTCCCCGACGTTTCGCCAGAGACTGCGTCTGGCATCCTCAAGGGTTGTCTTCTTCAAGATCATCATAGCAACTCCGGCCATGAAAGTCTACATGAATACAAATTCTTTAGTTTGTTTTTGATAGGAAATAATTGACTTCTCATTGAAATTTGTTTTTTTTTCTAGGTTTTTCTCCAAGTTGCAATAATTCTAACAGGGAATTATAATTTCTTCAACCTGATAACAATTGTTCTCTGTATTTCATTGTTGGATGATGAATTTTTCTACCGCAAGAAGACTCAGAAAGGTAATTTTTAAGTACACTTGAGAAAAAGATAATTTCATGTTACATAAATAACTGGTTATTGTAGCCTCAATGATTGTATTGATGTGTGGCTTATTTTTTTCTCTGCTAATAATATTTATAGTATTGTTAAACATTCATCTCAAAAGAAACTGCTAATTGAATCCAATTGAATGTCAATAAGGTGGCGATTTCTTTAATTTATGACCGTCAATGCGATTAGTGAGGCAGTAATACAACCAAATGATCAGAGCTTGTGTTCAGAACAGTTCCAGAGTAATATTAATAAAAATTTAGTGAAATGTAGAAGTTAGAATACAAAATAAAATAAATAATCTCTATAAACAAACCGAAAATCATTCATTCATTTTGAACTCTGGATCTGTTCATGTATTTGTAATTTGCTTTCTATACACATATAACGGGCTTCCAATATAAACCCGGACCGACCTCATTGGGTTTCACCCATCAGGCAGCGCTCTCTCCTCGTCGCATTTCACTCTGCCAGCCGCTCGTCCTTGAACTAGTCAGTTTACTATCATTCGACAAGTTGAGGCGTCAGCTGACATTAGAGCAGCGCATTTATGTGTATAAATGTTATTATAAATATGAATCAGCTCGTCGCGTTCGCGAGGAATCTATTTGGAACTTCCCTGGACAATTACCTCCTTCCAGATCGACAATCCACGATCTTGTGACTAAATTTGAGATCACTGGTTCAGTACAAAATAAGAAACACACGCGAAGGCGTACGGTTCTCACCGAAGAAAAATTAGACGAAATTGGCGAAAATTTGGAACGTTCACCACAAAAATCATTACCGAAATTAGCACAAGTTGGGATTTCAGTATCTTCTGCACATACAGCAACAAAATGTGTTTACTCGGTATAATGCCATTTTAACTGCGGGAGGACAACATTTCCATCATTTTCTATAAGGTAAGAAACAGTTCAAGGATGGGTGGCAGGCAGGGTGAATTGCGGGAGGAAGAGACAGCACTGCGTGCCGGGCGAAACTCCGTGAGGCCGGTCCGGTTTTATATTGGAAGCCCTGTATTTCTTTAAAGGGCAACAGTAACAATTTTTTTAAGATATAAATTAAAATGCTTTATACCTCACCACATATCCAGTCTTCTAATTATACCGGTTTCAAAGCTTAGGCAGCTTCATCTTCAGTAATTTCTTGTCAACTGATGTTATGTCGATCAGGAGAACTGCTTCTTCATTCCTCTGTTGGTGGACCGATAAACCTCTGGATCAAATCAAAATCCCTGGGAATTTAGAAATTCATAAGTTTTTCTTTCTTGTTTTTTTTAATGTGGATTTTTTTCCCAAACCATGAGTTCTTTTTGTTTTTCTGTTTGTTTAATTAAATGAGCCTTTGATTCAATTAGGTGTTTTTTCAGACCAAGCATGAGCAGCTACTGCTGCCTTTTCTACTTCCCCTTTCTTGACATTCCTGAGATGTTCTTTCACTCTAGTTTTCAAATTTCTCTTAGTTTTTCCTATGTTGAATTTCTCACATTTAATCTGATAAATCCCTGATTTGTTTTCTTCTTTTATTTTCTCATTTTTATTAATCTAATCAGTCTACTGATGCTGTATCATTTTTGGGTGCTAACCTTATGTTGAAATCTTTAAAAAAATGTTTGAAACTTGTGTTTTAATGGATGATATGTGAATTTTCTGAATATTACATTTTCTTCGTTTACTTTTAGAAGAGTAAGTAAAGTAAAGTAAAGTAATCCCACTACAGGCCTCGGGAGGCCCTTGGGGTAGTAGGAAGTTAAGGCTCCTACTTTTTCTAGACAATCGGCACTTGATGTCAGCCGGGTTGTCAGCCCTGCGTGACGGCCACCTTTACCCCCAGAACAAGCGTCTGGTACTCATTTCCGTTAGAGGCTGAGTTGCCCCCAGGGCCATAGTGCCGCCAGAAGGTTTTGGTCAGTTTAAAAACCTTGACCCTACTGGGACTTGAACCCTCGACCTTCTGGCTTGTAGCGCGGTGCCTTAACCACTATGCTACGGCGTGCCCCCACTTTTAGAAGAGTGCTTTGATTAATAAATTTTTGTCTTTTGAACTTGTTTATTTTCTTGAGTATCATTCTTACTGCAAAACCATTTTTCGTGGCTATGTTGATTATGTGTTCTTTTTCTTTTTATAATTTTCTTTGTATATGGGTATGTTCACTAATCTATGTGTCAAACTATTGAAAACTGCTTCTTTGTGAGCTATGTGATTGAAACCTGAAGCTTTTATATAGTTATCTATATGTGTCTTCTTTCTGTAAATTCCAAATTCTATCTTATTTTCTTCATTCCTTTTTAAGTTGAGATCTAATTATTGCAAAGGTTGGTCATATTGATTTCACAGATGTCTGCCATCTAGCAGAATTTTTTTAAGTGTTTGCACATGTGCACTATGATTCTGTAAGAACTTACAAAAAAATTATTGGCCGAGGTATTCTAAACTTTTTTCTCATACTGCCTTACTAACGAAGAACTTAATTATTTTTTAATTTATTTTTATTAACATGGTAATATGTGTCCACTGAGTTAATATATAATTTTTCAGGCGATAATGCTATGAGAATTTTATTGGGCAAGATACTTACTGCAGCTATATATGGTGGAGTTCTCTATGCTACATACACATTGTTTTCAATAAGAATAACACCTTCATATTTTATTGATTGTGACGTAGGTAAGTCTAGTTTTTATTAATATGTTGTTTATGCTATGCATTTCAATTTTGAAAAAAATACATTTCAGAATTCTCTAGGACCATGACGCCGTAGCGTAGTGGTTAAGGCACTGCGCTACAAGCCGGAAGGTCGAGGGTTCAAGTCCCGGTGGGGTCAGGATTTTTAAACTGGCCCAAACCTTCTGGCGGCACTATGGCCCTGGGGTCGACTCAGCCTCTAACGGAAATGAGTACCAGACGCTTGTTCTGGGGTAAAGGCGGCCGTCACGCAGGGCTGACAACCCGGCTGACATCAAGTGCCGATTGTCTAGAAATAGTGGGAGCCTTAACTTCCCACTACCCCAAAGGCCTCCTGAGGCCTGTAGTGGGAATACTTTACTTTGTCCCGCGCCGTAGCCAAGTGGTTAAGGCAAGAAGCCTTGGCGCAGAGCTATGGGACTTGCGCTGGTTCGAGTCTCCATGGGGGAAGAAATTTTCTCATGGTATTTCAGCCAGTATGGGACCGGTGCCCACCCAGCATCGTGATGCATTTGGGTAGCTACAATAAGTAGCGGCTCCAGGTTGAGGAAACCAGCTATAACGGCTGGGGGACTCGACATGCTGACCACATGTCATCCCTACACTGGCTGATTATCATCTACCTCTGTGATTGACACATGTGGATGTGAGGCCAGCAGCCGGCTGGTAGGCTAAGGGCCTTGTAGGAATTTTTTATTTACATATTAAAAATTAGCAATGAAACACAGCTGACCCATGTGGTACCTTACTTACCTGCAGAGTAAAGGGTCCAAATTTTTACAATGTGTGATTAGAAATTTTAATGCACTCTATTAATTATCTGCATTGAAATTAAACAATGGATATTGAGAAAATTATTTATCATAAGTAATGCCACGAGTGATTTCCAAATTATCGATAAATTCATGACTCACGAAGTGAATTTATCTAGATAATTTGGAAATCAAGAGTGGCATTTGTTAGGACCATTTAATGAATAAAATTAAGCTGTTTACTCACAAATCATTATTTAACTGTAGTTATTTTAAAATATTTATATATTTAAAGTAAACGGCGATGTTTGAAAACAAATGAGAAACGATTGGTACTTTTCATTTGCTTCTTTTGTTCATCACTGCAACCAGATCATATTACTTATTGCCAAAGGATCGCAATGTTGTAAGAATGCACCCTAGTGGAGAAATTTATAACCAATGTTATAGGTATTAATTTCTGATGTCCTATTGTAAATATGTCAATTACATTTTTCTGGAACGTCATTTTCTGGAAAATAATTCATTTAAGAAAGTACAAACAGTGGCTTCTTTTTTTTTTGATATAATCAATTGTTACAAATGTCTTTATATTATCTCTCGCATGCGCTTTATGTTGACATTCATGCACTATATATACAATCTGGTAGCCGTATTTCTTATAGGGATCAATCACTGCAAAATAATGCTATGATCTATTCAGAATGTTAAAAAGGAGGTGCTTTCTTTATTATGATAAACTTTAGTTGGTAAATTTTAGGCGAAACACGACTGTGATTGGTTGTAAATCAAAAATCATTGAAATGTGATTGGTCATTGACTCCCATTTGGGGCATGAGATAAATAGTCAATGCAAATACCTGTAAAATAAAATTAATTGTCAATTTGTAAGCATATATTTAAGAAACACAGTAATTTATTTATTATTGTTTTACAAGTATCGCTTCATCTCCTGCAAAAAATCCAATCCAGCACCTGCATCCTTATGCCATCTATAAATCAAGTAAGAAAATATTGACAGAATATGCAAAATGGTGAGAAATAATTTGAAAAATGAAACCCTAAAAATAAGATTTGACAGGAGTTTATGAAGGAATTAAAAAAGGCATGTCGCATGTTGTAAAGAATAACAATTACATTATTATTATGTATTTATTTATTTATTTGAATAATTATGGATAACATTGAAGGTAAAGGCAAAGAAAATATAAAACAGAATTGAATTGAATAACAAAATAATATCATCGTTAAATTCCATATGGTGGGATAAACATATTTAGAAAGACACAAAAAAATATTTTTATTATCATGATTAATTTAAATCTTACAAAAAAATATATTGGTAAAACATTGGTGTAGCTGTTGCAATGTATGGAAGTGAGGTATGGACAATCAATAAGTACTACAAGAATAGACTAATAGCTCTAGAAATGGATTATTTACGGAGAAGTGCCAGAAAGTCTAGATTAGAACATGTCACAAATAAGGAAATTAGAAACATAATGGAAGCAGAAGAAAGCATAATTTAAAGAATTGAGAAGGGATTAAAGTGGTTAGGACATGTTTTAAGAATGGAAGATGAGCAATGGCCAAAGCAACTATATCAATGGCATCCGATCAGAAAGAAGAAAAGAGGGAGACCAAAGTTAACATGGAAGGAAAACATGAAGACATTAATGCAAGCAAGAGAGCTAAGTATTGAAGATGCCCAAGATCATAGGCTTTGGAGGTTTGGCACGGGAAGACGGCAGCAGCTGTAAAAACCCGAAGATAGATAGATAGATTTATTTATTTAAATAAACTTCATATTTCGGGATATGAGGTGAGGTATAAAGAATATGAATTTAAATCTTAAACTATTGTAGTCAATGGTAAGGAGAAAAATTTTTGCCAGAACTGGGAATCAAACCCTGAACCTTCAGCTTTCCGTGTTGATGCTCTGACCACTGAGCTAATTCAGGCTACATTCCCATCCAGTCTTAAACCTCATATTGTTACTTCCTTTAAATATTAATTTTTTTTTTTGTGAATATTTTTATTGGCGTTTAACTTCAATTACATTCATCTCAGTTTGGTTGTGGCTTGGTTCCTTTTTGCAGAATGCAGTCCAATTGAAACTGCACAACTGGAGATGTTAATTAAAGTAGTATCATATTCAGGAGATCCCATGGCCAACAATGTCTTTCGACATTCCTGGTTTCTCTCCTGGCATGGCATACTCGTAACCCACTTCTGAGGTTGGGGCGCCTGGAAGGCGGGGTTTCGTTGCCCCGATGATATGATGGGTGAAGATGGTGCACCAGGAGAGTCCCTAATCCTAAACTTAACCTAAGATGAATATGAATGATGATGATTACGATGGACATATGATTTCAGGGACCGTTTGGGCCTTAAAGTTTTCCTGACATTTGTCTTACAGGTGAGGAAAAACCCCGATAAAAATCTCATCCAGTAAAGCTGTCCCGACTGAGGATCGAACCCGGGCCCGCTGCGTGACAAGGCAGCATTCTACCTCGAGACCACAGCAGTGGACAAATTTGATTGACATTTTTCTGTGGTTTTTGACATTTGTATGACACCAGCTTTGTTCTTTTTTTCAGGATTCACAAAACAGCAGTTTGATTGGGCCCTGTCTCGTGTTGTACCTGCTACAGTGTATATTGGTCTTGCATCACTGGCTGTAATCATAGCTGAAGCACTTATTGCTTCAGTTTTGAATTACACTGGAACCTTCAGTAAACTTAGCACTATTTTCACCACTGTTTCCTTTGGATTAGCAGCTGCATTTATTTTTGGAATTAGCACTGTAAGTATCTTTATTCTTTATGATTGTTTTAAGTCTTTTATTGCTAATGATCTTAACGTCGCCTGTAATTGCTTCAGTGAATATTTTTGTTTGCTGGAAATGAGTATCAACATTTGTTCTGGGGGTAAAGTAGTTGTCATCCAGTGCTGCCAATCTGGCTGGCATTGTGTGCTGAATATCATATGTGAAAAGTGGACAAACGACAATATTTTTCCTAAAATCATTCTTTTTTTATTGGTGGTAGTGGACTCAAAATTGACTTTGAAAGCGACAGTAAATCTTTTTTATGTTTGAAAATATTTCTGGACCATGATCTTATAAATTCAGTTGCAGAGGAAAGTAATTGTTATGGCCACTGATATTTATGCACTATCTTCACATTCATGCAGCATAAATTTCAAAGAAATTTCAATAAATTATTTCTGTGGAAATTTGAACATTTTTATGTACAGTATTTTTGACTGGAATAGATAGGCATCCAGATGGTGAAATTAAATGTTTCTTACCTCTCCTCCTATAAATCTTCTAAGTAGTTCGCGATTTCGAGACCATAACGGTCTCATCTTCAGTACTTTTTTGGCGAACTGATGTTATGTCGATCGGAAGAAACTCTTCTTCTTCCCTCTGTTGGTGGACTGATGAACCTCTGGATCAGGTCAAAATTTGCGGGAATTTCAAAGTTCATAAGTTTTCCTTTGTTTTTCTGAATGTGGATCTTTTCCCAAACCGTGAGTTCCTTTTGTTTGTCTATTTGTTTAATTAGACTGGCTTTTGATTCAATTAAATGTTTTTCAGACCAAGCATGAGCAGCTACTGCTGTCTTTTCCACTTCTCCATTTTTGATGTTTCTAAGATGTTCTTTCTCTCTTGTGACAAAATTTATATTGGAAAAACAAAAATAAATTTGAAAACAAGGTTTGGAAGACTTTTATTGGGAATTTAAACACTATTTTTAAAAGCCAGTCTATTGATGTTTTTCTTATTGATTTAACACTTCTCATTGAAAAATAAATTAAATTTGAAGAGAAAAATTTTTGCCCAGATTGGAACTCACCCCGGTAGCTCAGTTGGTAAGAGCATTGGTACGGTAAACCAAAGGTCCCAGGTTCAGGTCCCGGTATGGGCGAAAATTTTTCTCTTCAAATTTAATTTATCTTTCAATGAGAAGTGTTAAATTAATAATAAAAAATCATACTAACATATACAGGCATTCATAGTGATATTAGAAAACGAAGGTTAAAATTTTATGGCCATATTAAACGAATGAACTCAAATAGGCTTACAAAACAGATAATGGAATTCTACGAAAACAGAAGTAAAGCTCCAGTGGATACTATGAAGTGGATTGATGAAGTCAAAAAGGACTTAAAATTGGCAGGAATTACTAAAGAAGATATCCCAAACAGAGATATATTTAGAATTAAGGTGAATAAGTGGCAAGTTGACCAAGAGGACAAACCGAAGAAAAAAACTGGAACAACTTGGACAGATGATAGAAAACAAGCTCATAGTAAAAGAATGAAAGAAATTTGGGCTCAAAGGAAACACCTCTAAGTACTTTGCGTAGTCCTTCATGGGCTCATCCGCAATTAAAAAAAAAAATCATACTAATGCCACATACCCACTGAGTGAAGGATCCAAAACACTAAATTTGGATTTGGTTGACATTAGAAAAACAAGATTTTTTGCAAGTTTTGCACACTACATTATAGTGTAATGAACAGACAAATAAGCTGTCCATAAATCACAAAGTCTGTGTTTTTTTTACAGGTACCATATTCAAACCTTCATCCTTCAGGGAATAATACTGTTGTGCCTGTTTTGCGCCACTGGCACACTCGACTGAACCATCTGCAAATCACCAATTCATATGGTTTGTTCAGAAGGATGACAGGTGTTGGAGGGCGACCTGAAGTTATTTTGGAGGGTAGTAACCACATTGATGGACCATGGCAGGAATTTAACTTCCTGTATAAAGCAGGCAATGTTAATTCAACACCACCATTTGTAGGTTAGTTTGGGATTTTAATTTAAAATAGTATGATAGTTTTTGAACTGTGTGTATGTTTCAGCATAGCTTTGCTTGAACTATTATAAAGAAATATTATTATAAGTTAAAATTTAAAATAAATTACGTTCACTTCACCTCATATCCCATCTTCTAATTAATCTGGTTTCAAAACCTAGGCAGTTTCATCATCAGTAATATAATGGACGATGTTCTGTCGTCCATGAGCACAGTTTCTTACTATTCTGTTGGTGGACTGATGAACCTCCAAATCAAATCAACTTCTCTAGGAATTATGAAAATATATTAGGAGGTTGACAATTTTATTATTAATTTAACGCTTCTCATTGAAGGATAAATTATATTTGAAGAGAAAAATTTTCGCCTAGACCGAGACTTGAACCCGGGACCCTTGGCTTTCCGGGCCAAGTGCTCTACCAGCTGAGCTACCGAGGCGAGTTGCGATCGACGCAAATTTTCCTCTTATATACATTGTAATTCCCTCGCGCCAAATGCTTATAGAAGCCCTACTGACTTTATAAAGTAGTGTTAAATTCCCAATAAAAGTCTTCTTAACTAAAGAAGCCGCCATTTGCAAAGATAGAAGCTACGGTTTCAAGCGTTTGGCACGAGGGAATTACAATGTATATAAGAGAAAAATTTGCGTCTAGATCACAACTCGCCTCGGTAGCTCAGTTGGTAGAGCACTTGGCCCGGAAAGCCAAGGGTCCCGGGTTCGAGTCTCGGTCTAGATGAAAATTTTTCTCTTCAAATATATTAGGAGGTTCTCTTAATAAATAAGTGTGGTCTGCATTCATTTTACCTCATAAATTGTTGTTTTTTGTAAGATGCGTTTTAAAACATCTGTGCTTTGTCAGTTGGTACAGACTGATCTTAAGTTTTCGGCCCTGGATCTCAAATCCTCCTCCCTGTTTTTGTGATTCAAAGAACTTGTTTAATAGGCTCCTTTCCCCGGGAATTTCAAAATTCATAATTCTCTCCTTCCGTAAATTAAAGAGTCATTTTTACATCCTACCTCATATTTTATGTTTCTTTAAACACGGGAACTAGTTTTCAAGAGAAACATCTCTCTCATTTTCAACCGACATTATGACTCGTTATGATGTGTTTAAAAAACATAAAACTTGAGTCAAGATGTAAAAAAATGACTCATTCATTTACAAACTAAGAACCTCATGTTATTTCCCATATTTAACTATGAAAAATACCCTCAGGGGTCCTCATCTAGGGGATATGTGGATGGCGACCACAAGGTGCCCAAGCTGTGCAAAACATTTCTTCCACTTACTTGTGTTTTGCACTCTTTTAACTTTACTATCTAACCTCTCTTGGTTAACTCTTGTTTTTTCGACCCCGACACTATTAGGGCATCCGAGGGCTAGGGAGTCCTTCCTTTCTTCAATTTCTTCTTTCCTTTATTTTCTTTTCTTCTCCAGAAAAGCCTGACCAGAGGCTATAAGATGGCAGCCCCATCACTGGTCTTGCCTTCCTTTGGCCAGCAACCAATCGAAGGGACTATTATTATGCTTTCAAGTCTTATACGAGAATTTCCCATAAGGAAAATTTTCTATAGGATCGTAACAGGCCTTGGCCTAATACTTGGAAGGAAGAAGAAGAAGAAGAACTATGAAAAATTCTCTCCTTAGACGATTTTATTATTAATTTAACACTTCTCATTGAAGGATAAATTATATTTGAAGAGAAAAATTTTCGCCTAGACCGGGACTCGAACCCGGGACCCTTGGCTTTCCGGGCCAAGTGCTCTACTAACTGAGCTACCGAGGCGAGTTACGATCTAGACGCAAATTTTTCTCTTATGTACGTTGTAATTCCCTTGCGCCAAATGCTTGGTTTCAAGCATTTGGCGCAAGGGAATTACAACGTACATAAGAGGTTTCAAGCATTTGGCGCAAGGGAATTACAACGTACATAAGAGAAAAATTTGCGTCTAGATCGTAACTCGCCTCGGTAGCTCAGTTGGTAGAGCACTTGGCCCGGAAAGCCAAGGGTCCCGGGTTCGAGTCCCGGTCTAGGCGCAAATTTTTCTCTTCAAATATAATTCTCTCCTTGTTCTTCTGTATGTAAATTTTTTCCCATATGGTGAGTTTGATTGTGTTTTTTAACTGTTTTTAATAATCTTGTGTTTACATCTATCTTGTATTTTTCTGACCATATATGAGCAGCCACTGCAGATTTTTCTACCTTCTTTTTTTATATTTTTTATGCATTCTTTGAATCTAATGGTTAAATATCTTGTTGTTTTCCGTATGTATATCTTATCACAATCTGCACATTTTATTTGATATATTCCTGAATTTTTGCTATCTTCAATCGTTTCATTTTTGTTGGTTTTTATTAGCTTTTTACGCTAAATCATTCTTTGATGCTAAACTAATGTGAATTTCTTGTCTTCTTTTCTTTTGGTTTTTCTATCTGAAGAGTGCTTTCATTCTTCAATTTTTGATTTTTGTACTTATTAATTTTATAAAATTTTACCTAAATAAATAATACCTCTTTGTTCATAGTTAAATATGTGAAATAACATTGAGGTTCTTAATTTGTAAATGAATGAGTCATTTTTTACATTTTACCTCATATTTTATGTTTCTTTAAACACGGGAACTAGTTTTCAAGAGAAGGATCTCTCTCATTTTCAACCGACATTATGACTATTGGATTTTCGTTGGAATAAATACCTCATAAAATATGAGGTAAGATGTAAAAAATTACTCATTAATTTACGAATACCTCATTGCAATATAAAGGAATAGTCACACTACGTCAACAAAATGTCAGTATCAAGCTGCCCTAAAAAATGATTAAAGACACCTCTAGCTCTTGTTTGTTATTTGTTTTAGCTCCACACCAGCCTCGCTTGGATTGGCAAATGTGGTTTGCAGCACTTGGTACTTATCATCAGAACCCTTGGCTTATGAGTCTGGCTTATAGAATTCTTCATGGTCAACCCGAGGTACTTCAGCTCTTGGATACTGCAAAAAGTCCATTTCCAACTAAACCTCCCAAGTATTTGAAGGCTAGTCTATATCATTATCATTATACGCCATGGTCACAAAGGTAAGTCTTTCATTTATCATTTTTTATATATATATATAAATACCGGGCTTCCAATATAAACCCGGACCGGCCTCACGGGGTTTCACCTGTCAGGCAGCGCTCTCTCCTCGTCCGCATTTCACTCTGCCAGCCGCTCGTCCTTGAACTAGTCAGTTTACTATCGTTCGACAAGATGAGACGTCAGCTGACATTAGAGCAGCGCATTTATGTGTGTAAATGTTATTATAAATACGAATCAGCTCGTCGCGTTCGCGAGGAATTTATTCGGAACTTCCCTGGACAATAACCTCCTTCCAAATCGACAATCCACGATCTTGTGACTAAATTTGAGACCACTGGTTCAGTACAAAATAAGAAACACTCGCTCCCCAGATCTAACAGTGTGTGATTTTTATTTGTGGGGTAGCCTGAAAGACAAAGTGTACAAAACAAATCCGCACACATTGGAAGAACTGAAGAACAACATAAGAAATGAAATCAGAAACTTGACAGTGCCCGAACTACAGCGTGTCAATCTAAATGTGTTTACTCGGTATAATGCCTGTTTAACTGCAGGAGGACAACATTTCCAGCATTTTCTATAAGGTAAGAAACAGTTTAAGGACGGGTGGCAGGCAGGGTGAATTGCAGGAGGAAGAGACAGCACTGCGTGCCGGGTGAAACTCCGTAAGGCCGGTCCGGTTTTATATTGGAAGCCCGTTATATATATTTATATATGTCTATCTATCTATAATGGCATAACATCCCAATGTTGGGCTTTAGCCTCTCCTTTGTTAGGAGTTTCTCGACTAAGTTAATTTATATATATTTAAATTTAAATTAATATTGGGAAGTAAACATTACGAGGTTATATCATTAATAGGGAGTGGAGAACATATTTTTAACTACTCACGTCATATAATTTCAAATTTCTTTCATACTGGCAGTTTCATACAATATCTTGTCCCTCTTCAGTCATGACTTCCACTCATGAAATTCTCTGGTTGTTGATTTCTCTATGGACATCACCTCTTGTGCTGCCATCTTTGATTGGGATTATAAACTTTGAAATTAAATTTTTATCCAATGGAATATCTAAGTTGAAATGGCAATTGAAAAATTGAAGATGTATAAAGCATCAGGTTCAGATGAGATCCCAGCAGAACTGATAAAATCAGGGGGAGAAAAATTGATGGACAAGATACGCTGGTTGCTTAGTATGATTTGGGAAAAAGAAGCTCTTCCAGACGAATGGAAGGAATCAATTATCGTACCAATTTATAAGAAAGGAGATAAAACTGATTGCAACAACTATAGGGGCATCTCATTACTTTCAACTTCGTACAAAATTCTAACAAATATATTAGTAAGCAGACTTACTCCCTATATTGATGACATTCTAAGAGATCATCAATGTGCATTTAGAAGAAACAGGTCTACAACAGATCAGATTTTTAGTATAAGACAGATTTTAGAAAAGAAATGGGAATATAATGGTACTGTACATCAACTATATGTAGACTTCAAAAAAGCATATGATTCAATTAAGAGGGAGAAGTTATATAGTATCCTGCTGGAGTTTGGAATTCCTAAAAAGTTAGTTAGGCTTATTCGAATGTGTCTAAATGGCTCAACGAGTAGGGTGCGTGTAGGCAAACAGTTTTCAGACACTTTTGAAATCCAGAATGGGTTAAAGCAAGGAGATGCACTATCTCCTCTACTATTTAATTTTGTACTAGAGCATGCCATTAAATCTTTAGAGAATGAGGAAGGCTTACAACTCAATGGTATTAATAAGCTGTTAGTTTATGCTGATGATGTAGTACTACTGGCCGATAGCGAGGAGATACTAAAGGCCAACACGCACACACTATTGAGTAACACTAAGAAATTAGGACTAGAAGTAAATATCAGTAAAACTAAATATATGGTCACACGTAGAAATACATTATATAATGGAAATGGACAGCTAATGACAAATGAGGGAAATTTTGAGGAAATTGGCTGAATTCAAATACCTAGGAACAATAATCACAAATAGGAATGAGATGCACAAAGAAATTAAACATAGGCTCAATTCTGGAAATGCATGCTATTATGCATTGCAGAGACTTTTGATGTCCCAACTCCTTTCAAAAAACGTTAAGCTGAAAATATATAAAACTATTGTTCTACCAGTTATATTATATGGCTGCGAAACATGGACTCTTACTTTAAGGGAGGAAAGGAGATTACGAGTATTTGAGAATAAAGTTCTTAGGAAAATTTTTGGACCAAAGAGAGATGAACAGACAGGTGAATGGAGAAGACTACATAACAATGAACTACATGGTCTTTATAGGAAGCCAGATATAATAAGAACAGTTAAGTCCCGTAGACTGCGATGGGCAGGACATGTTGCACGTATGGGGAATGAAAGACGTGCATGGAAACTTCTTGTAGGAAAGCCAGAAGGAAAATGCCCAGTTGGTAGACCAAGAATGAGGTGGGAGAACAACATTAACTATGATTTGAGGGAAGTAGATTATACAGGGAATGATTGGAAAACATTAGCTCAGGATAGGGATGTATGGAGAGCTTATGCCCGTGCGGCCATGAACCTACAGGTTCGATAGTGCCAGTGAGTAAGTAAGTAAGTAAGGAATATCAAAGTTCATAGATCAATATTTATTCTTCTGAATGAATATTAATATTGTTTCACTAGTTGTTTAAAAAATTTGATATTAATTTTTTTTTTTTACTATTCCGGCTTTTACAATGAATATACATTTTTCCGGTACCCATGTTCACAGTTAACTACACATTTGTTTCAACACATTTTTCCATTCTTGTCTGTTCATCCATATATCTTCTTCTATTTCCCATTCCCTCTTAGTTTCATTTATTCCCTGAATCCACGTAATATTTGGTCTACCCTTCTTTTTCCTTCCCTGTGGATCCCAATCTATGATTATCTTAGGTAGTCTTCCTTCTTCCATCCTTCTAATGTGTCCGTACCAATTTAATTGTTTCTTCTTTATAAAATCTAATATTGAATATTGTACCTGCATTTTTTCTTTTATATATGAATTTCTGATTTTATTCTTCCTGGATATTCTTGCAGCACGTCTCCAGTAGTCCATTTCAGTGGCGAGTAATTTTTTTTCATTTGTGCATTTAAAGCCCACACATCAGCTCCATAGGTAATAATGCTTCTGATTATTGTATTAAAAATAGCTTTTTGTTTCTTTGAAAATATGTTTGTCCCATACTATTCCATTATTAATTATATTTTTTTAATATTGATGTTTAGAATGTCTGGAACTTGGTGGACGCGAGAGAAAGTTGGTGAATACTTCCCTGTGTTTACACGTGATCACCCTCCACTCATTGACTATTTGCGTAACATGAAGTTACTTCCTGAATCCGATTCAGACAGCGCAAGCAATCAGGTAGCTCCATGGCTCAAAGCTTTGTTGGATCAACTGCGGTATCTGGCAACTCGCGTCGAATCAAGTCTCCTCATGTGGTCCATCTTCAGTGCAGGATGTGCAATTATCACCATTACTGGTCCTTCGAGTTCATCGGCTCGAAAATAAATGTCCAAAAGAGTGTCACAATTCAAAGTGAAGTATCTTTGCTTTTATTGCAGTCATCTTTGGTGGTGGATTGTCAGTTTTTTACAGGCAATTTCAACTTTATGATAGTTAAATATGGGAAATAACATTATGAGGTTCTTAATTCAATGAATGAATGAGTCATTCCTTATCTTACCTCATATTTCTTGTTTTTTAAACACTGGAACTGCAGTTTTCAACCCGTTTAAAAAAAAACCTGAAGTATAAGATGAGAATATGGCTTTTGATTCATTGAATTTTAATTTTGATAATGTTATACTAAAGAGTGCACTTGGTGTTGGTGAACTACAAAGTTAAGCGGAACATTGACTATAAAGAAGTAACAAATACTCTATCCTACACACCACATTGTTTGGGATTATCCATTTGAGAATCTCATTATGTATATTTATTTACACATGCCTGCATGCTATTCTTTATTCCATATTATTCAGAATTTCATTGACTGTAAACAATTTGGGCCTAACAATACTCTGTGTAACAAAACTCCAGCAACCATATCGATGGTGGGCAATGAAAACATCGTAACTCCATTTTGGTAAATTTTACAGGAGAAACCAAAGCATTTGGTGGGCGGGAATTACAACGTATATAGAGAAAGATTTGCGTTTAGATCGGTACTTGCTCAGGTAGCTCAAATGGTAGAGCACTTGGACTAGAAAACCAAGGGTCCTGGGTTCAAGTCCCGGTCTGAGCGTATAATTTTTCTCTTTAAATATGAAATAACTATTTGAGTTTGTATTTTTTAACATTATTAGCTCATATGTTTATTTTGTTGGATGATCATTTCAAAGCTATTGCTCCTACTTCAGCTTGTTCACAAACTGCTTTTTTTTTTCTTTTCTTCAAGTTGTCAGCCCTGGATCTGTGTTCCAAAGAACTTAGTAATGAGGTTCCTTTCTCCGTGAATTTCAAAGTTCATAATTTTCTCCTTGTTCTTCTGTATATAGATTTTTTCCCATATTGTGAGTTCATTGGTATTTTCCAACTGTTTTAATAATTTTGTATTTATATCTATTTTGTGTTTCTCTGTCCAAACATGGGCTGCTACTGCAGATTTTTCCACTTCTCCCTTTTTTTACATTTTTTATGTGTTCTTTAGTTCTAATGTTTAAATTTCTCTTTGTTTTCCCCAAATTTAAAGAACTAAAGAACACATAAGAAATGTAAAAAAGGGAGAAGTGGAAAAATCTGCAGTAGCAGCTCATGTTTGGACAGAGAAACACAAAATAGATATAAATACAAAATTATTAAAACAGTTGGAAAATACCAATGAACTCACAATATGGGGAAAGATCTATATACAGAAGAACAAGGAGAAAATTATGAACTTTGTAATTCCCGGAGAAAGGAGCCTCATTACCAAGTTCTTTGGAACACAGATCCAGGACCGACAACTTGAAGAAAAGAAAAAACCAGTTTGTGAACAAGCTGAAGATGGAGCAATAGCTTTGAAATGATCGTCCAACAAAATAAACATATGAGGTAAGAATGTTAAAGAATACAAACTCAAAAGTCATATGTTATTTGGCCCAATTAATACAGGTATCATATAATATGGAATAAATAATAGTCTTGCAGTGGCTGCCAGGCATTCTCACTCTGTATTTGTTCATATACAGAGTGGAAGTAATGTATGTGGAGATTTTAAGTATGAATTCCTTGTGGTAAATATAATCATTATGTCTTACACATTTTAGACTGCAAATGTATAGTTTTCTCAGAAAAAACTGAAATTTATTGGTGTTATAACGATGGTGAATATTGATTTGAGTTTCATACAGTACACAGGAGTCGTGAAATGGAACAACTTTTTCAATAAAATACATAATATGCCTCTGCAATGTTTTCAATTTTCCCCGTTCCCCTTATGAAATCTTACATACAGAAATGAGTGTATTTTTAGTCTGTTTGTCTGTCTGTCCTTTTTCGACTCAAAAACTACTTGTCCAATTTGAATAGGGTTTTACCAACATTTAGAGAATTTTTTTGAGAACAATTAGCCACAGATGATTTTTTCTTAAAGGGTTATTCTGTTATCACTAATATTTCCTATTATTTTGAACGTTTTCTAACGATTCTTAAAACACTGTATACAATTCATAAGTAATGGGAGAAACTTTTATCAATTTCCAAGAATTGTTTGAAGTTCTTGTTAGATGGCAGCACATTATCTGTGAAACATATTCTACAATATATTTGACATAGCCTAAAAAAATGTAAATAAATTAAAACACACATATATTTTCCGTACCTCCCCAATTAGGGAATCTGTATTAATTCTTATCCATACTCATTTCTTACACTGCTAATCACTGGTTGATGTTGTTTTCTTCTCCTAGACGGGTTGCTAACTAAAGCTTTGGACTCCCATCTACCCCATGGCTTGCAGGTTTTCTGTTCCACCTTCTTTACTGTTGAGAACAATTTTCTTCATCCGCTTCTGAAGCTGTTGACAAATTACTGTACGTACTATAGGGCCAGAGCTAAAAGAAAAAAGTGCATCACTGCACTAAAAAAGTTGCTTTTTGGATGCTTAAATAGCTTATGCCGCCTATATCGTAACAAATACACCAAATTAATGTATACAGAATTGAATATCTCGAAAAATTCTACAAAAAGTCCATGACAGCATATGTCTATCTTTTAAGGATAACTCAAAATAACCATTTTGTCTTTCCGCTCATTGATGCCAAGAAGATTGGTATATGTAGGTTTCCGGGCAATGCCGGGTGATCAGCACAGCATATCTAAAAATATTTACAATATAAATACATAATTATTTAATAAAAAGGTTAGTGTCCCAATTAGTAAGAAATCTGGAATTTATCAAATTAGTTGCAGTGACTGCAGGAAAACTAAAAAGAATTTAGAAACTCATACAAAAAAACACTTTGGAAATATTAAAAATGGTAAAATTAAAAAATTGGCATTTGCAGCTCGTAGTTTGATAGAGAATCACAAAAATTAAAGTTTGATTGAATATGAAAGCAAATGGTCTTCGAAACTGGTATCATGAAAACATGGAACACTATAAGGTGAGATGCAAAAGCATTTTATCTAACTCGTTTATAAATTGAAAGTTACCTCAGTGTTACTTCCCACTGTAATTTGATAAAAATCAATAAAAAAGTTTGTAATTTTTATCTCTTATGGTTTGTTTTTGTTGAACATATGTTTCAAGACTCCTGAGCCCCATCTTCAGCGATTACAGACTGATTTTTCTCAAGTTGTCGGCCCTGATTCTTGACTCGTGCTCTTGCATGCAGAGGGAGCAGGAGTCAAGAATCAGGGCCGACAACTTGAGAAAAAATCAGTTTGTAATCTCTGAAGATGGGGTTCAGAAAACAAAAATAACTATAAGAGGTAGGTAAGAATGAACAGACAAAATGTTTTAATTATAAATAAACCTCTTAGTGTTTTTCCTATTGTATTTTAAAATAAAAAGTTTATTTCATTTTTTTATTTTAAAATACAATAGGAAGTAACATTAAGTGGTTTGTTTAATAATTAAAACATTTTGTCTGTTCATTCTTACCTCTTAGAATTGTTTTTATCGAACATATGTTTCAGAGCTTCTTAGCCCCATCGTCAGCGATTACAGACTGAATTTTCTCATGTTGTTGCCCTGATTCAGGGCCGACAACATGAGAAAATTCAGTCTGTAATCGCTGACGATTGGGCTAAGAAGCTCTGAAACATATGTTTGACAAAAACAACTCTTAAGAGGTAAGAACGAACAGACAAATGTTTTAATTATTATTTCATTTTGTTTCTTCTAAATTAATTTGAGCTAAAACATCATGGGATCAAAAAAATACCAAAGGAAAAATTTGTCCCATTTCATGTCTCCTACGTACTGTGTGAAACTAATAATTGCCATCATTACAAATGTATATTAAGATTGGACTTCTGAGAAAATGACTTATTACAAACAGCACAATTGAATGGTTTTTCATTATCATGGGAACTGTTCAGTTCTGACTTGTGATTAAATAATTTATTACAAAGAGAACATTTGAATGGCTTCTCATTACTATGCAAATGTGCATTAAAATTGCCCTTCTGAGTAAATGACTTATTACAAACACCTAATGCACCATGAATTTCTGAACAAAAATATTATTTTCTGAAGTAACTGTAAATTGCAGCCCAAAATTTACAAGGCATTTTGATTATAGATTAAAATTCTTTACCTCACCTCATATCCAATCTTCTAATTGAACCGGTTTCAAAACCTAGGCTGTTTTAACATCAGTAATTTCACAACCAATGTTCTGTTGTCCAGGAGAACTGCTTGTTACTCCATTTGTTGGTGAACCAATGAACCTCCGAATAAATTCAAATTCCCCGAGAATTTTGAAACTCACATGTTTTTCATTCTTGCTTTTTTATTGTGGATTTTTTATATAAATAGAAAACCAAAAAAAAAAGAGACTTAAATGAATTGTGAATTCTTCTTTCCTCATACTTCTATGTTTTTTAAACACAGCACTGCAGTATCAGCGACCGTCGTCGCGATCATCAGCTGTTTTCACGGCTATCAATTTTTTTCTTTTGCCAGTAATTATCCAAACTGTCGTCTGGCAAAAGAAAAAATTGACAGTTGTGAAAACAACTGAGGTGGTGACGATGGTCGCTGATACTGCAGTGCTGTGTTTAAAAAACATAGAAGTATGAGGTAAGAAGAATTCTTGATTCATTTAATTCTTATTAATGAAAGCTCATAATGTTAAAAATTCCCAAATTTATTATATTAAAAAGAAAATTAATTTCAAAATTTCAGGGAATTTAATAAGATTCAGAGGTTCATTAGTCCACCAACAGATGGAGTAGGAAGCAGTTTTTCTGGTAACAGAACATCGGTCATGAAATTATAAAAGATGAAACTGTCTAGGTTTTGAAACCAATTTAAGTACAAGAATGGACGTGAGGTGTAAAGAATTTAAATTGAATCTTAAATTAAACCTCATAGAGATTTTTTCTATAATCGACATCAAAGTTTAGTCCTTTTGGCATGTCCCGGTTTAAAACTGGTCTCGCCAACACTTCTTTTTCCTATAGGATTATAATTCAGGATGGCTTTTGCTATTCTAGTTGGTGACATTCATTGAATATGGTCTCTTCAATTAGTTCTATATTTTTTTATATTTGCCAAAAGAACACAAGATTACGGCTTTATAAGGTTCTCACAAGACCAGTATTAAGATATAGTAGTGAAGCATGGACAATACGAAGAAGATATGAAAGCCGAATAACAGCAAATGAGATGTGATTTATGCATCATATAGCAGGCTATACAAAGTGGGACCATAAAAAAATGATGAAATGATGGAAGAGTTGGATGTAGAACCAATTCTCCACACATACAAAACTACCAGAACAACTGGAAAGCCCATCTTCAACAAATGTCATCTCATAGAATTCCAAAAGTCATGCTTCGTTATTGCCCCCAAGGCAAAAGATCGCTGGGACATCAAAAAAAGCATTAGATGGAAAATTCCTCTTTGAGGCCGTAACAGGCCACATAGCCTAATACTTGAATGGATGATGATGATGATGCCATAATTGGTTGTATATTGAGTTCATGCCTGATGCCTGTGCTTCTTCTATGATCTAAAATATTGAAGAATCTCATTTCTGAAGATTATATTTGTTTTAACTGATCTGCAGTTAATGTCCAGTTCTCACTGCCATATAGATATACCCTCTTACTATTAATCCATATATAACTTTTATACAAGGTTTATACACATCTCAGTAGAAAATTCTTACTTATAAACACTGTATTAGCTCATATTTAAAGAGAAAAATTATACGCTCAGACCGGGACTTGAACCCGGGACCCTTGGTTTTCTAGTCCAAGTGCTCTACCATTTGAGCTACCTGAGCAAGTACCAATCTAAACGCAAATCTCTCTCTATATACGTTGTAATTCCCGCCCACCAAATGCTTTGAAGCCTTTGCTTCTATCTTTGCAAATGGCGGCTCCTATATTAAGAAGACATATTTGGGAATTATACATTACATTATAAATGCCAGTATGGCTATTTTCGATGTTTTTATTATTAATTTCATACATCTCAATGATGGATAAATCATATTTAAAGAGAAAACCAAGGGTCCCGGGTTCAAGTCCTGGTCTGAGCGTATAATTTTTCTCTTTAAATATGATTTATCCATCATTGAGATGTATGAAATTAATAATAAAAACATCGAAAATAGCCGTACTGGTATTTATAATGTAATGTATAATTCCCAAATATGTCTTCTTAATATAGGAGCTGCCATTTGCAAAGATAGAAGCAAAGGCTTCAAAGCATTTGGTGGGCGGGAATTACAACATATATAGAGAGAGATTTGCATTTCCAAGGGTCCCGGGTTCAAGTCCCGGTCTGAGCGTATAATTTTTCTCTTTAAATATGATTTATCCATCATTGAGATGTATGAAATTAATAATAAAAACATCGAAAATGGCCGTACTGGCATTTATAATGTAATGTATAATTCCCAAATATGTCTTCTTAATATAGGAGCCGCCATTTGCAAAGATAGAAGCAAAGGCTTCAAAGCATTTGGTGGGCGAGAATTACAACGTATATAGAGAGAGATTTGCGTTTAGATCGGTACTTGCTCAGGTAGCTCAAATGGTAGAGCACTTGGACTAGAAAACCAAGGGTCCCGGGTTCAAGTCCCGGTCTGAGCGTATAATTTTTCTCTTTAAATATGATTTATCCATCATTGAGATGTATGAAATTAATAATAAAAACTGTATTAGCTGTCCAGTGTATAAGAGGTGTACAACTTTACATGGGAATCGTTATACATGCCTCCAGCCTTGTTTAAGGATTGTATAACTAGACAAAATGGCGGACTCTAAGATCAGCTGATTGTTTTCTTATGATATTGATGAAACGTTTCCTTAAATTTAATGCAAAATGCAACACTTTAATGACTGTTTGATGGGTACACAGGACATAAATAATATTAATAAAATTGTGGGTAGAAAAATAAAGGCATTATAAAATGTGATTCCCATCAAGCCACAGATGATTTTTTTCTTAAAGGGTTATTCTGTTATCGCTAATATTTCCTATTATTTTGAACGTTTTCTAACGATTCTTAAAACACTGTTTACAGTTCATAAGTAATGGAAGAAACTTTTATCAATTTCCAAGAATTGTTTGAAGTTCTTGTCGTTAGATGGCAGCACATTATCTGTGAAACATATTCTACGATATATTTGACATAGCCTAAAAAAAATGTAAATAAATTAAAACACACATATATTTTCCGTACCTCCCCAATTAGGGAATCTGTATTAATTCTTATCCATACTCATTTCTTACACTGTTAATCACTGGTTGATGTTGTTTTCTTTCCGTTACAAATGGCGCGTAATATGTTCTGACGTCATAATGATGACAAATATGTGACGTATTGTGTATAAGGATTGTATTGTTATATAGCTCCGGCACACCGTTTATTAGTAAGGAAACTGTACATGATCTATATAAGGCTTATACATTGTATAACTAAACAACTGATGAAAGCCTGTATAAGAGATTTTTTTATTAGTAAGGCTGATATTGTATAATAGATTCATTTTGATTATATTTACCACAAGGAATTCATACTTAAAATCTGCACACTTTTATTACTTCCATCCTGTATGTATGTGTGTGTGTGTGCGTGCGCGTGTATATATATATATATATATATATATGTATGTATGTATACATACATACACACACACATATATATATATATATAATCAATTGAGTTGGTGTTTACTTGATGAAAATCCATATTTATTAATTAAATAAAAATAAAATGTAGTTTTATTTGATTTTCATATTTATTATATAATTCAGTGACAGCTGGAAATTTATTCATTGTTTCGATCCAAATTTTGAAATTTTACATATTTGTGATAAGGGTAAGAAGTTAGATCTTTTGGAGGCTGTAGAAATTAATAAATTTAAAAGTAGTAAAAACTGTTAAATTCTCAACTTGATTTGAATGAATCCCCTTTGTTAAATTAAAAAATTTAAATAAATATTATTGTATTGTTGCTTAGATCAGTTGGAACACAATTCATAATTTGTTAACATGTCTGAAGAAGGTACAGTGTACCGAAACAGCTGTCACTGAATTATATAATAAATATGAAAATCAAATAAAACTATGTTTTATTTTTATTTAATTAATATATATACACAGAAGAGTAAATTAACCCCTAGGATGGGGAGAAGAGTCTAGATGAAGAAAAACAAGATATTAAGTGTAGCTATAAGATGTTCACCTGCTATACCATTTTCCACGCTACATAGTAAATTTGCTTTCTGAAAACCAAACCCCCATTTGCACTCTCTAGGTGTTGTGTATAAGAGCCTGTATCTTGGATGCAAAAATAGTGACTGAGATGAAGTACTTTTAACAATCTGTCATTTTGCTTCATTGGATTGTTGCTGGATTAGAAATTTTCTAGCTTTTAGAGCCAGGAAGTGCAATGGTATATCATTTCTAAACGCTAGATTGTACCTGAAATGCCTCATTAATTTCTAAATCATCAATGCAATGGTGATGTGCAAGAAGGCACATGATGGAAAGTATGTGAACTCCAATTCTGTTCTGCATCCCCTTAATTTATAGCTTCTTTTAAACACAAATAAAACATATATATAATAAATTTGGAAATTTTTAACATTATGAGGTTTAATTCATAAGAATTAAATGAATCGTGATTACTTCTTACCTCATACTTCTATGTTTTTTTTAAACACATTGCTGCAGTATCAGCGACCATCGTCACCATCCTCAGCTGTTTTTAAGTCGTGAAAACAGCTGAGGATGGTGACGATAGTCGCTGATACTGCAGTGCTGTGTTTAAAAAACATAGAAGTATGGGGTAAGAAGAAATCACGATTCATTTAATTCTTATGAAAAAATAAATAAAACACTTGTAAATATTGAACTTTTTAAGTATTCAGTCGTGAATTCTTCTTACCTCATACATCGGGTTTCTCCCAAAATGAATAGTAATTCAATCTATATTATTCAACTGAGCCCCCCTAATTTCATCGGTCATCATTGAATTATTGTCAATAATATAACAGTTATACCTATAAATATTAATTCTTGATTATAGAGGTGAAATCATGTTTTTTAACACAGAACTGCAGTATCAGGAAAAATATCATTCCCATCTTCAGCTGTTTTCACAACTGTCAATTTTTCATTATGCCGGTAATTTTCTAAACTGCCATCTGGTGTACTTTTGAAAAACTTTGTAATCAAATTAGGTTCATTTGGAAACTCAAAGTACATAGTTCTAGTATGGTTTTTTTTTTGTGTATATATTTTCCCAAAGTGTGCATTCCAAAGGTTTAGATAAATGTTTCAAAACTTTTGCTTGTTTTGCAATTCTATGATTCTCTAATATAACAGGGCCTATGTGCCACTATTGCTGATTTTTCAATTTCACAATTTTTTTTGTTTGTCCTATATATATTTTATTACAATCTTTGCTATTAATTTGATAAATTCTCAATTTTTTTTATTTTTATTGTTTGGGATGTTAATTTTTTTATTAATTAATAAAATAGTATCCAGGCCGAATTTGTTAATTGGAGCTAATGTTATATTAAATTAAATTCTAAATATACTTAAATTAGAGCAAGTTATTTCAATATTATAATTATATTGTGAAAAGAAAAATTAATGTGTGAACCAGGAATCGAACCGTGGACCTCTAGTTCTCCAGACTAGTGTGCAGCCCACTACACCATTCCACACCTGGCACAAACACCAACAATTCTTTCCACGTATACAAATCTATAATTCTCGTTTCATCTGCTGTCATGAGAACTAGAGGTCCACGGTTCGATTCCTGGTTCACACATTAATTTTTCTTTTCACAATATCATTATAATATTACAATATGATCCATTATTGGAATTGTGTTAAAATAACAGTATTGAAAAATGTTAAATATTCCAATATTGCAGATTTTTGGACTTCATCGTTTCACCCCAGACTTTTTCCATATGCTACATAATTGTGGACAATCTGAGGCATATGGCAACCTTAGTTTTAGGGGACATTAAGGTTTTGGCCCTTAGTTTTTTTTTATAAGAATAGGCTAGGTATTATATTAAATTAATGTTGGGAAGTAAACATTATGAGGTATATCATTAAAATTCATCGGAGAACGTATTGTTTAAACAACTCACCTCATAGGATTCATGCTTCCATGATATCGCGATTTCAAACATAATCATGTTCATCTTCAGCCATAACTCCGACTGACGAAATTCTTCGGCCGTCAACTATTCTATTGTCGCCATCATTGATTTCGAAGTTCATAAATTCAACCATAGATGGCAGCACTGAAGATGGCGACAATAGAATAGTTGACGGCCGAAGAATTTCGTCAGTCGGAGTTATGACTGAAGATGAACATGACTATGTTTGAAATCACGATATCATGGAAGCATGAATCCTATGAGGTGAGTTGTTTAAACAATACGTTCTCCGATGAATTTTAAGGCTAAGTATTATAAGCAGGTTTTTGATCCCCTCCCTTCTCTTTATCATAAACTTCACTCAACATATGTACACAAAACACACACCCACATCCATTGAGAAGCAATCCCCAGACACATCTAGAAAACACCAAGCAGGCAGCCATTCCTGATTTGTGAGTCTCGACTCATGAATCACTTACAAAATATAAAGCGAGATATACACACACACACCTATCATAAACTGTTTTCTTTCCACAAAAGCAGTGCATAAAGAATAGACCACTTTAATGTATTTTAATATTATAATAAAATTTGAACACTTTTTAATGTTTTTTATCTTAAAAAATGCAGAATATGAAACCTGAAAAGTGTTGGAAGCGTCGACAATGTCATGCAAAAGCGACAAAACCTAGGTCTGCATAAAAATGAGGAAATATGAGGCGAGTCAAAATATTCAACTCAAATATAATTAAAAAGTATAAGTCTTTGTTCATTTTCTTAAATACACAATTAATAAATATTGTAGAATACAGACTTTCACTGCTGGTAGTAATGGTCAATAACTGGGGTTTCTCCTGACTTTGAAAGGCATCTTCAGTGGTGAGTTCTTCTATTGCCTGGTCAGAAGCTCGGCTGTGTCATACACCTGGGAACAACGCCTAGAAGAACTTACCATTGACAGCCCGGAATCTTCTAATATCAATAAATATTTATTTAACTTTCACAGGGAAAGAACACTATGAGGTTTAATTTAAGAATTAAATTAATGTTTTTATTACCTCACCTCATATCCTTTTTCTTCTATACTGCAGTTTCGGAGCTTATCTCCATCTTCAGTAGCCTCTGGTCGACCGGTGTTATGTCATTTCTTGGCATTCTTTTGCGTTCGGTTAGGTTGGGTTCGGTTAGGTTGGGTTAGGTAAGGTTGGGTTATGTGAGGTCAGGTCAGGTCAAAATTGCTATTTTTTTTTTTTCAATATTTTTAACATTTTTCAAAATCCTTATATATTTTTTTAAAATTTTATATTACTTTTGAAAATTATCATATTTTTTTCAACATTTTTATAATTTTTTCAAAATTTTTATATTTTTTTCAAAATTTATATATGTACTTCTAAAAATTTTATATTACTTTTCAAAATTTTCATAATTTTTTGAAAAGTTTTATTTATTTTTTTTCAAAAGTTTATTTTTTTCAACATTTTTATATTTTTTCCAAAATTTTTATATAAATATTTTAAATTTATATATATTTTTTAAAAATTTTATATTATTTTTCGAAATTTTTATATTTTTTTCAAAATTTGTATATTTTTCCAAATTTTTTATATATTTTTTCAAAATGTTCATGTATTTTTTAAAAATTTCATATTTTTTTTCAATATTTTTTCAAAATTTTATATTATTTTTCAAAATTTTTGTCTCCTTTTATAAATTTGTACATTTTTCTCAAAATTTTTGGCGGTTCCGCCAAGAAACGACATAACACCGGTCGACCAGAAGCTACTTAAGATGGAGATAAGCTCCGAAACTGCAGTCTAGAAGAAAAAGGATATCAGGTGAGGTAATAAAAACATTAATTTAATTCTTAAATTAAAGCTCATAAGTGTTCTTTCCCTGTGAAAGTTAAATCAATAAATATGTTGAAAGTGGCGTTTTATCCTTCATCTCGTTCATTATTTTGACGTGATGTCAAACAGTTGCTCATGCCATAAACATTATTAATAGTTTTGTTCAGTCCACTAAGTCTTATGTGAATCTTCATGAATGTGTGATTTTTTACGTTTTGTTGAAGTAGTTTTTTTGTGAAAGATTTTTTTATGTGTGTAAGCTTGATTTTATATTAATTTTTATAATATATTTTTTTGTGTCACAAGGTTTGCTACTTTTCTGCTATAAAAATATAGGTTTTTATGCTGAATTTTGTTAAATGTTTAAATTATTTGTAGGAAAACTGCAGGGTCTGTTCATGAGGAAATTATATGAAGTGAAGAAGAAAATAACAATGATTTTTTTAGTAATTGTAAACCCTGAGAGGAAGACTGACAATTTAAAAACATTCTTTTTTTGATAAAAAAAAACTTCATAAAGTTTTGATTTACTTATAAAATAATTCTAAAGTAAATTGGGTTGTTATCATGTGATGAATAGAGTCAGGAATTTTATGTATTGAAAGGTAAGATTGCAACATAGTATACTGAGAAGTTAGTCTTATAACTGTCTTTTGTTTCACATACAAACAGTTGAATAGTTAGACTTCTGACTGTCTTTTATCTTGATTTCACACACAGACAGTTGAATAATATTTACCATTTGTATTGCAATCTTATCTTTTATTTTTTTAAATTAAATTTACAGGAAACACTATGAGGTATTTATATTAATAAATGAGTGGGAGAAAATGTTTTAACATCTCACCTCACAAAGTTGCGTGTTTTCACGATACCGGTTTCAAAAGTGTAGTATTACTTCCATCTTCAGTCAAATTCCAACTGTTGATGTTAACGACGAAATTTCAACAGTTGGAATTTGACTGAAGATGGAAGTAATACTATATTTTTGAAACCGGTATCGGGAATATACGCAACTTTGTGAGGTGAGATGTTAAAACATTTTCTCCAACTCATTTATTAATTATCTTTTATTACATAAGAATCCTGACCCTAGTGATGAAAAAAATCAAACTAGAAAAATATTTATTTCAAACAATGGATGTTGACATTAAGCTCGAATTATAGAGTATAAAACCAATCCCTAGAGTTTTCCAACATCCTGGTGCAGCATATCTGCCTCCATTGCCAAGTCCAGATTGAAAACACGGTGAGGTTGGAAATTTTAGTGTCAGGATAGGAGACTTCACTTAATTCCTGTTGCTCCTTGTGCAGCATAGGGCATCATTAAAGATCATCTATTGCCAGCCAACCTTTTTACTTCTCTCCATGTTTTTCCATACTTTTGCACTTCCTTTTCTATGATGTTCCTTCATGTTCTTCTAGGTGACCTCTTTTCCTTACTCCCTGTGGATTTCGGTCCAAGGCTCCCTATCATACCCACTGGTTTTCTCAATGTATGTCCAATCCACCTCCATTTTCTTTCTTTTATTGGAGGCTGAATTATCATCAACGTCCAGGGATTAAGCCTGTTGGCTCGTTCCGGTTTCATGAAAGCTAAAATTGTTAAAATTGTTCAGACCATCTTCTGTGTGGGCGACCAACATTTCTCCTTCCGTGCAGTTTATAATTTAGCAATAATTTTGGAAATCTTCCTTCTGGCATTCTATCAATATGTTCTTTCCAGTCGTTCCTATATTTAATTATTCGGTCTGTAAGTTTGAAAATATTTATTTCCTTTCTTATATCTTCATTACTTTTCTTATACAGCAAGAGGCTGAATAGTTTTTTTTGTATAGATATTCATTTGTTATTACCTATGCCAACTGATATTCAAAATTCTTCAGAGAGATCTGTTTATAGAAGTTTGTAATTTCTTAGTGATTACTTATATGACATTCTATGTTTCAGATCCATAGAGTAGGACAGACTTAACATTTGTACTATTTGTAAAATAATTATTTTCTAAAATATTGTATCTCAAAATTACTTAGAAAGGTGGCATTCCTATGAAGGCACCGTCACAAAGTTCTCAGCTGTAGATCTTTAAAAATATTGTTGTTTATTTTAGTAGTATTTAGATTGATTAAAATTTGGTGATTTTAAAGGTGAATGAATGAAATAGGAATACAGTAAGCTCCTAATTATTTATATGCTAACAGAATCTGAAGGACAAATTATATTTGAAGGGAAAAACTGGCGGTTTGAGCCCAGGACCTTAAGCTTTATATACTAACACTCTGCCACTTGTAACCATTGGCGCTCTTGGGAATTGAAATGTATAAGAGAAAAATTTGCATTTAGATTGGAGGCCTTAGTGGCAGAGCATTAGCATATAAAGCTAAAGGTCCTGGGTTCAAACCCCAGTCTAGACATAAATTTTTCTCTTCAAATAGAATCTCATTTAATAATAAGTTTGATCTGTGTAATTCTTACCTCATATCATTGTTTCTGTTAAACATATCACACCTTGGGAAGAAGACGGACACAAGTGTAAAAAATTTACTTTTGAGTTATTCGCAATTGAAGTTAATCAAGCTAAGGACAACAAAAGAGATAGCCGTACGAAGAAGACAAACAGGAGCTAAAACAAAAAAGTACACCTCAAAAGAAGAGAACAGAATATAAAGGTCTTCAAAATAAGAAATATGAAGACATAGTGAAATATGCTGAAACAATAAAACACCTTTTTACTATTAATTTAACACTTCTCACTGAAAGATAAATTATATTTGAAGAGAAAAATTTTTGCCTAGACCAAGACTCGAACCTGAGACCGTTGGCTTTCTGGGCCAAGTGCTCTACCAACTGAGCTACCGAGGCAAGTTGCGATCTAGATGTAAATTTTTCTCTTATATACGTTGTAATTCCCTTGCGCCAAATGCTTGAAACCTTTGTTTCTATCTTTGCAAATGGCGGCTTCTTAGTTAAGAAGACATTTATTGGGAATTTAACACTACTTTATTTTACTAAGAAGCTGTCATTTGCTAAGATAGAAGCAAAAGGTTTCAAGCATTTGGCGCGAGGGAATTACAATGTATATAAGAGAAAAATTTACATCTATATCGCAACTTGCCTCGGTAGCTCAGTTGGTAGGGCACTTGGCCCGGAAAGCCAAGGGTCCCGGGATCAATTCTTGGTCTAGGCGAAAATTTTTCTCTTCAGATTACAAACGGGCGATGACTGTCTGAATGACCACCTTCATAAAATGGACATTGTCCCTAGAACTGTGGGATGCTTCTTGTTTGGAGAAAATGTTCTCCTAAGCAAGGAACATTTGCTAAATTGCAGGCGACAAAAAAGGACAGGAAAGACATTGCAGAACTTTATTGGGAAACAAGAATAATGGTGTAAACCAAGCTCCAGCCATTTGAAAACAACAACAGTTTTAAAAAAGGTATAGTAAATGTAATATTTGATATGGACTCAATTTTATCCTCCCTCCATTTTCTTGCACATGACTTGACCCATAAAGAAATATGTTTGTAACCATTTTTTTTAACAAATAATAGTCTTAACTCAATTTATGACTTTTTACACTTGTGGCCCTCTTCTTCCCAACGTGTGATATGTTTCAAGACATGTTTGTCCCATCTTCAGTGTAGCTGTTACAGTTATTTTGAAAGAATCTGGTTTGTTGGTTTCTTGTGCTTGCTGATAGGTTTTTTTTTAGAAATGTTGAAAGAATATCTCATATTGTGTGAGTTAAACTTACATATTCAATCCAACTAATGTACTGGCCTTCTGAAAGCATTCATTTACCCAGAGAAAGGTTATTAAGATTGCATTGTGTCATGCCAATTATTTCATTAATCCATCTGAGTGAAATTGTATTTATACTGTAATGTATGGATGCCATTTCAATTACCGCACACCATATAAATATATCTATTTGAAGAAAAGTTGTTTATGTTTTATTAATTTTGGTTTTTATTTATAAGGACAACATTGCATCCTTATTAGGGAGACGACAATAAATGTTAGGACTTTTCTTTTCTTTTTCTTTGAATGCTTTGACATATACATGGTGTATTTATAAAGTCAATATCCATTTCAATGAAAGAAGGCAATGATTGAAAAATCAACGTTATTGTGAAGTTTTACACATATTCTACATGACTCATCTGGGTGAAAACACATACTCCATCTTTCAGCTGTGAAACAAAATGTAGACTTCACATTTAAACTGTATAAAGGCCTGCTGCTTCAGTGAAACGATTCCATAAATCAAGCAGATGTGATAAGGGTATTTTTGTAGAGTGAAATGAAAATATATACTGTATATCATAACAGAGTCCGGATGTTAGGCACTTAAAAATGCAAAATAGGCAGGCAAAAGGCACTAAAAAATTCAAAATAGGCTCTTACAAAAAATGGACAACATAACTTTTTACAATCTTACATTAAGAATAGTCCCGCGCCGTAGCCGAGCGGTTAAGGTAGGAAGCCTTGGCGCAGAGCTACGGGACTTGCACTGGTTCAAGTCTCCATGGGGGAAGAAATTTTCTCATGGTATTTCGGCCAGTATGGGACCAGTGCCCACCCAGCATCGTGAGGCAATTGGGTAGCTACAATAAGTAGCGGCTCCAGGTTTGAGGAACCAGCTATAACGGCTGGGGGACTCGACATGCTAACCACATGTCACCCCTACACTGGCTGTTGATCATCTACCTCTGTGATTGACACATGTGGATGTGAAGGGCCAGCAGCCAGCTGGTAAAAGGGCAATCGCTGAAAAGTGGAAAGACCCTCAATCGGATCGGACGTTAAGAATATAAACATTTGCTATCAACACCATGCGAAGATATCAGAGATGCTTTTGGAATTTGTTTTGCCTTTTTACAAAGAGCAGAACCATCACTTGAGAATATTTCAGTATCAAATTCTTTCATGAAATTGGTCAGTTTGTCTTTTTCTGTTGTCTGCTCATTAGGTATCATAAAAAAAAACACCACATATACTTGCTGCATCACTTTGTCTTAGAAGCACCTGTCTGTGAATGAGGACTGCAGATTGAATTCACTGTTACCAAGATCAAAAATAATATTTCCAGTCACCTAAAGATGTAAGTTCCAGGTGTGGGACAGAGAAAGAAAGCTTGAGCCGTCTACCCTCTTTGTCACTCAGCAATGTTTGTATTGAAAAGAAGCAAAGAACTTTTCTCCAAGCCTTAGAGCCGGAGAATAATACAATGGACATAGCATAGGGCTATTTCGCCTAACGGCAAAGCATGAGGTGGAAAAATACAATATTCACCTAATGGGAGTGCATTAAGGGGGAAACCATCTACCTGATAGATTATTGGGTTATTGCCTCCCTTATGCTAAAATATTCTAAGGGAATTTATAAAAAGAACACTTGAAAACTTCTATGAAATGATTTGTGCCATGAAGTTTGTCCATTTCAATTGATTTAATTGAAATACTGAGTTCATTTCGAGAAAAAAATTGCAAATAGGCATTTATAGGCAAAATGAACTTCATGGAAAACAACTCTAAGGTCGTTGGTATGAACTTATATAAAGCCACTTTTACAATATCTATAATAAATAACTATAGGCATTTTCCCTAACATCCGGTCTCTACTCATAACAAATGTAATGTTTAGGCATCTGCTGGCTATATTATTCGACCATGTTAACTTTTTAGCCAGTGAGGGGAAGCAATGGCGCTAGTGGTGAAGATGGGGAAAGTATCTCCTTCCACTGTTGGTACAAGTGAATGACTGGGCAAGTGGTATAATCAGAGGCAAAATATAGTGGTAGACCTACTTGAAATAGGAGATTAAGTTAATGACAGATCTTCGGAGTTTGTATACCTAAGGGTTTCTGGATAATGTGACGCACAGAGAAATTAAATCAGCACTGATTTCCAACTACTGCCTGGAAGACATAAATGTTTATATACTGTGAATATAGGGTCTAAGTTTAGCACTTGACTTTGTCACTAACAACTGACTATACACGACTGACGGATAATAAACACTGTTACTGCAACCTAAGACAAGGATCTACTACCTCCAACCCTTACCACATTCTTTTAGTTTGCAGTTTTTCCGCATTGAAAGTTAACGTTGTTGAGTAATACTTGAATACAGGCTTTCACGGCCAGTAATCATAATATTAAGAGATTCCAGGCTATGTGGCAGTGGTTCATGGCTGGTGTTTCTTCCAGACGTTTCTCCCTTGACTGCAGAGGGCATCTTTAGTGGTGAGTACTTCTAGACAGTGTTTCCTGGTCAGAGGCTCGACTGTGAATCAGTTGAGGTGGGAGAATAACATTAACTATGATTTGAGGGAAGTAGATTATGCAGGGGATGGTTGAAAAACATTAGCTCAGAATAGGGATGATAGAACTATTCTAGAAATTTTAGAATTATACATTGAAAATAGTCTTTCAGTAATAGATTTAAAAAAACTATGAATAATAAAATTGAGGAAGCTAACTTACTTACTCACTGGCACCATCAAACCCTTAGGTTCATGGCCACGTGGACATAAGCTCTCCGTACATCCCTATCCTGAGCTAATGCTTTCCAATCATTCCCTGTATAATCTACTTTCCTCAAATCATAGTTAATGTTATTCTCCCATCTCATTCTTGGTCTACCAACTGGGCGTTTTCCTTCTGGCTTTCCTATAAGAAGCTTCCATGCAAGTCTTTCATTCCCCATACGTGCAACATGTCCTGCCCATTGCAGTCTACGAGACTTAACTATTCTTATTATATCTGACTTCCTATAAAGACCATGTAGTTCATTTTTATGTAGTCTTCTCCATTCACCTGTCTGTTCATCTCTCTTTGGTCCAAAAATGTTCCTAAGAACTTTATATCAAATACTCGTAATCTCCTTTCCTCCCTTAAAGTAAGAGTCCACGTTTCACATCCATATAACTGGTAGAATAATAGTTTTATATATTTTCAGTTTAATGTTTTTTGAAAGGAGGCTAATGATTGCTTAAATGGAGAGCTTTATGTCTTAGTAGCCATGAACCTATGGGTTCCATAACGCTAGTAAGTTAGTTATGCAAAGATATGTGAAGTATTCTGGAAGCATGTAAAAATATATATTGCATCCTAAAATATGGAAAAACAAATGTGTTTTAAATCCCTGATTTGTTAAGATATAACAGAATTTTAACTAACGTAAGTACAAAAATGTATGTACATAGAAATCCTAGCCCTGGTTTTTATATTCATGTACTAGAATATTGAAAAAAATCCAGAACTTCACTTTATGGAATCTCAAATGTTGTATGGAATGATCCTACAATAAATTCTCAATTATTTGTGCATGCATTACCGCTTTGCAGATTTTCCATTTGTGATTGGTTTTGTGAAAAAAGTAGGGAAAAGTAAAATCTCCAAAATGTCAGAAATGCTGTTGTGAACAGAATTTCTATTTTCTAGACCAATTATGCTTTTGAAACAGTTTTTTCTCTCTCTTCCTCTTGCCATGTCCTTTCATTCACCATTGAACAAGTTTTCACTGAATGATTAAATGAGACAGATTTTAAAAACCATCTCATATTTTGTATCATTTTCAGAACTAGTTTCAAGGAATTTATCCTCATTGTCAACCAGCATCTGGCTGTTAACTTGACAGTTTCTCTCTCTTTCTTTCTCTCCCTTTTTTTCTCTCTCCCCCTCTTTCTCTCTCTCTTTCTCTCTTTTTTTTCTCTCTCTCTTTTTTGGGGGGTTTTCCTCATCTGTAAGACAAATGTCAGAGGATACTTTAAGGCCCAAACGGTCCCCGAACATGAAGTATAAAATATGATTAATTTAATTTTGCATTATAAAAAATATTTGATTTTGTACAGTAAACATAGTTTTAATAATTAGAAATAAAAAAAAATAAACCAATATTGTTAAATCATCTTCTTCACTTTATGGGCTAGGCAAAAATTGCCTGTTCCACCTCACAGTTGTTCTGTCCACTGAACACTGTGAGAGAGATGAGTTTGGATATTTTTACATGGTCGGCTTACCAGCCCAGACGCACAACCACATTCCCTAGTGGGTCGGGGATTTATTTCGGAGTTTCCTTCTCCTAGATGGGTTGCTAACCAAAGCTTTGGAGTCCCATCTACCCCTTGGCTTGCAGGTTTTCTCTTCCGCCTTCTTTACTGTTGAGAACAATTTTCTTCATCCACTTCTGAAGCTATTGAGGTATCCCTCGGAGCTAGTTCGCTTCCCTTCTCCTCCTACTAGATAGCAAGCTAGTTAAAAACCAGACTTCCCTATCTATATAGTCATCTGGGTCACCACGACAAGGTCTAGCCCGATGGGGGGGGGAAGTTGCCAACAGAACATGGTGTCCCCAAGCGGTCACCCATCCAAGTACTAACCATGCCCAATGTTGCTTGACTGCGGTGATCGGACGAGAACCGGTATTTTGAACATGGTATGGCCGTTGACAAATAAATATTAAAATAAAAACCAGCACTGATTGAAATTAAAGTAAAAAGGTGGATATTTTTTACTGTTGCAGGTGTGCTTGTATTTAAATTTTATTCACTCTCATGTTCACTGAAAGTTGATTTATTACTCCCATGTTCATGGTAGGCTAACGAAAAATTAATTCAATATTGATAAACTATTTTTTTTTTTTCATTTCAGGATTGTTTGTTATATATACAGGTATCCTCAACCAAAATATACAATAAATATATATTTATATTAGATATTGTAAAGTAAATGGCAGAAATGTTTACATAAATACAATTTAAAAGTAGCACAAAAAATCAAAGGAGGATTGACAGAATGAGGGGAAAAGGGCCCATAGAAAGATTGTTTGATTTGCTCCCATGCTCAATTTCAGGCATCTCATTCATTGATTTCTCTAGGACTCTAATTTGTCCCGCGAAAAAATTCATTATTAATTTCCACTTCATCATAGGTTACGATTTTCTATTAACCTCTCTATTTACATTTATCACTGCCAGTTTGATGGATACGGAAGTTTTGTTTCAGCGATAACCCACAACACAATATCAAACTTGCTGTGATATTGAATTTTTAGTATATGCGAAATTTATATGAGTGCTCTGAACAATATATTTAAAAAAAATTGTTTTTAAATATTTACAGGAAATTCGTTGTTCTTACATAAATTAGCTGTTTATTACTAAAGTTGACTGAATGATTACATTATTTCATTTAAAAACTGCAGGCAAGTAATTTTAAGGTTATGTACGTTTGTTGTTTTGCATTTCGCAACATTTGTTCATTACTTAAATATTATTATTTTTTATTTATATTACTATTAAAATGATTTCTCAGTAAAAATAATATGTCAAAACTTTTCGGCGAGATTCTTGGGACTGGAAATAGTGCATTAAGGAACGAGCCAATAGGCTTAATCCCTGGATGATGAAATTATTTTCCAGGTTTGTTTCTGCGCCGTGCGCATTTTTTATGTTTTATTGTGTGGACATGTCTAACTTTCATTTTAAAATCAAAATCATCTACTTTTCGCGGTCGTATGGATCAACTTTAAAATGTGACATAAAAAAAATCCTGTAACCCGATCACAGTGCCACCTATCGAGTCCAATATTGGGAATCTAAACCATCCATGGACCCACTCAAATACGACAAAATATTTCATCAAACTTGGTCCAGATGTTTAGGCAGTTTTTAATTTCGGATTTCTAGTTAACCTCCACTTCTAATTGTCGGATTTCGCTAATTTTTTTGGATAATACCTACCTCGGTTTATTTTAATAGGATATACCGAGTTTCGTTGTCAATAATTGAAAACCGCTAGAGCAATTATTAAATTTTGACTTCAGGTGAACTCCTATACTTAATGGTTTTAGAAGGTCCAATTTGAATCTAAACCATGAAGGGACCCAATCAGACATACACAAAAAATTTCATCATCGATCCAGTTGTTTAGGAGGAGTTCAGTGACAAACACACGTACTGAAGAATTATATACACACACATATGCATTACTTATTCTCTCTATCTATCTTTGGGTTTTTACAGCTGCTGCCGTCTTCCTGTGCCAAACCTCCAAAGCCTACGGTCTTGGGCATCTTCGATGCTTAGCCCTCTAGCTTGCATTACTGTCTTCATGTTTTCCTTCCATGTTAACCTTGGTCTTCCTCTTTTCTTCTTTTTGTTCGGATGCCATTCATACAGTTGCTTCGGCCATTGCTCATCTTCCATTCTTAAAACATGTCCTAACCACTTTAATTCCTTCTCCTCAATTCTTTCAATTATGCTTTCTTCTGCTTCCATTATGTTTCTAATTTCCTTATTTGTGACACGTTCTAATTTAGACTTTCTGGCACTTCTTCGTAAATAATCCATTTCTACAGCTATTAGTCTATTCTTGTAGTACTTATTGATTGTCCATACCTCACTTCCGTACATTGCAACAGATTCCACCAATGTTTTACCAATATTTTTTTTGTGTCTTTCCAAATATGCTTATCCCACCATATGGAATTTAATGATGATATTATTTTGCTACTCAATGCAATTCTATGTTTTATGTTCTCTTTGCCTATACCTTTGATGTTATCCATAATCATTCCCAAATATTTAGTTTGTTTCACTTGCTTTATTTGGATTCCTTCTTCCAATATTAAATTTTCTCTTTCATTGCTATTTATTGCCAGATATTCTGTTTTTTGTAAATTTACTGTGAGACCCATGATTCATATGTGTTTTTCAACCTTTTTATCATGAATTCCATATCAAATTTGTCTTGGGCTAAAACCAGTTGATCATCGGCAAATTGTAATGTCAGCAAAAATCTGTTGCCTATTGGGATCCCCATACCTTTACAGCTTTGTTTCCATTTCGTTAATATAAATTCTACATAAATATTAAATAAAATTGATGATAGACTGCACCCTTGTTTCAATCCCTTTGAGGTTTTTATAGGATTAGACATTATATTTCCCATTTTAACATAAGCGGAGTTATCTTTATAGATTTGTTTAATAATTTCCATTTGTTTAATTTCAGCTCTGAAAGTGCCTGGGAAATTGGAGTTATTACCCTTTACAGTATCAAGAATTTATAGTCAACAATCAAAAATGATTGGTGAATCATCTGAAAGCAAGATTTCCAATCCTATAGAATGTGCTGTTCGAAGAAAGCTTGCAGGTCATTTAGAGCCTTTTCATTTAGATGTATTGAATGAATCATACATGCACAATGTGCCACCTGGAGCTGAAACTCATTTTAAAGTTATAATTGTCTCAGAGAAGTTTGATAATGTTCCGTTAATCAAGGTATGATGATTATGCAAGATATTATATAAGTTAAGAATTAAATGAATCGTGATTTCTTCTTACCTCATACTTCTATGTTTTTTTAAACACAGCACTGCAGTATCAGCAACCCATTGTCACCATCCTCAGCTGTTTTCATATTAAAATATAAAATTATATAAGTTATCTTTGAAGAGAAAAATTTTTGCCTAGCCCAAGACTCGATCCCAGGGCCTTTGGCTTTCTGGGCAAATGCTCTACCAACTGAGCTACCGAGGCGAGTTGCGATCTACATGCAAATTTTTCTCTTTATACGTTGTGCCAGTGAGTAAGTAAGTAATTCCCTTGGGCCAAATGCTTTGAAACCGTTGCTTCTATCTTTGCATAAGGCGGCCTCTTAGTTAAGAAGACATTAATTGGGAATTTAACACTACTTTATAAAGCCAGTAGGGCTTCTATTGATGTTTTTATTATTAATTTAACACTTCTCACTGAAGGATAAATTATATATGAAGAGAAAAATTTTTGCTTAGATCTAGACTCGAACCCGGGACCTTTTTCTTTCCGGGCCAAATGCTCTACCAACTGATGTCTTCTTTACTAAGAGGCCGCCATATACAAAGATAGAAGCAATGGTTTCAAAGCATTTGGCGAGAGGGAATTACAGCGTATAAAGAGAACAATTTGCATTTAGATCACAACTCGCCTCAGTAGCTCAGTTGGTAGAGCATTTGGCCTGGAAAGCCAAAGGTCCCAGGTTCGAGTCTCAGTCTAGGCGAAAATTTTTCTCTTCAAATATAATTCATCCTTCAGTGAGAAGTGTTAAATTAATAATAAAAACATCATTATTTAAGTTATTAAGTTACTTCAGATTTCTATTCTAAGAACTGGGTGTTCTTATTTACATTTAAGCATCAGGACCATATTTACACAAGGGACATGATTCTACTGGGTTATTCCATGTAAACAAGGAAAAATTTGTCTTCTTCTTCTTCCTTCCAAGTATTAGGCCAAGGCCTGTTATGATCCTATAGAAAATTTTCCCTCCAGTGTTTTGATCCATCCGGGAAATTCTCGTATAAGACTTGAAAGCATAATAATAGTCCCTTTGATTGGTTGCTGGCCAAAGAAAGGCAAGACCAGTGATGGGGCTGCCATCTTATAGCCTCTGGTCAGGCTTTTCTGGAGAAGAAAAGAAAATAAAGGAAAGAAGAAATGGAAGAAAGGAAAGACTTCCTAGCCCTCGGATGCCCTAATAGCATCGGAGTCGAAAAAAACAAGAGTTAACCAAGAGAGGTTAGATAAAAACAAATAAATGAGGATTCTATGTCAGGAGTGCACCTATAATAAATTGAAATAAAAATTGTGAATTTTTACTATATCGTCAGACGGCCATCAAATCCTCATAACTGCATTCAAGAGTAAAATCTCGATTTTTGTATTATTCGATAAGTAAAGGCATTGCCAGAGTGTTGTTATAGTTTTCCATTTGCCTGTATGTTCATTTCTCTTTTGTCCAAAAATTTTCCTAAGAACATTATTTTCAAATATCGGTACTCATAATCTTTTCTCCTCCCTTAAAGTAAGCTTTGTTTTTATTTTACCTGGCAGAGTTAAAGCCTTAAGCATCTATGTAACAGTGAGCTATGTAACAGTGAGCTATGTAACAGTGAGCTGCATGATCTTTATAGGAAACCAGATATAATCTTCTTCTTCTTCTTCCTTCCAAGTATTAGGCCAAGGCCTGTTACGATCCTATAGAAAATTTTCCCTCCAGCGTTTCATAGGACGGCCCAGTGATCTTCGTCCTCTTGGTATATAATTATACACAGCTTTGGGGATCCGATTTGAACTCATTCTTTCAAGATGGTGTTTCCAATTTAGTTGGTACTGTTTAATATATTCCAAAATTGGCGTAGTCTTCAATTCTTTTAAGATATCGGTGTTCCTTTTCCGATCCCATCTGGTGTAACCCCTGTTCTGCGCATGAATCTCATTTCACAAGCCATTATTCTGCTTTCATGTTGTTTTTTTAGTGTCCATGCTTCACTACCATAGGTCAACACTGGTCTAGCCAAAGTGTTATATAAACGTAATCTGGGTGTTTTTTTGTACAAGGGATGGTTTCATAACTTGATTAATAATTCCTAAACTTTTATTATAACTAGTAACTTTTTCAGGGATATCCTTTTCATCCCAGATAGAGAGATAATATCCAAGATATTTAAATTGATTAGATCTCTCTAAAATTTTATTCTGGAGACAGATTTTACTTTGTATGGGGTCCTTTCCATGAAATGCCATAATTTTAGTTTTGTTAATTGATATTTCCATATTAAATTTGGCACCTATTTTTTGTAAATTATAAATTGATCGTTGCAAATCATTTTCGGAAAGTGCCAGAAGAGCTAAATCGTCTGCAAAAAGAATAGCATCGAGTTTGAGGTTCCTATTGATGGGTATATATCCTCGTTGTGTTTTCCTCCATTAATTTATTAATTTATTCATGTATATAATGAAAAGCACCGGTGAAAGTCCACATCCCTGTCTTACTCCAGTGTTGATCTTTTCCCAAGAAGATAATTTGCCATCTTGTTCAACAGAGATTTCATTATATTTATAGATGTTGAAGATATTAGTAATATATTGTTGTGGAACGTTATCATCAGCTAAAATTTGTAGTATTATATTTCTGTGTACTTTGTCAAAAGCCTTTATGAAGTCAACCAGATATAATAAGAATGGGTAAGTCATGTAGACTGCAATGGGCAAAACATGTAGCACAAATAGGGAATGAAAGAGGGACATGGAAGCTTCTTATAGGAAAATCAAAGGGAAAATGCCCAGTTAGTAGACCAAGAATGAGGTGGTAGAATGATATTAACCATGATTTGAGGATATATATTATACAGGGGATGATTGCGAAAAAGAATAAAATATTATCAAAATGCTTATCTTCATCACGTATTACGAATGAATGAACAGCGCATAACAAGAAGAATGTATAATTACAAACCAAAAGGGAGAAGAATGTTGGGAAGACCATTGAAGAGATGGAAGGACCAATTCGACCTATAATGAGATTAGAACAGGCCATTGGCGTTAATCCTTGTTGTTGTTGTTGATGATGATGATGATGATGATTGGAAAACATTTTCTCAGGATAGGGATGTATGGAGAGCTTATGTCTGTGCAGTCATGAACCTTCATGTACAATAGATCCATTGAGTTAGTTAATTGCCCTGTTTTTGTTCCTTTTTTTAAGAGGCAACATTTGTTTGATTTGGTAATTTTGTCACTCTATTGTTGTAGTTTTCTTATTATTATATATATATATATCTTTTAAATTGTTTAATAATAATGTGAATCTTGTAGGAAAGCCAGAGGGAAAACGCCCAGTTGGTAGACCAAGAATGAGGTGGGAGAACAACATTAACTATGATTTGAGGGAAGTAGATTATACAGGGAATGATTGGAAAGCATTAGCTCAGGATAGGGATGTATGGAGAGCTTATGTCCGTGCGGCCATGAACCTACGGGTTCGATAGTGCCAGTGAGTAAGTAAGTAAGTAATAATGTGAATTATATCATTAATATTAATCTTTTTTTTCCCCAGAGACATAGAATGGTAAATGAAATTCTGAAGGATGAATTACAAAATGGCGTACATGCATTGTCAATAGTGGTGAGTGCCTTTATATTTAATATTAAAAATAAGTTAATATTATTCGTTTTTAAACATCTTAATGATGGACAAATTATAGTTTCCAAAGATAATAAAACCAACTGGAGCCTTAATAAATTTTATAATTCTATCATCTGTACTATGGGAACATTTTAACATTCCCTCCGTCCCGTTCAGCCTAAAAATTTACAATTATTGATAACTGCAAATTATACATATTCCAACTGTGAACGTTACTTGTCCAAGTTAAGTCTACCCGGCTAGAGGGAAAGTGTGTTAGCACTAGTGTAGCCAAAGTATTTCTCTATGGAATGGAGAATCCCTACACAAATGTTGTTGTGTTTTCAAATGCTGGGCCTTGACAACGAAGCCATTAGCGTTCTTGCTCTCCAATATTTCTCTATGATGGATCCAACAGGTAATACTTCACAGGTTTGTAGGTGTTCTTTGTTCATTTCTTCGTCTTTGTTGCTTAGAGGACAATTTGGATTCGTGTAGATCCCTATTTTATATAAATGTTTGGCCAAATAGCCATGTTCTGTAAGCTGTCTAAATTTTGCTACTGTAGTTTTACATGGAATTTCTGGAATAATATCTGGCTTCTTTACTAAAATATTCCATTTTTTGTCTTTGGCTTTATTACACAGGTCTTGGTTTTGTTTGATTTTATATTTGTTTTTAATTCTCCCTAAACAAATGTTAAATATCATTACATGGTTGCCAAATTAATAATTTAGTTGACTACTGAACGTTTTGGACAATTTAAAATCACAATGTTTCTCATCCCTCTATTACCAGCCTCACAACACAACATGCAGGGAATGGCAATTTGCAACATGTAATGAGAAAGGCAAAGGAGGGACAGCTCATTCCCAGTAGTAACATAGTTGCCGGATTATTCATTTGATCATCAACTACTGTAGGTGATGGATCATTTAAAAATCATGGTATTTGCCAGCACTTACCTCCCAGTAAAATTACGCAATTCAAAAAAAAAGGACGTGGCAACGTAGTAAAAGAAAGAGAATCCACAGCACATTCCTAGCATTTTATCCACATGCAGATTTAACTTGCTGAGTAATATAGTCCAATAGACATGTCTAGTCCAAAAGGCCTAACTTTGATGTTTGAAGAGCAACATTGGGATTTAAATACCCGAGTTGAACCGTTATACCTGTATGTCTATATCACCTACGAATTGAGATGTATAATCACCTAAATAATAAATTCTTAATAAATTAATGAGTCATTTTAACATCTTACCTCATATTTCATGTTTAATCAAACACGGTAACTATAGTTTTCAAATGATCTTGTCATTCATTTTCAACCGCCCTTCGGTTGAAAATGAATGACAAGATCATTTGAAAACTATAGTTACCGTGTTTGATAAAACATGAAATATGAGGTAAGATGTTAAAGTGACTCATTAATTTATTAATTAAGAACCTCATAATGTGTTTCCCAATTTTAACTTTGAATAAATTCTTAATTCTATTTTTTTCTAGTCTGCCATATTGAGTCAGATAGAAGCATGCCTGGTTCTCGACTACCAGATCCAGGTTCGATACCTGGCAGAGTTGAAAATTTTAATTGGTCAATTAATTTAATTTGACTATTTAACTCATGCCCCAAATGGGAGTCAATGACCAATCACGTTTCAATGATTTCTGTTTTACAACCAATCAGAGTCGTGTTTCACGAAATACTTATCAGTGTTATATTTACCATATTAAAGAAAGCTCCTCCTTTTTAATATTCTGAACAGGTCTGACCATTATTTTGCAGTGACTGAGCCTATAAGAAATATGGCTACCAGATTGTATATATAGTGCATGAATGTCAACACATGCCGCATGCGGGAGTTAATATAAAAACATTTGTAGCAATTGATTATACCACCAAGAAAAGAAACCACTATTTGCACTTTCTTAAATGTATTTTTTCCCAGGTAACAATCCAGAAAAATATAATTGTCATATTTACATCATACGACATCAGAAATGAATTAATATACAGTTTGATGTGTTTCTTTTTTTCTCCACTAGAGAGCATTCTTACAATATTACGTTCCTTTGGCAATAAATAGTATGATCTGGTTGCAGTGATAAACAAAAGAAGCAGATGAAGCGTACCTATCGCTTCTCATTTGTTTTCAAACATCGCCGTTTACATTAAATATATAAATATTTTAAAATAACTATAGTTAAATAATGCTTTGTGAGTAAACAGCTTAATTTTATTCGTTAAATAGTGCTAACAAATGCCACTCTTGATTTCCAAATTCTCTAGATAAATAAAAATCACTCGTGACGTTACTTTTGAAAATGTTCAATCTTGGGGCCAGGAGAGGTGGTGGTGTACAATTTTTAATCATTAGATAGTGCACCAGATTCCTGCATTAAACTGCAAACCTCTCTGCAGTACATATGTTGAGACGGCATGTGGTGCTGTTGATAGTGATTTGTCCATCGGATAGGGATATTAAGCCTGGTGGTCCTCTTGGTGGTTTTCAGTAGGAGTAACTACGTGCTAGCACCGGGGTTCACCTTCTCCTTTCTCTTCATGATAACACTTTACACCACACAAACATAAACATACACTCCTCTCTGTACGCAATATAAGAATATATCATATACGAGGGCGGATCGGAAAGTAACGCACAATAATTTTTTTCTGCCTTGGTATTGCAGCTAGAATGTTGAAATTTCACAGAGATATAGTTTGAAGTTTTCACTACAGATGGTATTTTTTTCTCAGGTGCACCTCTTGCGAGAGAAGCTTGAACTATGCAACAAAGATGGCGCGCATGCTACAGTCGTCCACCTGTGAGGAACAGAGAAGTGTTGTTCGATTTTTGTGGGCCAAAGGGCATAATCCCAGTGAAATTCACAGGGACGTGCGTGGCGTGTATGGGGATGATTGCATGGACCATAGCAATGTCTCCAGGTGGTGCACATTCTTCCAAGAGGGACGCGTGAACCTTAGTGATTCGCCACGCTCCGGCCAGCCGACAACAGCAGCAATCCCGCAGAATGTCAGAGGCATTGAGGCGGCAATTCTGAACGACCGGCGTGTGCAACTGCGAGCCTTATCGCAGAAGTTCAACATTTCCTATGGTGCGGTGTACGATATTGTTCATGAAAATTTGAAATTCCGTAAAGTTAGTGCTCGCTGGGTGCCTAAGAACCTGACAGACGACCACAAGGGCCAGCGAATGATGGCAAGCTTGGACCACTTAAGGCGGTACACCGACACCGCACAAGGACATGACTTTCTGGAAGGAATCGTAACAGGTGATGAGTCGTGGGCGTACCACTACACGCCCGAAACAAAGCAGGCATCAATGGAGTGGAAACATGCTGGTTCCCCGGTAAAGAAAAAATTCAAAGTGACTCAATCTGCCAGGAAAGTGCTTGTGACAGTGTTCTGGGATATGCATGGTGTTTTATTGGTGGACTTTGCTGAACACGGGACCACTGTGAATGCTGCGGCCTACATTAAAACTTTGGTGAAGTTGCGTCGTGCCATTCGTGACAAGCATCACAACATTAACGTTAAACTTCTTCATGACAATGCTCGCCCCCATGTTGCTGCTGTCGTTCGTCAGAAAATCGCCGAATTTGGTTGGGAGGTGCTCCAGCATCCACCATACAGTCCGGATCTTGCACCATCGGACTTTCATCTGTTTGGTCCCATGAAGAAATTCCTGGCCGGCAAACACTTTGAGACAGATGTGGAAGTGAAATCAGCAGTGCGCAGATGGCTACACTCCAACCAAACGGACTTCTACGAACAGGGCATATTGAAACTGGTAACACGATGGGAAAAATGTGTTGAGAAAGTTGGTGACTATGTCGAAAAGTAGGTAAAAGATGTAAGTTCATTTGTGATTTTTTTCTTTTTTTTTTACTATTAAACTTTTTAAAAAAAAAATTATTGTGCGTTACTTTCCGATCCGCCCTCGTATGTAAAGTGGTCTGTCAAATTGAGCATAAATTGAAAATATATCAGTTTATGCCATCTATCTGCCCAGCGTGGAACCCGAATCACGAAAAGTGCAGTGGGCGGTATTAGAACATACACATTTTTTTTTTCTATTTATTTCAATCTTCAGTCTCTCTAAATTTTTTACCATAAAATGGATTGATGTTGGCATGAATGGTTTCATATATTGCAATTTGATTTAGTTGAAATGTTGTCATGTTTAGATTTTTTCAGAACTGGTAAAAAAGACAACATTAGAAGCATATAGCAATACCTGATTGTTTTTATTTTTAGTTAATTTGATTTAATATTACAGTATTACATGATATAATTATGTTTCAGGCAAAAACACCAAGTCAATGGGAGGAGAGTAGCAAAACAGTTTCTCCATCTCCGGCATGTAGAGGAGGTTTTGGAAAATGAAATCTTCACATCACGTCAACAATATAATCTTATGATATTCTATGTATTTGTAGCTTTAAATAAATTTAGATGGCTGTGCTGTTATTAGTTTTTTAAATCGATAACTACAGGGGTAGACAAAATAATGGAAACACCTTCCAAATCATCATTAACAAGGCTAGGATTTCTATATAAATATATATTTGTTTTATTTCAAGAGGAAAATTTTTGCCTAGACCGAGACTCGACGTGGGACCTTAGGTTTTCCAGGCCAAAATGCTCTACCAACTGAGCTACCGAGGCGAGTTGGAATCTAGACACAAATTTTCCTCTTATATATGTTGTAATTCCCTCATGCCAAATGCTGTGAAGCATTTTCTTCTATCTTTGCAAATGGTGGCTTCTTAGTTAAGACATTTTTATTTGGGAATTTCAACACTACTTTATAAAGCCAGTAGGGCTTCTATTGATGTTTTTATTATTAATTTAACACTTCCCACTGAAGGATAAATTTTATTTGAAGAGAAAAATTTTCGCCCTGACTAAGACTCGAACCCGGGATCTTTGGCTTGCCGGGCCAAGTGCTCTACCAACTGAGCCACTAGGGCAAGTTCCGATCTAGATGCAAATTTCTCTCTTATATACATTGTAATTCCGAACACCAAATGCTATGAAACCTTTGCTTCTATCTATGCAAATGGCGGCTTTTTGTTTAAGAAGACATTTTTATTTGGGAATTTAAACATTATTTTATTAAGCCAGTAGGACTTCTATTGATGTTTTTATTATTAATTTAACCCTTCCCACTGAAGGATAAATTTTATTTGAAAAGAAAAATTTTCGCCCAGACTGAATTTATCCTTCAGTGAGAAGTGTTAAATTAATAATAAAAACATCTAATATATTTGTTTCTATATTGGTTAAAAGTTAATATTTTATTATATATTTACAAATTAGGGTATTTTGACTAGCTTAAGACACCTTTGTTTTTCTATATTTGCTCATATGACCTGCCTAATGGTCTTGTGGTCAGAGCTTCTGACTATAGTTCATGAGGTCCCAGATTCAATTCCCAGTCATACTGTAGAAATTTTTCCTTATAGGAAATTATTCCTGTGATTGCCCTGATCTGGAATTTAGGTTAAATTTAAGTTAAGGACTCTCTTAGCACTTCATTATCATTTATCACCCATCATATCATTGGCTATCATATCACAGCTAATGACAAATGAGGGAAATTTTGAGGAAGTGGCTGAATTCAAATACCTAGGAACAATAATCACAAATAGGAATGAGATGCACAAAGAAATTAAACATAGGCTCAATTCTGGAAATGCGTGCTATTATGTATTGCAGAGACTCTTGATGTCCCAACTCCTTTAAAAAAACGTTAAACTGAAAATATATAAAACTATTATTCTACCAGTTTTATTATATGGGTGCGAAACATGGACTCTTACTTTAAGGGAGGAAAGGAGATTACGAGTATTTGAGAATAAAGTTCTTAGGACAATTTTTGGACCAAAGAGAGATGAACAGACAGGTGAATGGAGAAGACTACATAACAATGAACTGCATGGTCTTTATAGGAAGCCAGATATAATAAGAACAGTTAAGTCTCTTAGACTGCAATGGGCAGGACATGTTGCACGTATGGGGAATGAAAGACTTGCATGGAAGCTTCTTGTAGGAAAGCGAGAAGGAAAACGCCCAGTTGGTAGACCAAGAATGAGGTGGGAGATGAAGCAATATCTATTCCCTTCGTTGTGGCGACAATTTGAAGAAGTATTTGTCCAAAATAATAAATCAGAATTACTGGTTCTGGTTGGGTTTGATTTTCCGGTAGAGCTAGATTCTTTTCTCAGGGTCGAAATTGGTACACAGGATAGGAAAACACTTCACAATCATAAGATCATTGATAACTGTTTCTTGTAGAAATAATTCCACATTTATTAACTTTGTAATTTCCCAGCAGATTAAGTATATTTAAGTGGAATTATTCTTCACTATTAACTAAAATAAATTCTTTTCTTGTCTGAAATCAATTACTCATGTATTAAATATTACATTTTTAATCATCCTGAGAACTCATCCTGCTTTCTATCTTTGTTGAATGTTAGATGCAGACTGCTAGAATAATTCTGTTATAATATTAAAGAACATTATTACAATCACATGATTTTAATTTAAATTCTATTGGTTAAAGGTCCATTAAATACCATGTTTAAATTTGATTGGTTAAATCAAGAAGTTAATTGTTTTTAACATCCAATCAGAATTTAGTATGCTTTTATTTTAAAATATTAAGTTAAGCAGGTGTTCTTATTACAGTTATAACAGAAAGCTTTATATTTCAGGCAACAATGACTTAAGACACAATTTTAAAAGCATTATTTAGAAAGACTGTTATATAATACAATTTCTTTAATTGTTATTGAGACATTTTTATTCAACAATAAACAACAATTAATTATTTAGATGTTTTTCTTTATTTAAGTTATATTTAAATATTAAAATAATTTTAAAATATAAAATTATTAACTTAAACTTTCATATTTAATATGATATTAAAATACTGCTATAAATGCCCCTGATGATTTTTGTTTTGTTTCCGGTAGGAAGAACAAAGGAAAAATGATCATTCCCCAAGAAATATTAATTTAATTAATTAATTAATTTTTTTTTTTTTTTAACTTATCTGCTTGGAATAGTTATACATTTACATATACATACAATGACATTAACACTTTACATATCTTCATTTTTCCTAAAAATAAGAAAATTGAATTGACCACAATGTTATACATTTTTCATTATAGAACACAATATCTCAAAATAAAATTACAAATATTGTTACAACAATCAACATTTTTTTTCAATCTTACATACAATCTTGCAATCATTATAATTGCTCCTGTCTTCATATCGTTTTAATCTTTAAATGGCTTGATTAATTCTTTCGAATAGATGCCCAACATTTTATTTTCATCTATATACTTTAATTCGTATGCTGTGTCTTTTATTTATTTTATTTATTTCAGGCTACATATCTCAATTTCTTTTTCATTGGATCTCACGTTACATATCTCATCTTCTTAATTAGGGGTACAAATTTTAGAGTCAAGTCGTCAGCTTGTTTTCTAATGCTCAGCGGAATCGGTCTGCTTTTGATCTTAATCGGTTCATGTTCCATGACCTTGAACGAGTATTCAAAACAATTGCACAATCCAGGCTTCTTTGAGAATGAATTTTTATTTTTCATCAAAACATCATATAGTCTATATTTCTGTTGTTCAGAAATTCCATGTGTATTGGCTACCTTATCTCTTATCTGTTGGCAAAAATCGTCTTCCTCGTCATCTACCATGCACATGAGAAGAGGAATTTCATTGTTTTCTATGCAATCAGCACATTCATTTACACACTTATAATCGTCAATATTATTTAATAAATATTCAACTGTGGAATTATCACACAGGAATTCATTATTATTCACATGAATATCTTCATTCATGGTTTCTTGGGTCATATCCCCATCTTCATTATTTCTCTCACATTCTTCTACATTTATGTTTTCAATGAAAATGTGCTCATCTTTTATCAAATTTTCTTGTCTACTAATATTCTGAATCTCCTCAAATTCTCTGGCAAATGGTACGACAATTCTATTATTTGTCTCGTTACTTAAAGACACATTATAATTCTCAAAATCAATGATAGCTCTATACTGATCTAACATGTCACATGATAAGTAAGGTGATATTAAACAAATAACTTTAAATTTAGTCGAACAGATGTTTACTTCTAATAAACATTGAAGTCTTATGGGTAACTTCTTCTTTCCAATAGGTAGGGTGCAATATACTCCACAAATTCTTACTGTATTGATCTTATTTCCTCTAGAAATTAAGGTATTGTAAAATTTCTGATCAATTATTGTGTTAGAACATCCACTATCTGCAATACCAATAATCTCCAAACCGCAAATATTTAATTTTAGCTTAGGTGGACGACCAATAATATTCATTTCTCTAGTACATGTTCTATCTAATTCTTCATTCTCCTTGGAAATGTTTATATTATTAATACTTTCGCCTTTATTACCATTATCATTCTTAATGCTAACCATATCTGTTTGTTTAAATTTTGATACAATTTCTACACGAACGAAGCTATTGTTGACCCCTAATTTTTGACAAGTTGACATACGCAATGGAGTCCCAGACGTATCTAAGTGGCATTTAAATTCTGAGGTATTCTATTCCCCTCAGCTTCAACTCTGTTGTTACCATTTGTTAACACAAACTCAGAATTATTGATTGTATTTGGATTTATTCCAGCATCATTATGTCTATAACCATTTTCACTTTGAGTGCTTGTATTATTTATACATTCTTGCCTACCAAGGTATCCTTCTCTTTCATTATTGTAAGAGTATCTATTAGAATAACTATTACGTCTACGTTTCCTTCTCTGGGGTGATGTCCAATTTCTATCTTTACCTTCCCCAGAACTTTCTACATTCATAAGGTTAATTTCTCTCCTATCATTTCTATTCTGAAAATTTCCAGAATTATTTACTGTTGTGTCATTATAAGGTCTATTCATATAATTATTTCCATTTGGCAAGCCTCTATTTGCTTGGGTGTTCCTACTCCTATTATAATTATCATGAAATTGTTTTTTTTTACATCTTTATTATGATCATCATAATTTTTCTTTTCATTATTCTCTGCCCCTACCCCAAGAAAATTGTTGTTGGAATTTTCTTGTCCATTCCAATTAGCTCCCTTGTTTCTGACTACAAATTCTCTCTTATTTTCTAATAAGGATAACAACTCTTACATGTCTGAAATGTTTTGAGGTCTATCAATAATCAAGTGATATTTAATCTCTTCTGGGTAATGATGGGATATTAAAGACAATAAAGATTTTTCATCAATAGGTGGTTGGAGAAGTGCAGCTATCCTTGCTTTTTCTAGAAAATACTCAAGGTAACTATGATCTGTTTTAGGGTTATATTTACCACTAGTAATCTCTAACCTGGCTTTATTTTGTCTTTCATGACCCCAATAGTAATTCATAAAAGCAGTTTTAAATGTATTATAATCCATCGAGTCATGACATGCTATTTTGAACCAAGATTCTGCCGAATCTTTTAATGGCCTTTTCACAAACATCATTTTATAATTATCACTAATACATTTTAATTGAAAATATTCTTCCAACTCAGTAATGAAGTCAAGAGGACTTTGGCTAGAGTGATCTGAAAAACATGGTAAATTTATTTCTGACAATAAATTAGCCGTAATTTTAGAATTTTCCACAAAATTTTGAGATTGACTCTCCATGTTACATTCTTTTGATTTGTCAAACTTATTTTCATTTACACTAGTTGACTCTTTACTCTTATTCACAATTAATTTATATTTATTTTCTAAATCTGTAACTTTTTCCATTCAATTTCCCATCTTTTCGTTCACAACTTCTTCTAGTTTCCCTACTGAATTATTTAATTCTTTTTCAACCTTGCTTTCTAAATTTTCAATTGTACTTCCTAAATTTATGAAACCATTTTTACAGGCCTCATCAATTTCTGAAATTGATTTTACTACATCATTTACTCTATAATCTAATTGTTTAATTTCACTATCATGATTATCTTTCAAATCTAGTATCTTTTGTTCTACCCTGACTTGATTTAGATTACATACAATTTTTAATTGTTCAAATCTTTCTTCTACCCTAACACCAAATATTTCAAATTTATCATTAATTTCTTTCCTAAGTTTCCAATTATTACTTTTTCATTCTTCCATTTTCTGACTAAGTTTAGAATTATCACTTTTTAATTCGTCCATATTTCTGATCCATTTTCTGATCAAGTTTAGAATTATCACTTTTAATTCGTCCATTTTTTGATCCATTTTTGATCAAGTTTAGAATTATCACTTTTTAATTCTACAAACATGGCTTTAATCATTATCATAATATCATTCAAAGCTTGACTATTATCATTATTAATATCACTTTGTCCCGTATTAACAGATTCACTTGTCGGCATATTACTGTCACTATTTACATTATTTCCCTCTGTGTTCGTTGCCATTTCGATATTTCTATATAAAATCTTCTTATTTCTTAAAATCACATAAATGCACTTTAACTATTAAAATTTATTTATTTAATTTATATTTACTTACATTCGTCGCTGTGTACTAACTCCGATCTCGTGTTTTCATTTTCCCACGATGTTTCTGGTTCCTTGATGTATCTAGATTCTTGAAATTCCAGAATGTGCGATGCATCTAGTTGAATGATGGTGATTCAGGTTGTATGATGATTCGGCCCGCGTTGGAAGCGTCATTTTGAAGCAATTTGGAATTTGTGCCCCTCGTTGGAAGCCATTTTGAAGGAATATCTTTTCCCTTCGTTGTGGCGACAATTTGAAGAAGTATTTGTCCAAAATAATAAATCAGAATTACTGGTTCTGGTTGGGTTTGATTTTCCGGTAGAGCTAGATTCTTTTCTCAGGGTCGAAATTGGTACACAGGATAGGAAAACACTTCACAATCATAAGATCATTGATAACTGTTTCTTGTAGAAATAATTCCACATTTATTAACTTTGTAATTTCCCAGCAGATTAAGTATATTTAAGTGGAATTATTCTTCACTAGTAACTAAAATAAATTCTTTTCTTGTCTGAAATCAATTACTCATGTATTAAATATTACATTTTTATCATCCTGAGAACTCATCCTGCTTTCTATCTTTGTTGAATGTTATATGCAGACTGCTAGAGTACTTCTGTTATAATATTAAAGAACATTATTACATCACATGATTTTAATTTAAATTCTATTGGTTAAAGGTCCATTAAATACCATGTTTAAATTTGATTGGTTAAATCAAAAAGTTAATTGATTTTAACATCCAATCAGAATTTAGTATGCTTTTATTTTAAAATATTAAGTTAAGCAGGTGTTCTTATTACAGTTATAACAGAAAGCTTTATATTTCAGGCAACAATGACTTAAGACACAATTTTAAAATCATTATTTAGAAAGACTGTTATATAATACAATTTCTTTAATTGTTACTGAGACATTTTATTCAACAATGAATAACAAATAATTATTTAGATGTCTAGGCGAGAATTTTTCTCTTCAAATATATAAACAAACAGTCTTGTATGACATGTTTTTATTATTCATTTCATACATCTCAATGATCCATCATTGAGATGTATGAAATTAATAATAAAAACATCAAAAGAAGCTGTACTGGCTTTATAATGTAATGTAAAATTCCCAATTAAATGTCTTCTTAATAAAGAAGCCACATTGTGGAAAAATGTATAAATAGGGCAGGTAGTCGACAAAATTGCCAGTCTCAAGACAACCCTTGAGGATGCCAGACCTCAGTCTCTGATGAAACGTCGGGGAACTACAAGCCTCAAGATCATGGCCAACAGCCCAGAAATCTCCTTCAAGATCATCATAATAACTCTGGCCATGAAAGTCTAAGTCAATATAAAAGAAGCCACCATTTTGTAAGATAGAAGCAATGACTTCATAGCATTTGGTGCACAGGAATTAACAGTGTATATAAGAGAAAGATTTGCATTTAGATTGGAGTTCGGCAGGTAGCTCAGTTGGTAGATCATTCACCTAGAGTGCAAAAGGTCCTGGGTTCAAACCCCAGTCTGACTGTATATTTTTGTCTTCAAATATAGTCTTGTTTGAGCTTTGAGTGGCTCTTCAGTGAAGTTTGATATTTTGTTATTGGATATATTAAATATGTCAGCCGCAGTGGTCTAGTGGTTATTTTCCTTGCTTCTAGTCCTGAGGGTCGCGGATCCATGTTTCCAAATGTTTGTGCAGTTAAGTACAGAGTAAATATCTGAAAAGATAAGCCAGTAACCAAGCTCATGAAATTAAATATATTACAAAATGTGGTACCCTCAGGGGTCCCCATCTAGGGGATACGTGGATGGCAACCACAAGGTGCCCAAGCTGAGCAAAACATTGCTTCCACTTACTTGTGTTTTGCTCCTTACTTTTATCTTTAACCGATCTGGTATTTCTTCCTTTCTTCCACTTACTTATACCAGACTCTTTTAACTTTACTATCTAACCTCTCTTGGTTAATTCTTGTTTTTTCGACCCCGAAGCTATTAGGGCATCTGAGGGCTAGGGAGTCTTTCCTTTCTTCCATTTCTTCTTTCCTTTATTTTCTTTTCTTTTCCAGAAAAGCCTGACCAGAGGCTATAAGATGGCAGCCCCATCACTGGTCTTGCCTTCCTTTGGCCAGCAACCAATCGAAGGGACTATTATTATGCTTTCAAGTCTTATATGTGAATTTCCCGGAAACGCTGGAGGGAAAATTTTCTATAGGATTGTAAGAGGCCTTGGCCTAATACTTGGAAGGATGAAGAAGAAGAAGAAAATGTGATATTTGCATTATTTTGTCCAATCTCTGTATGAAATTAGAAAAAATTTAAAAAAATAAATAAATTTACTTAGGGAATATGGTGGATTGTTTTATTGTATATTCATAACTACTATTACAATGGGATAATAGTCCATTGTTTATCCCTAATCTCCTCTTATCATCTTCCTCCAATTTTCTCTATCCTTTGCAAAGCCTTCTCTATGCACCAGTTCTCAAAGCTACATATCTCTTGGTCTTCCCATTGGTCTCCTTCTGAATATCCTTCCTTCCATACTTCTCTTTGACACTCTTGAATCTTCATAGTTAAATAAGGGAAATAACATTATGAGGTTCTTAATTTGTAAATTAATGAGTAAATTTTTAACATCTTACCTCATATTTTGTGTTTCTTCAAACACGGGAACTAGTTTTCGAGAGAAGGATCTCTCTCATTTTCAACCAACATTATGACTACCGGATTTTCATTGGAATCATTAGAATCTCGATCAATAACATTGCCATCTGGTGTTGATTTGATGAACTTTGAGATGAGGTCACGTTCATCGGGAATCTCGAAATTCATGGATCCAAATTTGTTCTGAATATATATCTTCTCCCAAATTGTCAATTCTAAAGGTTTTTCCAAATGTTTTAAAAGTTGGGTTTCTTTTTCAATTTTATGATTCTCCAATAAACTATGTGCTGCCATAGCTGATTTTTCAATTTCACCATTTTTAATATTTCTGAAGTGTTCCTTAGTGCGAGTGTCCAAATTTCTTTTTGTTTTTCCTATGTATACTTTATTGCAGTTCTTACAATTAATTTGATAAATTCCAGATTTTTTGCTATCTGGGATGTTAAATTTCTTATTAGTTATTAATAGATTACCAAGGCTAAATTTATTTATCGGTGCCAATGTAATATTGAATTTCTTGAAATTTGTTATGTATTTCAGGATGATACATAATTTTCTTAAATTGTTTTCCTTTCTTTGAATCAGATTGCTTCCATTCTACTATGATGTGCAGCCCATTCCAACCTTATCAATTGTATATATGTTAGAAGATCTATCTCCGAATTCTCATACAGCTTATGATTATATTGGCTCCTCCACTGCATGTTCTGTTGAATTGGGCCAAATAATTTTTTTTTCGGGGTTATGTTGCTCCGATGATATGATGGGTGATGATGATAGTGGTGCTCCAGGAAATTCCTTAATCCTAAACTTAATCTAAGATGAATATGAATGATGATGATTACGATGGTCATATGATGTTCGGGGACTGTTTGGGCCTTAAAGTTTCCTGACATATGTCTTACAGGTGAGGAAAAACCTCACCCAGAAAACTGCCCCGACCGGGGATCAAACCCGGGCCCGCTGTGTGACAAGACAGCATGCTACCTCGAAACCACAGTGGTGGACCTTGGGCCAAATGTTATTCTTAGTATTTTTCTTTTGAAACTACCCAGCATCATTTCAATTTTCTTTGTTAATATCCATGTTTCATTTGCATAGCATAAAGTGTTTGTAATAATAGTTTTATATATTCTTAGTTTATTATTTTAGTATATAAAATTTGATTTCATAATTTATATCAAAGCAAAATATGTTTTATTTTAATATTTAAGATAAATGCATCACATCAACAAATCTGAAACTCCCCACATATCTTAAAACAAATGTCACTGGAAATAATAAATTTAAGATACCCAGCTCCTGAATGGATACACATTTTTACAGATGGCTCCAGCCTACCAAATGAGGGTGGCACTGGTGCAGTATGCCAACTTTTTTTCCTTTTACCATAAACTAAACACAAATTCAACAAACTTTGATGGTGAAATTCTAGCAATTTTCTTAAGTTTACAAAATCTTTTATATCACATCCAAAAATTTAGAAAAGTTGTAATTCTATGTGACTCCAAAGCAGCCATTCTTGCTATAACATGAGACACAACACCCAAAAACTTAAACATTATTGAATGTCACAAAATAATAAAACAGTTATCCCATCTACATAAAAAAAAGTAGTACTTCAATGGATTCCGGCCCATTGTGGAGTGACAGGCAATGAAATAGCTGGTTTTCTGGCCAAGAAGGGTAGCAAAATTGTTTCGAACCCAACTTCTACTCCAGTTTCTTTTCACTATATCAAAAGAATTATCTCAAATAAATATATCAATAAACCTAGAGAAGAATACACCACCAAAACATCTGGAAAGGAATGGGAAAATCTACAAGCTTATGACATTACTACATTACAAAGAAAATCTGCAGTAGCAACATTCAGACTGCTAACGGGACATGCCTGCCTGAATAAACACCTACACAGGCTTGGCATAACAGATTCACCTAAATGCCCTTTTTGCAATTCAAATGAAGATATGGAAAGAAACCATCTCCTCCGTTGTCCAGCTTTTGTAGAAGAGACCAGCCTTTCTGCTAAATATTAGAGTGCAAGAGAGCGAATGATTTCATTATCAAGTGCTCAACATTAGATACCAACCAACCATCATTAGTGCCCCCATCAACAAGGTCATGCAACTTCCAGGGGTGGATTAAATTGTGATTACAATTTATTAAAAATACTAGCAACTCACTGACACTCGGACCCGTAGGTTCATGGCCACGTGGACATAAGCTCACCATATATCCCTATCCTAAACTAATGTTTTCCAATCATCCTTGTATAATCTACTTCCCTAAAATCACGGTTAATGTTGTTCTTCCACCTCATTTTCGGTCTGCGTTTTCCCTACAAGAAACTTTCATCCCCATTCATTCCACATGCCCATTGCATATATGAGATTTGTCTGTTTTTATTATATCTGGTTTCCTATAAAGATCATATTAATTTATTAAATACAGTACATGAATAAAACTCAAAGTAGAAAAAAAAATATAAAATAAAGACTAACTTTATATAATAAATAAAAAACTAGGATAAAAAAAAATAAAAAAGTGCGATGGCCGGGAATCGAACCCGGATCAACTGCTTGGAAGGCAACTATGCTCACCATTACACCACCATCGCACGACGAAGAAAGTACTCAAATTGAGAAGGTAATAGTTATATTTTAACAAATATTACGGTCTTTATTTAGTTAAATGGATTTTATTATATTTATGACGATGTTAAAATTATATACTTATTTATTTTATAGATAAATGATTTGTTCTTATTTCCTTACTCCTAACCCCTTATTATATGTGACCTCGACTATCGATTCCGGTTCTTTATGTTTCAGTCGATTATTAATCGATGTGTCATTTAACGTATATGTCATACTGTCGGTTCTTTATGTATGTAAGAAAAGTGAGCAAACCACGAAGAGGTTCATGAACTAGAAATTAGCGAATAACAAAGCAAACAAAAGGAATTAGCGATTTCGCAAACAAAAGCAAGAGTTTAATCATTAGTGGATAGTCTTGGATTCGTCAATTTGACAGGAAGCTGAAGAATTTACTTTACTGTGTACACTTTGTAGTTTTGAACGAAGTTATCCTAGAATTTGGTAAGTTGACAATGTTAAATACATTATTTAGACCCAATTTTTAATATTGATATCACTATTAATATGCTATTGTCTACTTTTAATTTCTCAATGTAGATAACGTTAATTGTGTAAGTATGGGAACATTTTTGAACATTTTCATTCTTGTTGAAACACGTTTGCCGGTTATTTTTTGCAGTTCAGATTTAATAACACGTGCTTATATTTATTAATTAATTTTCGATATTTGTTAATTATGGAGAGTGTAGGGCATATTATTATTTAATAGTATTATCTTGATTAAATACTACTGTTGTTGGATATTTCCTAGTGCTATAAGTACATTTAAGAATAGCTGATAGACAAAAATATTCGATTAAGATGAACTTTAACTTAATATACTGTTAATTAAATACGTTAAATGTTAGTTTTGATTGTAAATTATAAGAACTTACGTAATTGGTATTATATCTAAAAACTGTCATTCAAAGATGATGCTGATAGTTCAAGGTATGGATGTTACCTGTCAACCAACATTTTCGTTTCCTTTAAGTTTAAGGCTAAAGTATATTTACTTGTCAACCAACAATTTCGTTTCCTTAAATTTACTTATTTTTAAAAGTAAATGTAAGTTTGGGAGTAAGGTAGTTACTGTATCTCAGTTTATCTTATTGGATATTATGTTAAAAACAATTTTCATTTATTTACAGGCAACTTATGGCTGATGTTAATTCAGGTATGATTGAGAATGATGCAGGAAGTGCTGGGGATGTGGGAGATGCATTTGGCCGACCCAAGTAAGTGTTTATGTTAACAGTAGAGCCTGGATTTTTATGTAATAAAAGATAAGATTCTTATCTAAGAAGCCACCATTTGCAAAGATAGAAACAAAGGTTTCAAAGCATTTGGCACGAGGGAATTACAACGTATATAAGAGAAGAATTTGCATCTAGATTGCAACTTGCCTCGGTAGCTCACTTGGTAGAGCATTTGGCCTGGAAAGCCAAAGGTCCCGGGTTCGAGTCTCGGCCTAGGCAAAAATTTTTCTCTTCAAATATAAACTTCTTAATGTTACTTGCTATTGTATTTTAAAATAGATTCTCATAGCTGTTCATGAACCAAGAAACTGCTGGACTGAACAGATGTGAGATCGGAACAGGGAAATACCTATTCCATGAAGTTGATGATGATGATTTTAATTTATTTTTCAGTTTTGTAGATAATCACAGAGTTGCGTGCATGCCAGTTGATCGAAATGCAATATACTACAATATGAACCACAGCAAACGAGGATTGGCCGTTATTCTTAATCATGAACATTTTGAAATTAATACACTTAAACAACGAACTGGAACGAATGTTGACTGTGATAATCTGAACCAAACACTCCATAATCTGGGTTTTGAAGTTGTTGTGCATCACAATAAAACAACGAAGGAAATCTTGAATATTGTGAAGGAAGGTAAGAAAATACAATTTTTATATTTTCTTAAAGTCTCTTGAAAACACAGATAGTAACGGATTCTGATTAGTCAGTCCAAGAGATCTACTGATTAGCCTACCTTATGACTAGAGACCGGAAGTTATGGAAAATGCCTACAGCTATTTAATATAGATATTGTAAAAGTGACTTCATATAAGTTCATACCAACGACCCTAGAGTCATAAGAATTAAATGAATCATGATTTCTTCTTACCTCATACTTCTATGTTTTTTTAAACACTGCACTGCAGTATCAGCGACCATCATCACCATCCTCAGCTGTTTTCACGACTCAATTTTTTCTTTTGCCAGTAATTATCCAAACTGCCATCTGGTGTTCTTTTGAAGGAATCATTTTCTAAACTGCCATCTGGTGTTCTTTTGAAGGAATCATTTTCTAAACTGCCATCTGTTGTATTTTTGAAGAACTTTGTAATCAAGCTCGGTTCGTCTGGAACCATGAACTTCGAGATTCCAGACGAACCGAGCTTGATTACAGAGTTTTTAAAATGTACAACAGATGGCAGTTTAGAAAATGATTCCTTCAAAAGAACACCAGATGGCAGTTTAGAAAATAATTCCTTCAAAAGAACACCAGATGGCAGTTTAGAAAATAATTCCTTCCAACGAACACCAGATGGCAGTTTGGATAATTACCAGCAAAAGAAAAAATTGACAGTCGTGAAAACAGCTGAGGATGGTGACGATGGTCTCTGATACTGCAGTGTTTAAAACACATAGAAGTATGAGGTAAGAAGAAATCACGATTCATTTAATTCTTATGAATTAAACCTCATAATGTTAAAAATTCCCAAATTTATTATATAGACCCTAGAGTCATTTTCCGTGAAGTTCATTTTGCCTATAAATGCCTATTTCAGTTTGTAATGCCTATAAATGCCTATTTGCATTTTTTTTTAAAATTAACTCGCTATTTCAATGAAATCAATTGAAATGGACAATCATTTCATAGAATAATCAATTGAGTTGGTGTTTACTTGATGAAAATCCATGTCTATTAATTAAATAAAAATAAAACGTAGTTTTATTTGATTTTCATATTTATTATATAATTCAGTGACAGCTGTTTCGGTACACTGTACCTTCTTCAGACATGTTAACAAATTATGAATTGTGTTCCAACTGATCTAAGCAACAATATTTATTTAAATTTTTTAATTTAACAAAGGGGATTCATTCAAATCAAGTTGAGAATTTAACAGTTTTTTTACTACTTTTAAATTTATTAATTTCTACATTTCATAGAAGTTTTCAAGTGTTCTTTTTATAAATTCCCTTAGAATATTTTAGGATAAGGGAGGCAATAACCCAATAACTTAGCAGGTAGATTGTTTCCCCCTCAATGCACTCCTGTTAGGTAAATATTGTATTTTTCTACCTCATGCATTCTCGTTAAGTGAAATAGTCATAATCTGTGTCCCATTGTATTAAGCTCCAGCTCTAAGGCTTGGAGAGAAATCTTTTGCTTCTTTCAATACAAACATTGCTGAGTGACAATGTAAAAAGGCAAAACAAATTCCAAAAGCATCTGCTATCTTGGCATGCTATTGATATCATATGTTTATATTCTTAACGTAAGACTGTATAATATACTGTAATGGCAACACTACTATAACATCACAAAAAATTTATTTAGGTTACTACTGACATTATGAAGTTCATACTTACTTACTCACTGGCACTATCGAACCCATAGGTTCATGGCCGCACGGACATAAGCTCTCCATACATCCCTATCCTGAGCTAATGCTTTCCAATCATTCCCTGTATAATCTACTTCCCTCAAATCATAGTTAATGTTTTTCTCCCACCTCATTCTTGGTCTACCAACTGGGCGTTTTCCCTCTGGCTTCCCTACAAAAAGCTTCCATGCAAGTCTTTCATTCCCCATACGTGCAACATGTCCTGCCCATCGCAGTCTACGAGACTTAACTATTTTTATTATATCTAGTTTCCTATAAATACTATGTAGTTCATTGTTATGTAGTCTTCTCCATTCACCTGTCTGTTCATCTCTCTTTGGTCCAAAAATTTTCCTAAGAACTTTATTCTCAAATACTCGTAATCTCCTTTCCTCCCTTAAAGTAAGAGTCCATGTTTCGCACCCATATAATATAACTGGTAGAATAATAGTTTTATATATTTTCAGTTTAACGTTTTTTGAAAGGAGTTGGGACATCAAAAGTCTCTGCAATGCATAATAGCATGCATTTCATTATGAGGTTTTATTAATAAGAATTAAATGAATCGTGATTTCTTCTTACCTCATACTTCTATGTTTTTTAAACACAGCACTACAGTATCAGCGACCATCATCACCATCATCAGCTGTTTTCACGACTGTCAATTTTTTCTTTTGCTGAGGATGGTGATGATGGTTGCTGATACTGCAGTGCTGTGTTTAAAAAAACATAGAAGTATGAGGTAAGAAGAATTCACGATTCATTTAATTCTTATTAATAGTGAATGTATTCACAAAATATTGCTATTTCCAGACTTTCAATATTACAGATTTATACAACAAAGACAGCTCAACAACTTACTGCAAAATTACAATGGTCACCGCTAGGATCGCTGATTTACAACAGTGTTGCCATTATTTACCGAATGCCCTTGTAAATTAGGATAAGAAATTGTATTTGAAGAGAAAAATTTTCGCCTGGACCGCGACTCGAACCCGGGACCTATGGCTTGCCGGGCCAAATGCTCTACCAACTGAGTTACCGAGGCGAGTTACGATCTAGACGCAAATTTTTCTCTTATATACGTTGTAATTCCCTTTCGCCAAATGCTTTTGAAACCATTGCTTCTATCTTTGCAAATGGCGGCTTCTTAGTTAAGAAGAATTTATTGGGAATTTAACATTACTTTATAAAGCTAGTAAGGCTTCTAATGATGTTTTTATTATTGATTTAACATTTCTCACTGAAAGATAAATTATATTTGAAGAGAAAAATTTATCTTTCAGTGAGAAATGTTAAATCAATAATAAAAACATAATAAGAAATTGTGTTCCTCCAATTTAACAAAAGAAAAATATATTCTGTAAACCAACAAAATGAGACCATAACTGTGTTTGCTTAGGTTATGCAATTTCTGCATGATGGACTTTTTTAAGTTTGTGATTTTTTATTTCTTAAACAGTTGAGTGTTTTCTTGTAAAATTTTAGTTTTGTGGTTTTTGACTATTTATAACTAAACAGTTAAAAAATTAGATTATCATGCATGTAGTCATTGTGTTTTTTATTTGCTGTGTTCTTAGCTGCAGAAAAAGACCATTCAGAATGTGATTGTTTTGTAATGGCTGTGTTGTCTCACGGCGAAATGGGTATTTTGTATGCAAGAGATACTCCTTACAAGCCTGAAAGTCTGTGGACACCATTCGCTGCTAATAAATGTCCATCACTTGCTGGCCAGCCCCAGTTGTTCTTTGTTCTCAGGTAATTGTAAAATGATTTTCGTCCCCTACAAAATTATGCCATAATTAATACAATATGCTGTTTCCATGACCCATTACCACAGTTCATAAACAACCTGAGAGAGCACCTAAAAGCAGAATAACACATTTTTCCTTGAATCCTTTCTTTCTTCCATTTGCTATGGTCCGAATCTTTGAAACTCATTAGACCGCAAAAGGTGTTCTCTGCTGAGCAAGTTTTTAAAATCCTAATAATACAAAGTTTGCTTACTCAGAAATCTATTCATGCGATAATAATTGTTGAAATTCGTAAGCTACCTGACAAGGTAACTTAAGATCATAGCTTAAGATAGAAACTTATCGTGAGAATCCCGAAGGGAACCGATGGTAACCGATGTAGTTTGTAACGCGAATTTCCCTCCAGATTGTTCTAGTTTCAAATATTAACTAGACAAAGTTAAAATTGGGAAACAAATTCATTGGAATGACAAGATCATTTGAAAACTATAGTTACCACCAACCGCCCGTGTTTGCACCACCCTGCACATCTGACCGGTCAGATGTTAAAATGACTCATTAATTTATTAATTAACTAGACATTTCATTAAATCTAGATAATATAATTACAGGTCAGTAATTTGAGATAAAAATGTAATATAGAGAAACATAACGAGTTTGGACTTTAATTAATCAGAATTTTATTAGAAATCCAATGATCATATTACTGAATTGATTTTATTAATTATATAAAAGTTGATTTCCTCTTATTAAAAATTACTTAGAAAATGCCTTTTGTTAAATTTGGGTTATGCCAATATAGTTGAAGCCAGAAAGTCTAGAAGTCATAGGGTATGACAAAGGTAGACCCAGATACCTGAATACAATAGATACCAAACCTTTGTTAATGAAAATGTGTCAGGACGTCTATTTGAAATGAGACTAAAATATCAGTAAAAATAATATTTATGAGTGACAAGGGAAACATCACTATGTCAGGATGAAGTTTCAAACATTAATTTAGATTATATTTGAAGAGAAAAATTTTTGCCTAGACCGGGACTCGAACCCGGGACCCTTGGCTTTCCGGGCCAAGTGCTCTACCAACTGAGCTACCGAGGCGAGTTACGATCTAGACGCAAATTTTTCTCTTATGTACGTTGTAATTCTCTTCAAATATAATTTATCCTTCAATGAGAAGTGTTAAATTAATAATAAAATCGTCAATTAATTTAGATACTTATCAGTTAAAATATAACTACGAACTACACATAAAAACTCAAAGGCCCAACTAGAAACAACTTGGCAACATTGTAGACAAGTGGCTCGAAAAACCACACCTTTTTATATATCTATAATATATGTGCTCATGTATTTATACCAATAAGAAAGAAATGTATCCCTTCTCCTGTAGCGATCTGACAATCGAAAGAATACTGAGGTTTTCAAGATATACCAAATTGAGATGCGTGCAGTAACAGAAGTCTCCCAACTAGCCAAGGGAGAACATAAAAAGTTTCATTGTAATCGCGAGAAGCCTCCCAGATATCTAAGGGGAAAACATAGATTAAATTACATTGCGGATTAATAATGAATGGAGAAACATATTTTAATCGACTCACCTCATACATTTTCAAATTTCTTTGATACCGACGGTTTCAGACAATATCATGTCCTTCATCAATGGATGCCATGACTGAAGAAGGACATGATATTGTCTCAAACCATCGGTATCAAAGAAGTTTGAAAATGTATGAGGTGAGTCGATTAAAATATGTTTCTCCATTCATTATTAATGATATAACCTCATAATGTTTACTTCCCGATATTAATTTAAATATACATTGCGGATATTTATCCATAACTTTTATATTATTATTTTAATAATAATAATTCTTCAGTATTCTAATGCAAAATCAGATTGCTAACACAACGTATAATCAAGTGTTTTTCATTGTATCGAATAGAAGTATAGTGAATACAATTTAAATAAATCGAGTGATTTATAAACTACAATTATTGAAATACTATTGCTGCCCGTACAGTTCCTTCATTATTCCCTGAGATAAGTTTTCCTGATCGCTCATCGAACCCAACCTGACTAGACCGCAAGCATAAAATTCCCACATTACAGGGATTCCTTCTAATAAATCCTTGTATTAAACCCACATCTTGTGATAATCCATCACACTTTTATCCACCCAAATTAACACTTTTTGTTCCAAGTTTGAAACCTTGCCGCTTTATCCATGTTGTCGGATCTTGAAGACTTCGATCATGTTTTCGGTATACGCAGAGAAGAGGAATTTGATAGAGTCTACCAAAGAATTCAACTGGAAGAACAGGAGAATCAGCATAATATTGCGCGACACAGACGTCGTTGTATATGGTATTATTTGCGGGATGCAAGCGTAAATGCGTTCCTCTATAGCAGACGAAAATGACGGAAGTGGTTTTATCGCTGAGAATTCTGGGTAATTTCTTTCCAATATTATGAAAACGACGACTTTCATGCATGACCAGTTTGTGGGTAGCTAATTCGATCTTTGCACTTGCTCACAGTGAGTCAGCTCACCAGTGATTGGAAGTAATTTGAGTAGAGACTAATGTATTTGCATACGACCCTATATCTCTTTTAATCAAAATACTTGAGCCAATTAACCATAAATTTATGTCTATAAAAAAAAAGAGTTAACTTTATCTTGCATCTCATATGGTGACAAACATTACGGGCTATAATAGTTGTGTAAAAATTCTAATAATGACTTCTTGAATTAGAAGCCATCTAGTTGCATTACTATACCTTGTTCACTCTTAAAGTGATCCTCGTCAAAACAAAACCATGTGACCTGCTCGCTTTTCATTGGTTAAGAACACAGACGTACGTTGTAGAAACAATAAGTACGCGAAAAAGTAGTTCCCTTCATTAAATTAAAAATATGTGCTCTGAAAATACTTGTTATTCTTCATGAATGAAAATAATAAGCCCCAGTCTGAGCGTATACTTTTTCTCTTCAGATATGATTTATCCATCATTGAGATGTATGAAATGAATAATAAAAATATCAAGAATTAAATTAATGTTTTTATTGCCTCACCTCATATCCTTTTTCTTCTATACTGCAGTTTCAGAGCTTATTTCCATCGTCAGTAGCCTCTGGTCGACCGGTGTTATGGCGTTTCTTGGCAGTTTTCTTCTTACTTCTATCGGTGGACCGATGAACCTCTGGATCGGGTCAAAATTTGCGGGAGTTTTGAAATTCATGAGTTTATCTTTCTTGTTTTTTGAATGTGTATTTTTTCCCAGACTATGAGTTCCTTTAGTTTTTCTGTGTGTTTGATTAGGCTAGCGTCTGTATCAATCAAACACAGATAAACTAAAGGAACTCACAGTCTGGGAAAAAATACACATTCAAAAAATCAAGAAAGATAAACTCATGAATTTCAAAACTCCCGCAAATTTTGACGTGATCCAAAGGTTCATCGGTCCACCGATAGAAGTAAGAAGAAAACCGCCAAGGAACGCCATAACACCGGTCGACCAGAGGCTACTGACGATGGAGATAAGCTCCAAAACTGCAGTATAGAAGAAAAAGGATATGAGGTGAGGTAATAAAAACATTAATTTAATTCTTAAATTAAACCTCATAGTGTTCTTTCCCTGTGAAAGTTAAAAAATAAAAATATTGGTCACATAAACTGTTATTTAGTCTTTTTCCCACATGCCATGTAAATTATCTTGGATTGTTCAATATTAATGATCATATGTACTGAAACACAAGATGTTTTACAGGCTTGTCAAGGGGACAAATTGGATGCTGGCATCACTTTGCGTAGAACAGAAGTTGATGGCGATGAAACATCTTATAAAATACCAACTCATGCTGACTTCCTTATAGCATATTCAACAATACCAGGTAATGACTGTATCTGTCTATCTATGGTGAAATTAAATGTTTCTTACCTCTCCTCATCTTCTAAGTAGATCGCGATTTCGAGACCATAACAGTCTCATCTTCAGTACAATCTTGGCGACTGATGTTATGTCGATCAGAAGAAACTCTTCTTCTTCCCTCTGTTGGTGGACTGATGAACCTCTGGATCAGGTCAGAATTCTAGGAGTATTTATTAACAACAACGTAAATTGGAATATACAAATAAACCATACATGCAAAACAGTCTTCTCAGTAATACATTCATTAAATCGCGTACAAAATTGTCTGCCATTCGCTCTTAGGAAAATGTTAGTAGAAACACTTGCAATGCCCCATTTTGATTATTGTGACACTCTTTTTACAGACTTAAATATTATTTACATTCAAAGACTTCAATATGTTCATAATTCTTGCGCACGTTTTATTTGTGGTATTCGCAAATTTGACCACGTTACACCGTCCCTGGAACAATTATCCTGGCTTCGTCTAAGAGATCGTAGAACTGTCCATTCCTTATCCCTTCTTTATAAAATACTTCACACATCATCGCCTAATTATTTATCACGCCGCTTCATCAGACTATCCGACACACATAATCTTGACACTCGATCCCATCAGCACATTGTCCTTTATATCCCTCCTCATCACACTGTATATTATTCATTATCTTTTATGGTGTCACTTACCAAAACATGGAATTCCCTTCCACCCTATGGCAGAGACTGTCAAACTATAACATCTTTCAAAAACAAACTAAAGAATTATTTAATAACAAACTAACTTATACACCTCACTGATAATATTCTTTTAACAATTAATAAATTTAATTATTTATGAAAGTAATATTAAGAATAACAAATATTTTCATTTGTTTTGTTTTAAATATTGTATAATCGTAAAATTAGTTTTCTATATCTCATTATTTTCCTTTGTTTTTTATATACATTAGACAGGGACAATTTAATATGTCTTGCTTGTATACATTTTATTATTAGTTTTAGTCTTAATTTTAACTAACATTAACTGGTTGCATTATAGATCGTAATATAATAGATATCTTTTGATCAAATTTTTATTTAGTGTTTAATATTAGAGTTAATTGTGATTGTTATATTCTGATGTAATATATGTTTGTCCTGGTGAGTGGAACAGAAGGCCACATGGCCTTAACCCCACCAGGCTAAATAAATCTAATAATAATAAAACTAGAATTTGTGGGAATTTCAAAGTTCATAAGTTTTCCTTTGTTTTTCTGAATGTGGATCTTTTCCCAAACCGTGAGCTCCTTTTGTTTGTCTATTTGTTTAATTAGACTGGCTTTTGATTCAATTAAATGTTTTTCGGACCAAGCATGAGCAGCTACTGCTGACTTTTCCACTTCTCCATTTTTGATGTTTCTAAGATGTTCTTTCACCCTTGTTTTCAAATTTCTTTTCGTTTTTGCAATATAAATTTTGTCACAATCCCTGCATTTTATCTGATAAATTCCTGATTTGTTTTCATTTTCAATTGTCTCATTTTTATTGGTTTTAATTATCCTATTAAGGCTGTATTCATTCTTTGGTGCTAATCTTATATTAAACTTTTTGAAAATGTTTTGAAATTTATGGTGTTTCAATGGATAGTAAGTGAATTTCTTGAATTGTATTTTTTTCTGTTTCTTTTATAAGTGTGGTTTCATTGATTAATTTTTGTCTTTTAAATTTATTTATTTTCTTGTGTACCATATTTTCTTCATAACCGTTATCTATTGTAACATTAATTATGTGTTCTTTTTCTTTTTCATAGTTTTCTTTGCTCATAGGTGCATTTACCAATCTACTATTTAAATTAATGTTGGGAAGTAAACATTATGAGGTTATATCATTAATAGTTAGTGGAGAACATATTTTTAACAAATCACCTCATAAAATTTCAAATTTCTTTGATACCGGCGGTTTTACTCTGGAAGTCATGACTGAAGAGGGACGAGATGTCTGAAACCGTCGGTATTAAAGAAATTTGAAATTGTATGAGGTGAGTCGTTGAAAATATATTCTCCACTCACTATTAAAAATTAATTCTGTTTCAATGTTTTTATTTGAATTAAGATTTTCCAATCCTGGATAGAATTTAATTTAAGAAAGAAAAATTAATGTTTGAATAGAGATTCGAACCCTGGACCTCTCATTTTCCGTACGAGATATGTTAATGTTTATATCGTTGTTTGAATGGTGTAATGGACAGAACACTCATACGAAAAACGAGAGGTACAGGGTTCAAATCCCGGTTCAAACATTAATTTTTCTTTCATAGTTAAATATGGGAAATAACATTATGAGGTTCTTAATTCGTAAATTAATGAGTAATTTTTTAACATCTTACCTCATATTTTATGTTTCTTCAAACACGGAAACTAGTTTTCGAGAGAAGGATATCTCTCATTTTCAACCGACATTATGACTACCGGATTTTCGTTGGAATCGTTGGAGTCTCCATCAACCAGATGGCAACATTACTGATGGAGATTCCAACGAAAATCCGGTAGTCATAATGTCGGTTGAAAATGAGAGATATCCTTCTCTCGAAAACTAGTTTCCGTGTTTGAAGAAAACATAAAATATGAGGTAAGATGTTAAAAAATGACTCATTAATTTACGAATTAATTTTTCATTCTTGCGGTGGACTAGTGGTTATGCTCCTTGCCTCTGGTCCCAAGGATCGCGGGTTCAAACCCGGCTGGGGTCGATGGATTTTTTAGGATGGAAAAATCCAAGGAGCAAGTCCTCCGGGAGGGACTTTAAGCTGTGGGTCCCGAGTCTGAAGATTTTCAGGCTCGTAAAAAATCCTTAAGCCTGAATGAAAAGGCCTCTAAGCAAAATTTACCGAATTTTCCCGTCCTAGTACTACCTTGGTGTCCTAGATGTCAGTATGAGGCGGAACACTGACCACGTACCACTCAAAATGACATCTATATGGAAACAAGTGTAACTAAATTAGCATGGTTCAAATTCTTCCCAGTAGGGGAAGCGCCTAAATCTCTGTAAAGGGAAAACATAGGCTTACAATACAATACAAAAAGTTAGATTCTATCCAAAATTAATTGTGTATTTAATTTTAAACAGGTTATTATTCTTGGCGCAACACGACAAATGGTTCATGGTTCATGCAAGCTCTATGCTGTGAGCTACAATCCAGAGGAACAGAGTTTGATATTCTGACACTCATGACATTTGTTATACAACGCGTTGCACTGGATTTTGAATCTAATACACCTGGCAACAATGTAATGCATCGGCAGAAACAGATCCCATGTGTTACTACGATGCTCACAAGATTGCTACGTTTCACAAGGAAGTAGTAATGTGTTCCTCGTCAGCATGCTTACTCTGAAACGGAAGTATTGTACCTAAAACATAATACTTATTCCTTTGTGTTGTTACTTTTTGTTTAATACGTATCTCTAGAGTATTTTCAGTTTGAAAATTATTTGTTTATAATAACATAAATTCTTGATCTCTTATATTTATAATTTAAAAAATCTGACTTATCTTTATATTATATATATATTATTATATAATTTTTCTGTACGTGTGTTTTTGAATGAACTCTTAAACAACTCTATCGATTTTGATAAAATTTTTTGTGTGTGTCAGATTAGGTTTCTCGATGGTTTATAGATTCACAATTTAAAAAAAACTCCAAGCGCGACAGGCCTAGAAGGCCCTTAGCGTACCAGCCGCCTGCTGACCTCATATCCACACGTGTTAATCACAGATGTAGACGATCATAAGCCAGTATAGGGATGACATGTGGTCAGCATGTTGGTTCCCCCAGCCATTATAGCTAGTCTTCTCAATCTGGAGCCGCTACTTATTGTAGGTACCCAAATGCCTCACGTTGCTGGGTGGTAGACATTCCATTAGAAAATTTCTTCCCCCATGGGGACTCAAACCAGCATAAGTCCTGTAGCTCTGCGCCAATGCTTCTTACCTTGACCACTCGGCTACGGCACAGGACAGATTCACAATTTGACCCTCTAAAAATAATAGCTGTGAAAATTTAAAAATCGCTCTAGCGGTCACATTTTTCGATGTTTCACAAAGAAACTCAGTATATCATATTAAAATAAACCGAGGTAGGCATAATCCTAAAATGAGCGAAATCCGACAATTAGAAGTAGAGGTTTACCTGAAATCCGAAATAAAAATTGCCTAAACAACTGGACCAATTTTGATGAAAAAATTTTGTGTGTAAATATTTTATTTTAAGAAGTGATATTTTGAGGTTATTTTAATTAAATTATTTTTTGTGTTTGAGTGGCTCCCTGGATGGTTAAGATTCGCAATTGGTCTCGGTAGATGGTGCTGCAATCAGGTATTAGGAAATTGTTTTATGTCATATGTGTAGTTAACTGCATTACCGACATATTCTGTGTGACAACAATGTGATGTCAGCTTGCACGCTTAACAGATTGCAGTGAGGAGCTTTTTTGCAAACTTACTTATTATGTCTTAATTAGTGAAATTTATGGAAAAAACGTAACCTATATTTTTATCGTCTGGCCATGACACGAGAATTGAACGTTCGGGTAGGACAACGTCTGCTGGGTCCGCTAGTTGTATATATGATAAGACTAATTATTGTATTTATGATCCAATAATTTTGATTTTTTGACATTATTTTTATAACAATGTAAATCTTGACGTTGATGCTATGTTGAAAGAAAAAGTTTCTGACTTTCTGATTGTAATATATGCATAATTGATAGCTTTAGTTGCAGTAGAATAAGATATTTGTATGTAGCAATGGTTCGTAGCCATTGGCGATCTTGGGAATTAAAATTTATAAGAGAAGAATTTGCTAAGCTAAGTAGGTAGAAAATAACACTATGAGGTTTATTTTAATTTTGTTGAGTTGTTTCTTGACTCACTTCATACTTCTTAACTCCCTTGCACGTTGTGAACGTGATATAGCATTGAGAATGTCACAAATGCAGTGAAGAAACTCGAGTCTGCAAGGGAGTTAAGAAGTATGAGGTGAGTCAAGAAACAACTCAACAAAATTAGAACAATTTGCGTTTAGATTGGAGATCTAGGATTAAACAACATGGATTCTTGACATGTTATTTTTGTAACAATATAAGTTCTTGACATGCATTTATTAACACTTTCAGTCCGGCGGTGGTACTAGTACCCGGCATTTAAATGACACTGAAACCAGAGAAAATTAAATCCCTCGGCATGCCTGTCCCGGCAGATTTACAGGGGTGCTATTCTGGTTCAGAAAACACTCCTGTAAATCTGCTGGCACAGGCATGCCGAGGGATTAGGGGTGCTTTTCTGGTTCAGAAAACACCTCTGTAAATCTGCCGGCACAGGCATGCCGAGGGATTAGGGGTGCTTTTCTGATTCAGAAAACACCCCTGTAAATCTGCCGGCACAGGCATGCCGAGGGATTAGGGGTGCTTTTCTGATTCAGAAAACACCCCTGTAAATCTGCCGGCACAGGCATGCCGAGGGATTAGGGGTGCTTTTCTGGTTCAGAAAACACCCCTGTAAATCTGCCGGCACAGGCATGCCGAGGGATTTAATTTTCTCCGGCTTCAGTATCATTTAAGTACCGTGGTAATAGTACCACCGCTGGAATCGAAGTGTTAATAATGTGAATTTTTGACAAATTCTGTTTATACAGGTAATTGACTTAGTTTCTCTACTTAAAAATGGTGATTAATGATGATGTAGGAATAAAAGAATTTTAAACATATTTTTAGTTGAAATTAAAATAAAAACCTTGACAAGTGCTTTTGTCCTCAATTAGGTTAAAATCTTTAAAACTGTAGGCCTTTCAGAAACTGACTTCCATCTTCAGTAGAACGACATGCTTCTACTGACTGTCATTTTTGTATAATTTCATAAAGAGGATTTTATGAGCTGGGTGGATAATTATTTTATATCTCTAATATGACAAATTCGAATTTTAATCATTAAACTACCTAAATATAGTCATAAGGTTATAATGTCTCCCTTTACAATCAAGAGGTTTAGAGGAAATCAATGTAAAAATAATAATAAATTATATTATTTTTAGTCTGAACATCTTACCTCAATATTAATGTTGATTTGTTCTTGAACATGTTTCAAAACAATTCTGTTTTATCGTCAGATTTTCCAGACTGAAAAAGCTGACGATAAAACAGAATTGTTTTGAAACATGTTCAAGAACAAATCAACATTAATATTGAGGTAAGATGTTCAGACTAAAAATAATATAATTAAAATAACCTCAAAATATAACTTCGTAAAATTAAATAATAATAATAAATATTCACGAATATACTTTTAACTATTCTTTTTGCCAGAAGAAGGGTGAGGGAAGGTGGAAGAAGTCAAAATCTCATATTATTTATTTGAGGGAAGGCCATGTATGTTCTTATTTAAAATCAGTTTGTTGTTTATTTCCTTTAAAATTTCCCAGTTCTTCTATGATGTTTATCTTTGCTGGATTTCTTTTTTTGTGAATTAAAGTAAATTGAGAACACACCCAGTTCATACAATCCTCTATATTAAATTACATAAAAGAGAGTCAGTTGCACACACCCTTGCTGAAGATGGAAGCAAGTTTCTGAAAGGCCTATAATTTTAAAAATTTTAACTTAGTTGAGGACAAGGACACCTGTCAAGGTATTAATTTATTTTGATATTTCACTTTATGTCTGTTCACCTCAGACACTTCCATTATTTACGAGTAGTAACACAACAGGAAAAAAAGTATTTTTTATTAGATGATTGCATAATATTTTATAAAGTGAGTATATTATACAAAAAATGTAATTATTTGTACTTTTGCACTTTGATTATGAAGATAGTATAGATGCTTAAGAATGTCCTGTGTTTCATAGGTACAATACTTCAGGATTCAGTGTTTAGTTTATTTACAAAACAAACAAAAATATTGCTCATTACAAAATACAGTAGTTAAAAAAATGAGAATGCTAAGGATAATAATATTTATACCCTTTAAAAGAGAAAAATATAGATACTACTATCCAACATTTTGTCATTATATCTTCATGTATTCATATTTCACATTTACATTATAAGACTTTAAAAAAGTCAACAAAAATGATGATGTTATGCATAGCCTATTGAAACATGTCCAAATAGAACACAACAATATAGGGGTAAAGATTATTCCAGACTCACCTATTTGTTATATAGACTGTGATTTTATGAAATTTTTTTCGTTGTAAAAGTAAATGTTTGACAACATTTTTCATTATTTTATTTTCACTGTTAAATTGTGTCTCCTTTATCATTCTCATTTTCTTTAATTGCTCATGTGAATCAAGAACAGTGCTGTTCCTTACTGTGCCTGTCAAACTATTCATATCAAGTAAACTAACCAAAAATGTATTTGATATATAATTTTTCATCTATTAAGTAGTTTTTAGATTTTCTTATTAACAAGTATTTTTAAGTAGGTACTGAAAGTGTGTGTAATGAAGTAATAATTTATAAACAAATGTGAGAAACTATGAAAGAAAAGTCCGCTACAATTTTCACTGTGAATTTGAATGTATATTTTTTTTTTAAATTTTAAAATACAGTAGGAAGTAACATTAAGAGGTTTTGATCCATATTTGGTTCGTCTTCCAGGCTTATAGGCCGTGGTCTGGTTGTTTTCTTACTCGACGTTTCGTCTACTGCTACGGTAGACATCATCAGGAGATACTGCGTGCTCTCTGTGAACTCCTTAACCGTCGGCTGCAGACTGTCAGGTCGTTGGAAACTTTCTCTCTATTTATAGCTAAACCCCGGGTGGTGGGGGGGGTTTCTGCGCGGAATGAGTTTTGTGCTGTTGTGCCGTTTGCAGAAGTCATAGGCTTCGTTGTCGTGTTATGCAGTGCTGACAACGAAGCTTATGACTTCTGCAAACGGCACAACAGCACAAAACTCATTCCGTGCAGAAAACCCCCCACCACCCGGGGTTTAGCTATAAATAGAGAGACATTTTCCAACGACCAGCCAGTCTGCAGCCGACGGTTGAGGAGTTCACAGAGAGCATGCAGTATCTCCTGATGATGTCTACCGCAGCAGTAGACGAAACGTCGAGTAAGAAAACAATCAGACCACGGCCTATAAGCCCGGAAGACGAACCAAATATGGATCAAGATGCCGGCCGTGAAAGCCTACAATTATATTAAGAGGTTTGTTTAGCAATTAAAAAAAAATTTGTCTGTTCATTCTTACCTCTAAGAGATAAGAATGAACAGACAAAATTTTTTAATTATTGAATGTTTCTGTTTATTTAGAAATTGTAATGGTAGAAAATAGGAAGTGTGATCTTTAACATGCAAATATATAAAAAGAATTAGCTGGAAAATAATCTGAATATAATAATTTTAATACAGTTTTTTTTATATTATAAATGCGCTATATATAAACTTGTTATAGAAGCTATGAGATGGCAGTGCGACCAATGTTTGCTGCCTCTCATGATGGAGATTTATATATAGGAAAGAAAATTAGTTGTTAATGCTACGGTGCCTGAGTGGACTAATTGATATGTCACTAACATATAAAGTTAGAGGTCTCAGGTTCAAATCCTGGTTCAGGCATTTATATTTCTTTTCATCATCATCATCCTGCCAGGTATTAGTCCTAGAAGAACTGTTACGGCCTGAGAAAGCGGTTTTTGTGCCATCTTTTCATAGGTCGACCAAGTGACCGTTTCCCATTTGGACAGTAGTTCATTATTGCCTTGGGGATCCTGAATCTAGCCATTCTTCAGATATGTTCCTTCCAGTTTAGCTGATATCTGGAGATGTAATCCAGTATTGGTAACACATTAAGTTCTTGAAGGATTTCTACGTTTTTCTTTCGATCCCATTTGGTGTAGCCAGCTGTTCGGCGCATAAATTTCATCTCACAAGCTGTTAGTCTGCTTTCATCTCTCGTCCTCATAGTCCACGCTTCACTCCCATAACATAGGACTGGTCGAGCCATTATTTGATAAAGACGAGTACGAGTTGATTTTTGCACTAATGAAGGTTTTAAAACTTCTATTAATGATTCCCATTGATTTGTTGAATTTCACAATTTTCTCTTGCAAATCCAAATTTTCAACTAAAGAGAGTTTATATCCTAAATAAGTAAACTCATTAACTCTCTCTAAAATTTTGTTATTTAAATAAATTTTGCTTGGTATTGGGGATTTTCCACAAAAATACATTTCTTCTCATATTATATATATAAATTTGATTTTCAATAAATGGTGGATATCATTTGTTGAATAAATGTAAAGTGATCCCACTAGAAGCTGCAGGAGGCCCTCTTGGGGTAGTAGGAGGTTTGGGCTCCCACTTTTCTAGACAATCGGCCAGGTTGCCAGTTCTGCATGATGGCCGCCTTTATTCCCAGAACATAGAGGTTGAGTCAACCCCAAGGCCATGGTACTACCAGGGTGTTTCCATCTATAATGGCATAGCCCATTGTTGAGCCAAAGCCTCTCCTTTATAATGAGTTACTAGACCAACTTAATTTTCAGTTACCTTAATTGCTAATAGATGTCATGAATGGCATACAATAAATGAGACATCTAAGAGGCAACTAACGTGTTATTACTAAGTCGTTGAGCTCAGTAAATTTTGCTTATAGGCCTTTTTACCCAGGGTTAAGGATCTTTTACGAGCCTGAAAATCTTCAGACTCGGGACCCACATCTTAAAAGGTCCCTCCCGGAGGACTTGCTCCTTAGATTTTTCATCCTTAAAATATCGGTTGACTTTGCCGGGTTTGAACTTGTGACCCTCGGAACGAGAGGCAAGGAGCATAACACTAGTCCACCGCAGCCAACACCAGAGAGTTTGGAACAGAGTAAAAATCCTGATCCAATGGGACACAAACTCTCTACCTTCCAGCTTGTAACTTATTGCCTTATCCAAGTACACTACGGCGTGTCTCTCTCTGTTTATTGAATAGTAATGGGCTTCCAATATAAACCCAGACCGGCCTCACGGGGTTTCACCCGTCAGGCAGCGCTCTCTCCTCGTCCGCATTTCACTCTGCCAGCCGCTCGTCCTTGAACTAGTCAGTTTCGACAAGATGAGACGTCAGCTGACATTAGAGCAGCGCATTTATGTGTGTACATGTTATTATAAATACGAATCAGCTCGTCGCGTTCGCGAGGAATTTATTCGGAACTTCCCTGGACAATTACCTCCTTCCAGATCAACAATCCACGATCTTGTGACTAAATTTGAGACCACTGGTTGAGTACCAAAATAAGAAACACACGTGAAGGCCATACGGTTCTCACCGAAGAAAAATTAGACGAAATTGGCGAAAATTTGGGACGTTCACCACAAAAATCATTACTGAAATTAGCACAACAAGTTGGGATTTCAGTATCTTCTGCACATACAGCAACAAAATGTGTTTACTCGGTATAATGCCTGTTTAACTGCGGGAGGATAACATTTCCAGCATTTTCTATAAGGTAAGAAACAGTTCAAGGATGGGTGGCAGGGAGGGTGAATTGCGGGAGGAAGAGACAGCACTGCATGCCGGGTGAAACTCCGTGAGGCCAGTCCAGTTTTATATTGGAAGCCGTGTATAACTTAATTGACAAATTTATTTATTATAAAGTCAGAATATTAGAAAATACATAAATTATTTATTGTGCATATTATATAATCAGTATTCTATAACTGGATACATAATACTAAAGGTGCACACATCGAGGTAGTATAAAATAACATTTGCATAAGAAAAAAATTGAGTTGCTCTCTTTGTAAAAAGAAAAATTGCAATTAAATGAATCTCTGTGGTTATGTGTAATAAATTTTTGTTTTATTCTAGGTTTAAACCAGACATAGTGTATATGTAAACGTTATATATTATATATTGAAAATTAAATATCAGTGAATGATAATTTATTCTCTAGGTGTAATTTTTAATTGTAAAGACTGTCTTTATATTTATAAAGACAACTTAAATTTTTGCGACCACACGTACGTTGAATTGTGATACGAAGAACTAATGTCTGTAAATGATCACACTTTCTATAGGCCTAGATCTTTCATTTACAAAAAAGGCATGTAAAAATTGATTGTATAACTTCTTTTGACGATGAGATCTATGGGCTCCTCTTTTGAATAGGTCTTCTAACATTTCCAACTGTAGAAATTACATGTATATCTTTGTAGTATTATTTTGAAAAAGTTTGGTGTCATGTGGGGGAGTTTGCTCAATCACCAGAAGATACTTTCTTTACCAAACTAGCAATTTCTTTTTTAAATTGCTATGCAAATGAGGTTAAGATTTGTACTCAGCGTGTAGGTTCTATATACAAAGGTGAATTGGGAAATAAGTTCTGACTCTTCTATTGCTGCATTGAATTTAGTGTTATTTGGTACATATCATAATACATGGATATTCTTTAGTAGTGATAAATGGATAACCGGTAACTATTTGGTATCCAGCCTAAATTTACTATCTGGCTGGTTACCGGATAATAAGCTAGTATCTGGCTGGAAACCCGATTTAAAAAAATGTTTTATATAAAAGCATATAAAATTTACACCAATAACATTAAAAAAATAATCATGAATCATATTTTTTCAATTAAATAAAAATAAAACATAGTTTTATTTGATTTTCATATTTATTATATAATTCAGTGACAGCTGTTTCGGTACACTGTACCTTCTTCAGCCATGTTAACAAATTATGAATTGTGTTCCAACTGATCTAAGCAACAATACAACAATATTTATTTAAATTTTTAAATTTAACAAAGGTGATTCATTCAAATCAAGTTGAGAATTTAACAGTTTTTTACTACTTTTAAATTTATTAATTTCTACAGCCTCCAAAAGATCTAACTTCTTACCGTTATCACAAATATGTAAAATTTCAAAATTTGGATCGAAACAATGATTAAATTGGAAATGGTGGTTAGCATATTTTGAATTATCTAAATTTCTGTTATATGCTCTCATGTGTTCCTTTATCCGAGAGATAAAAGGTCTACCAGTTTGTCCTATATAGACATTGTCACATGTGCCACACTTCAATTTATATACACCTGATAATTTTTCTTTTTTTGTTTTGGTTTTATTGTTTTTTATTATATTTTGTAGTATATTTTTTCATATTATCTATCTTCCAAGATGTTTTTGACAGAAACCATAACATCCAATTGATAAATAGATCCATCAATTCCATGAAGTAATTTAAAACAAAAGAAAAATAAAAAAAGCTAGTTTTGTTTGATATATGCACGCCGTAGCATAGTGGTTAAGGCACTGCGCTACAAGCCGGAAGGTCGAGGGTTCAAGTCTGTTGGGGTCAGGATTTTTAAACTGACCCAAACCTTCTGGCGGCACCATGGCCCTGGGGTCGACTCAGCCTCTAACAGAAATTAGTACCAGACGCCTGTTCTGGGGGTAAAGGTGGCCGTCTTGCATGGTTGACAACCCGGCTGACATAAAGTGCCGATTGTCTAGAAAAAGTGGGAGCCTTAACCTCCTACTACCCCAAGGGCCTCCTGAGGCCTGTAGTGGGATCACTTTACTTTACTTTACATACATGTGTGCTTTTTTCCTTCACCGCCACTAACTTTTTTATTCGACTGAATATCATTAATATTTATGGGGTTTGTATTTTTTATCTCTTCTTTAGTTATTCTTTATAGAGATGATTATATGCACGGAGACTTAAATATTAATCAATTTATTTTTCTTGTCCTTTTATTTGTTATATCAATAATATTTTTGATTATTAGCCCTAATATTATTAGAATTTTAATTAGTTAACATTTTATAACAAACAACAATCGACTTTGAAACGTCACTGTTTATTTCAAAATATTCCCATAAATGCGATCTTTTCATTACCGATGTCATTTTTCGTCGCTAAATATTTTTAGAATTACTTTTAAAAATACTTTTATAACATCAATAACATTGCACCAATTGGCTTCAGCCAAATATCTGGCCATCTGGCTTCAAGGTTGACCGGATAACCGGTATCCGGCCAGACAGTTATCCATTTCATCACTACTCTTTAGTGAAAGACATGAGTAATTATGTAGTATTGAACTCTGTATCAGAAGGCATGAAGGATGTCCATTTAGTATTGTAACACTTTGTCTAAAACTTAATGTTCAATTTGGATGCATGTTTCATTTGTCTACTTTCATTTAAATTAAAATGTTTTATACCTCACGTGAAATCCAGTCTTCTAATTATACCGGTTTCAAAGCTTAGTAATTACTGAAGATGAAGCTAGTCTTCTAATTATACCGGTTTCAAAGCTTAGTAATTACTGAAGATGAAGCTAGTCTTCTAATTATACCGGTTTCAAAGCTTAGTAATTACTGAAGATGAAGCTAGTCTTCTAATTATACCGGTTTCAAAGCTTAGTAATTACTGAAGATGAAGCTAGTCTTCTAATTATACCGGTTTCAAAGCTTAGTAATTACTGAAGATGAAGCTAGTCTTCTAATTATACCGGTTTCAAAGCTTAGTAATTACTGAAGATGAAGCTAGTCTTCTAATATACCGGTTTCAAAGCTTAGTAATTACTGAAGATGAAGCTAGTCTTTTAATTATACCGGTTTCAAAGCTTAGTAATTACTGAAGATGAAGCTAGTCTTCTAATTATAACCGGTTTCAAAGCTTAGTAATTACTGAAGATGAAGCTAGTCTTCTAATTATACCGGTTTCAAAGCTTAGTAATTACTGAAGATGAAGCTAGTCTTCTAATTATACCGGTTTCAAAGCTTAGTAATTACTGAAGATGAAGCTAGTCTTTTAATTATACCGGTTTCAAAGCTTAGTAATTACTGAAGATGAAGCTAGTCTTCTAATTATACCGGTTTCAAAGCTTAGTAATTACTGAAGATGAAGCTAGTCTTCTAATTATACCGGTTTCAAAGCTTAGTAATTACTGAAGATGAAGCTAGTCTTCTAATTATACCGGTTTCAAAGCTTAGTAATTACTGAAGATGAAGCTAGTCTTTTAATTATACCGGTTTCACAAAGCTTAGTAATTACTGTAGATGAAGCTAGTCTTCTAATTATACCGGTTTCAAAGCTTAGTAATTACTGAAGATGAAGCTAGTCTTTTAATTATACTGGTTTCAAAGCTTAGTAATTACTGAAGATGAAGCTAGTCTTCTAATTATACCGGTTTCAAAGCTTAGTAATTACTGAAGATGAGCTAGTCTTCTAATTATACCGGTTTCAAAGCTTAGTAATTACTGAAGATGAAGCTAGTCTTCTAATTATACCGGTTTCAAAGCTTAGTAATTACTGAAGATGAAGCTAGTCTTCTAATTATACCGGTTTCAAAGCTTAGTAATTACTGAAGATGAAGCTAGTCTTCTAATTATACCGGTTTCAAAGCTTAGTAATTACTGAAGATGAAGCTAGTCTTCTAATTATAACCGGTTTCAAAGCTTAGTAATTACTGAAGATGAAGCTAGTCTTCTAATTATACCGGTTTCAAAGCTTAGTAATTACTGAAGATGAAGCTAGTCTTCTAATTATACCGGTTTCAAAGCTTAGTAATTACTGAAGATGAAGCTAGTCTTCTAATTATACTGGTTTCAAAGCTTAGTAATTACTGAAGATGAAGCTAGTCTTCTAATTATACCGGTTTGAAAGCTTAGTAATTACTGAAGATGAAGCTGCCTAAGCTTTGAATCCGGTATAATTAGAAGACTGGATATGTTGGTTGGTTGGTATCTAATGTCGAGCACTTGATAATGAAATCATTCGCTCTCTTGCACTCCAATATTTAGCAGAAAGGCTGGTCTCTTCTACAAAAGCTGGACAACAGAGGAGATGGTTTCTTTCCATATCTTCATTTAAATTGCAAAAAGGGCATTTACGTGAATCTGTTATGCCAAGTCTGTGTAGGTGTTTATTCAGGCAGTCATGTCCCGTTAGCAGTCTGAATGTTGCTACTGCAGATTTTCTTTGTAATGTAGTAATGTCATAAGCTTGTAGATTTTCCCATTCCTTTCCAGATGTTTTGGTGTGGTGTATTAATAATAATAATAATAATGGCTTTATTTTACCTGGCAGAGTGTATTCTTCTCTAAGTTTATTGATATATTTATTTGAGATAATTCTTTTGATAGAGTGAAAGGAAACTGGAGTAGAAGTTGGGTTTGAAACAATTTTGCTACCCTTTTTGGCCAGAAAATCAGCTATTTCATTGCCTGTCGCTCCACAATGGCCGGAATCCATTGAAGTACAACTTTTTTATGTAAACGGGATAACAGTTTTATCATTTTGTGACATTCAATAATTTTGATGCTTTTGGGAGAAGACTGGATATGAGGTGAGGTATAAAGCATTATAATTTATATCTTAAATCTCATGTGATTTTTCTATAAAAGTTCAACCTTGAGAATGTTGCGTTATAGTAAATTATTTACTGTGCCTTTATTCTAACATTTATTTATTAATTTGCATGTTAAGTGGGTTTGGTTTTTTATTTATCTCTGTCATTTTATAATGGTTTTAATTTTCCATTCTAAGCCTGAGAATGAGCGATTACCAATAATTGGATGGTGTTATGCATCAACCGGCTATGTGCCATTATCTAAGTTTTGAGAAAAATATGTTTAAAGTTTTTTTTTTTAATTATAAACTCTAGCAAGAGCTTGTATTTTAAGAGAAAAATATACGCTCAGACTGGGGTTTGAACCCAGGACGTTTGGCTTTCTATGCCAATGCTATACTAACTGAGCTAGCTGAGCATTGGCATAGAAAGCCAAAGGTCCTGGATTCAAATCCCAGTCTGAGTATATATTTTTCTTATTGTAAATCAATGGTAAAGAGAAAAAATGTTTCTTGAACCGGGAATCGAACACCGAACCTTTAGCTTTCCGTGCTAATGCTCAGACCACTGAGCTAATCCAGGCTTCATTCTCATCCAAGCATAAATCCTTCCTTTACCTTTACTCTACTGGTCCTACATTCAATTGCAATGAATCATCGTTCACAAATACACAATGAATGGCTTCTACCTGAAGAAGACATGAAGGGACTCCACACAGCTATAGCATTAAAATGAAGGATTTGTGCTTGGATGGGAATGGAGCCTGGATTAGTTCAGTGGTCTGGGCATTAGCACGGAAAGCTAAAGGCTCGGGGTTCGATTCCCGGTTCAGGCAAAAATTTTTCTCTTTACCATTGATTTACAATAATTTAATTGTGTTTATTAATTTACTTATTTCTATCACAGTAATAGCTTTAGCTTCTCAATATTAATTTAATATATTCTTCTCTTCAAATATAATTTTTCTTTCAGTGAGAAGTATTAAATTAATAATAAAAACATCTAGCAAGAGCTATTTAATTATTTCTGACTTGATAATCACTTATATGATAATATACTCAGTTATGCATCAACAATTTTAGGGTCGAATTTATAAATGCATTAGACCGTAAAAGGCATTCTCTGCTGAGAAAGTTTTATCCTAATACATTTTGCTTACTCAGAAATCTATTCATGCGATAATAATTGTAAGCTACCTGACGAGGTAACTTAAGATCATAGCTCAAGATTGAAACTTATCGTGAAAATCCCGAAGGGAACCGATGGTAACCGATGTAGTTTGAAACCTTTGCAGCTTTATCCAAGATGTCGGACCTTGAAGACTTCGATCATGTTTTCGGTATACGCGGAGAAGAGGAATTTGATAGAGTCTACCAAAGAATTCAACTGGAAGAACAGGAAAATCGGCGTAATATTGCACGATGCAGACGTCATTGTATACGGTATTATTTGCAGGATGCAAGCGTAAATGCGTTCCTCTATAGCAGATGAAAATAACGGAAGTGGTTTTATCACTGAGAATTCTGGGTAATTCGTTGCCAGTATTACGAAAATGTCGACTTTCATGCATGACCGGTAAATCGGCTGTTAATTTGATCTCAGCAATTGCTCACGGTGAATCAGCTCACCAGTGATTGGAAGTAATTTGAGTAGAGACTAATGTATTTGCATACCACCCTAAGAGTAGGAACATTTGGCACTTAGCTGCATGATGCAAAATTTAGATTAGCATTTATGAAGATCTAGTTTCATAGCCGTTTGTTACAAAACACAGAATCTCTGATAGGATTCATGGTGTTTACATTTTTCTTTAATAATAAGGCTATATTTAAAGATCTGGCATTGAAAATGTGCATACACGTAGTTCATGAGCCGGTGCAACAGTTGGCATCGAAATATCAATTTCTCTAAATTGCACTTGATACATAACATCGTCCAATTGGCAGTTTACACAAATCAAATCTTAATGAAAGTAATGTATTTAGTTTAACTTTTATAGAATTAATCACTATGAGGTTTAATTTATGGTGAAATTAAATGTTTCTTACCTCTCCTCGTATAAATCTTCTAAGTAGATCGCGATTTCGAGACCATAATGGTCTCATCTTCAGTACTTCTTTGGCGACCGATGTTATGTCGATCGGAAGAAACTCTTCTTCTTCCCTCTGTTGGTGGACCGATGGACCTCTGGATCAGGTCAAAATTTGCGGGAATTTCAAAGTTCATAAGTTTTTCTGAATGTGGATCTTTTCCCAAACCGTGAGTTCCTTTTGTTTGTGTAATTGTTTAATTAGACTGGCTTTTGATTCAATTAAATGTTTTTCGGACCAAGCATGAGCATCAATCCACCATCAGAGGGAAGAAGAAGAGTTTCTTCCGATCAACATAACATCAGTCGCCAAAGAAGTACTGAATATGAGACCGTTATGGTCTCAAAATCGTGATCTACTTAGAAGATTTATATGAGGAGAGGTAAGAAACATTTAATTTTACCGTAATGTATTTAGTTTTTAAAGTAATGATATCTAAGTGTATTTACTAAATTTTCAAAAAGATGCATGCTATTTTAGTTGGGTCTTTCTGCTCAGGAAGAATTGAAGATATTTGTAAACTTAAATCCCATTTTGGCTAAATTCCCAAAGAAGATATTTTACTCATTTTGCAGGAAGCATAATTCTACTCAGAACAATTTGGAATTTGATGAAAAAGATAGCAGTTCTCTATTCTGCTGCTGCCTAGATATGAATCTCATCTGCCCACCAAGAAAGCAGTGACAAGATGAGGACTTTATTTTGAAGAACTGTGAACCGGCAAAGTGACTTAGAAAGAGGAAAATGCAGGATATTTCAACTGAAGTGGATTTGAAAATTATATTTAACTTTTATAGGAATTAATCACTATGAGGTTTAATTTATGGTGAAATTAAATGTTTCTTACCTCTCCTCATATAAATTTTCTAAGTTGATCGCGATTTCGAGACTATAACTGTCTCATCATCAGGACTTTGTTGGCGACTGGTGTTATGTCGATCAGAAGAAACTCTTCTTCTTCCCTCTGTTGGTGGACCGATGAACCTCTGGATCAGGTAAAAATTTGCGGGAATTTCGAAGTTCATAAGTTTTCGTTTGTTTTTCTGAATGTGGATCTTTTCCCAAACCATGAGTTCCTTTTGTTTGTCTATTTGTTTAATTAGACTGGCTTTTGATTCAATTAAATGCTTTTCGGACCAAGCATCAGCAGCTACTGCTGACTTTTCCACTTCTCCATTTTTTATGTTTCTAAGATGAAAAAAAAAGAACACATAATTAATGTTGCAATAGATAAGGCCCTTGGGGTAGTAGGAGGTTAAGGCTCCCACCTTTTTCTAGACAATCGGCACTTTATGTCAGCCCTGCATGACGGCCGCCTTTACCCCAGAACAAGCGTCCGGTACTCATTTTCGTTAGAGGCTGAGTCGACCCCAGGGCCATAGTGCCGCCAGAGGGTTTGGGTCAGTTTAAAAATCCTGACCCAAACCCTCTGGCGGCACTATGGAGGGTCGAGGGTTCAAGTCCTGTTGGGGTCAGGATTTTTAAACTGATGCAAACCCTCTGGCGGCACTATGGCCCTGGGGTCGACTCAGCCTCTAACGAAAATGAGTACCGGACGCTTGTTCTGGGGTAAAGGCGGCCGTCATGCAGGGCTGACATAAAGTGCCGATTGTCTAGAAAAAAGTGGGAGCCTTAACCTCCTACTACCCCAAGGGCCTCTGGGCCTGTTGTGGGATCACTTTACTTTACTATAGATAACGGTTATGAAGAAAATATGGTACACAAGAAAATAAATAAATTTGAAAGATAAAAATTAATAAATGAAACCACACTTATAAAAGAAACAGAAAAAATAAAATTCAAGAAACTCACTTACCATCCATTGAAACACTATAAATTTCAAAAAATTTTCAGAGAGTTTAATATAAGATTAGCACCAAAGAATGAATACAGCCTTAATAGGATAATTAAAACCAATAAAAATGAAAACAAATCAGGAATTTATCAGATGAAATGCAGGGATTGTGACAAAATTTATATTGGAAAAACAAAAAGAAATTTGAAAACAAGGGTGAAAGAACATCTTAGAAACATCAAAAATGGAGAAGTGGAAAAGTCAGCAGTAGCTGCTGATGCTTGGTCCGAAAAACATTTAATTGAATCAAAAGCCAGTCGAATTAAACAAATAGACAAACAAAAGGAACTCATGGTTTGGGAAAAGATCCACATTCAGAAAAACAAAGGAAAACTTACTTCGAAATTCCCTCATATTTTGACCAGATCCAGAGGTTCATCGGTCCACCAACAGAGGGAAGAAGAAGAGTTTCTTCCGATCGACATAATACCAGTCGCCAACAATGTTCTGATGATGAGACAGTCATAGTCTCAAAATCGCGATCAACTTAGAAAATTTATATGAGGAGAGGTAAGAAACATTTAATTTCACCATCGAAAATTATATCTTGCCCTATTACTGTGTAGTTAAAAAGAATAGAGATGTTTTGAACTGTGAACTGTTTAATTTTGAAGCGGTTTTAAATAGATAGTTATTTTAGTTCTTCAAACATTACCAAGATGTGTATTTTTTTTTTAAGTAACAGTACCTTTCCAATGTGTACCTAGAATTCACACCCTATAGCCCTTTGTGTGTGTGTATTGAATTTTTAAAGCATTTGTACCTTCTAATTTTTAAAAGTTCAAAATAATTGTTTTACAAATTTTTATTTAAAATAACTTTATACATGACAATCAGACCAAAAGATTATAGAAGCTGACAACATACACAGAAATATACATACATACATATATATATGAATAAGAAAGTTTTCGTGGGTTTTCTGCATCATGGAATCAAGTTCCGCCTCTGGCCACTGATTCCGACGTTTCAGCATGATCCCACATGTCATTATCAAGGAATGATAAGTTCGAGTCACAGGTTTAGGTCTTATATAATGAAACACACAGAGTTTTCGCTGTGGTCCGTTTTTGAAGACGTACATCCATCCAACGTTTAGTTCTTATGTAGTTAAACACCTTCATAAAAACACTACATGAGAACTAAACCTTGGATGGGTGTACGTCTTTGGAAACGGACCACAGCGAAAACTCTGTGTGTTTAATTATATAAGACCTAAACCTGTGACTCGAACTTATCATTTCTTGATAATGACATGTGGGATCATGCCGAAACGTCGGAATCAGTGGCCAGAGGCCGAACTTGAATCCATGACGCGGAAAACCCAAGAAAACTTTCTTATTCATGCTTATATCTGCAAAAATCTGCAATATAACATACATATATATATAATTTTTAAAAATATACCATAAATGCAGAAACATATATTTGAAGTGGTACCTGATATTTTAATATACAATATCTTGTGGTGTTATATAAAATTTAGAATAAATTTGTGTTTAATTGATTGAAACATTGAAGTGTTACAATATTAGTGTATTTACTTAAATACACCATGCACTGCACAACTTACATAAATCACATCTTCATGTCCATGAACTTTGTTTCCCTGAATGTTACATTTTTATTTGATATTTTGAAATCATACTTAACTTTCTGAAGATTTTAAAATACAATAGGAAGTAACATTAAGAGGTTTATTTTTGAAGAGAAAAATTTTCGCCTAGACCGAGACTGGAACCCGGGACCTTTGGCTTGCCGGGCCAAATGCTCTACCAACTGAGCTACTGAGGCAAGTTGCAATCTAGACACAAATTTTTCTGTTATATGCAAAGATAGAAGCAAAGGTTTCAAAGCATTTGGCGCAAGGGAATTACAACGTATATAAGAGAAAAATTTGCATCTAGATCGCAACTCGCCTCGGTAGCTCAGTTGGTAGAGCATTTGGCCCGGCAAGCCAAAGGTCCTGGGTTCGAGTCTCGGTCTAGGTGAAAATTTTTCTCTTCAAATATAATTTATCCTTCAGTGAGAAATGTTAAATCAATAATAAAAACCTCATTAAGAGGTTTGTTTAATAATTAAAACATTTTGTCTGTTCATTCTTACCTCTTAGAGCTGTTTTTGTCGAACATATGTTTCAAGGCTTCTTAGCCCCATCGTAAGCACTGACGATGAATAAATTTTGTATCTTTTAATTTTTTTATTCAGAAAATTTGGGCAAGTGATTTATTTGGTTGCATGGAGTATTTGAGGAAAGATGGTGTATTGAGAATGTGTGCGACAACTAATATTAAAATTTTTTAATGTAATAGATTTACATATAAGGAGTTCAGAACAAAAGTGGACCAAGTCCAAAAAAATCTACGTGAATTTAGGTTCAAAATATTAATTATTCTTCAAAGCAAATATTGTTTTGTTCTTTTTCGCTGTAAAAAATTGTTTAATTCTTCGTCTGCTGTTAAATACATTACTTTAATTAAGGTAGAATTTTTTATCACTCACCTCATATTGTTCTTATTTGACTATAAACTACTTTCAGAACATAGTTTCTGTTCCATCCTCAGTATCGTCACGACCGTTGTTCTGTCGTCTTGAAGAGCTGTCCTTTGCTCCTTCCATTGACTGACTGAGAAATCTCGAAACCAGGTCAGCCAATGGAAGGAGAGAAGGACAGCTCTTCAAGACGACAAAACAACGGTCGTGACGATACTGAGGATGGAATAGAAACTGTGTTCCGAAACTAGTTTATACTCAAATAAGAACAACAATATGAGGTGAGTGATAAAAAATTCTACCTTAATGAATATACCTCATAGTGAGAATTCCTAAAATAAGACATTACTTTAACTTTATATCAGTTTTCTTAACCCATCCACCTCTCATTTAAAGTCGAGCTCTGCTACCCCAGAAATCTGATTTAAATCCCAAGTCCTACTGCCTGGCATTTAAATGTAACGCAGTAACTTAATATTACCTCCAGTAAACTGATATACAACAGGGTTATTCTCAGATTTCACCCACTTCCAATCACTTGGCGTGATATGGCTTTGTTTTTCTGCAGGTGGCGGGACAATAAGTTCATTATCACTCTCACCGCTCTCTTCTTCAGCAGAAGTTGCTTCCGAATCACTTATAGATTCATGAATACTTCTCTCATCACTAAATATATCAGAAACTTCTCAATCACTGCCTAATTCACACTCTAATAATTTCCTAATTCCATCACTGTCAATACCCTTAACTTTCCTTGGCGCCATTTTTCTTACTACTGACACATTTTTTTTTTCTGAGGGTAAAACTCGTTCCGGAAATTTCTAAATGGCATGGAGGGTATGAAATAGCATTCTTGTGAATGTGTAGAAGAAGAAAAAGTGTATGTAACAGATATCTATGAGCAGCAAAATAAATTAAAAATGCATTTTTTCAATCTCTGCACTGCACGACCACAGGTCGTCATACGATTTTAGTGCTTAAGAACATCATGCGACTTCGGGTCGTCGTCCGATTTAAATGGGTTAAAAGAGAAAATATGGACCACTTTTGCCCTGAACCCCTCATATATACATTTAATTGTAAAGTCTACTGTTGTAGTGCCATTTTAAAGTTAAGCAAACTGATTGCTAGTTATTGAGTATTTTTAATAAAATTTTCTATAGGATCGTAACAGGCCTCGGCCTAATACTTGGAAGGAAGAAGAAGAAGAAGAATATTGTTTTGTTTTGATTGAAAATTGTTGCTGTGTCTGCAACTCTTCATAATGTAGAAATGATTTAGTATGTGGATAAAGTTGACAATGGATCCTAGAGTTAAGACTTGTACAATGTGAAATGTTTGTACATTGACAATTTGTATCTCAGTAAAAAAAATCTTCCATATTTTGAGGATTTGTATAGATTTTTAATAAACAGAAACTTGTGATTTAAGTTTTGACATCCAATTTAAATATTGTCATCTCTTAATTCTCGTCTATGATAAATTTTGATTAGTATTGTCACCTATAATCCAAATATCTCTCCTTTCATGGTGAAATTAAATGTTTCTTACCTCTCCTCATATAAATTTTCTAAGTTGATCGCGATTTCGAGACTATAACTGTCTCATCCTCAGAACTTTGTTGGCGACTGGTGTTATGTCGATCGGAAGAAACTCTTCTTCTTCCCTCTGTTGGTGGACCGATGAACCTCTGGATCAGGTCAAAATTTGCAGGAATTAAAACTAATAAAAATGAGAGAATTGAAAATGAAAACAAATCAGGAATTTATCAGATCAAATGCAGGAATTGTGACAAAATTTATATTGGTAAAAACGAAAAGAAATTTGAAAACAAGGGTGAAAGAACATCTTAGAAACATCAAAAATGGAGAAGTGGAAAAGTCAGCAGTAGCTGCTCATGCTTGGTCTGAAAAACATTTAATTGAATCAAAAGCCAGTTTAATTAAACAAATAGACAAACAAAAGGAACTCACAGTTTGGGAAAAGATCCACATTCAGAAAAACAAAGGAAAACTTATGAATTTTGAAATTCCCTTTGGTAATCTTCCATCCTGCATTCTTCTTACGTGTCCATATCATTTTAGCCTTCTGTGTTCAATCTCATGTTGTTTTTATTTAATTTAATCCGGACCTTTGCTAATCCAGACAACACTAAGCCCCAGTTGGTCTGGATTAACAAGATTTTACTGTATCTACAGAACCCAGGTCTTTATATAGCAATAAAAGAATTTGAAATGCCCTGCAAAGTCATTAGAATGGTAGAATAAAAATCCAACCAGATTTGTGAGAACCCTGACAGAAACATTAAATGGACTAAGAGAGGGAGATCCCCTATCATGTTTATTATTTAATTTAGCACTGGCATGAATGGGGAATGAAAGATGTGCATGGAAGCTTCTTGTAGGAAAACCAAAGGGAAAATGCCCAGTTGGTAGATCAAGAATGAAGTGAGAGAATAACATTAACTATGATTTGAGGGAAACCCTCAGGGGTCCTCATCTAGGGGATATGTGGATGGCGACCACAAGGTACCCAAGCTGAGCAAAACATTGCTTCCACTTACTTGTGTTTTGCTCCTTTTATCTTTAGCCGATCTGGTATTTCTTCCTTTTCTAGTATCAGATCCCTCTTTTTACTTTCCTATCCAGTCTCCCTTGCCTGACCTCTTGTTTTCTTCGACCCTGATGGTATTAGAGTATTCGAGGCCGAAGGGTTCATTTCTGTCTTTCCAACATCTCTTTCTTTTAACCTCGTGGATACTCACCTTGAATGCCCACATAAGCTGCAATTTCAAATGCAGCCCCATTGCAACTTATAGCATAAGTATACAATGGATTCGTGTCATCAGCTACGGCTGGATACACATACTGAAGAAGATGAGCGTTATGTGAAACCATCACAAAATTGAAAGAGGAATAAAAAAAATTTGGTCTAATAATAAATCAAGAGAAAACAAAATATTTAAAATGTAGTAATCACAATAGAAAATCTGAAAATCTACAAATTGATGATATGCAAATTAACACAGTAGAATCATTAAAATACTTAGGTACCAAAGTAAATGGACATAATACACTAGAAGAGGAAATTAAAGAAAGACTGGTAAATGGGAATAAAGCCTATTTTGCAAATAGAACCTTATTTAAAAGCAAATTAATATCAAAAACTGCAAAAATAAGGTTATACAAAACACTCATTAGACCAGCAGTTACATATGCTTGTGAGACTTGGGTTCTAAAAGAAACAATAAAACAGAATTACTAATTTTTTAAAGAAACATTTTAAGAAGAATATTTGGACCAAATAGAGAAACTGATACTGTTGGAGAATCAAAACAAATAACAAACCAAACAAATTAATCAAAAATCAGAACATAGTAAACCATATAAGATCTCTCAGAATTGGTTGGCTTGGACATTTGATAAGAATGGATGATCAGAGACTGGTCAAAATACTCTACAAATGGAAGCCTATAGGAGGCAGAGCTGTAGGAAGACCAAAGATCAGATGGGAGGATGACACAATGAACGATCTAAGGAAAATGAAAGTGACTAATTTGAATATGGCAACAGACAGATTGGCATGAAGGAGAATTGTTGAGAAGGCCAAAACTTTCACTTTTGAAGTTGTCGTGCCTTAAGATGATGATGATGAGAAGAAGAAGAATGATTTGAGGGAAGTAGATTATACAGGGAATGATTGGAAAACATTAGCTCAGGATAGGGAATGTATGGAGAGCTTATGTCCATGTGGTCATGAACTTAAGAGTTTGATAGTGTCTGTGAGTTAGAACTAGAAAAAATAGTCAGGGATGCTGGCAGACGGAAGAGAAAATATTCCACAATTGCTAGCATATGCATATGATGCTGATATAATCAATAGGTTTGAAATTAACTTGAAGAAACATTCTTAGCATTACAAGAATGGGACTAAACATAAATGAAGAGAAAACCGAATATATGATCACCAATGAAAATAGTAAATGCAGAAAAACTGAACTACATGTTAAGATACAGAATAATGCATATGGGAAAGTAAACAATTTCATATACCTTGGATTTGTAATAAATAAAACAATATTAATGAAAAAAAATAAATAAAAGTACAAAAAAAAAAGAATAACAGCTTGTGAAATGAGATTCATGTGCAGAACAGCGGGTTACACCAGATGGGATCAGAAAAGGAACACCGATATCTTAAAAGAATTGAAGACTACACCAATTTTGGAATATATTAAACAGTATCAACTAAATTGGAAACACCGTCTTGAAAGAATGAGTTCAAATTGGATCCCCAAAGCTGTTTATAATTATATACCAAGAGGACGAAGATCTCTGGGCCGTCCTATGAAACGCTGGAGGGAAAATTTTCTATAGGATCGTAACAGGCCTTGGCCTAATACTCGGAAAAAAAAGAAGAAGAGTACAAAATGCTAATAAATATTATTTGCAATCAAAATATCTGACAAGCAGAACAAAAACCAGTTTATATAAAACACTAATTTAAACCAGTGCTAACTTACGGGAGTGAAACTTGGGTTCTAACTGGACATCATAAATCTCGATTGGCTGCTTTTGAAAGAAAGATACTCACAAGAATATATGGGCCTGTTAAGGAAAATGGTGAAAGAGATATAATAGGGAAATATATGAGTTGTATATATCATCAGATATTGAAGTAAACAATGAAATTAGAAGAACATGTGCAGAGGATAACCAAAAATGAAGTAGTTAGAAGAATTCTAGATAGTATACCAGAAGAAAGGAGAACTGGAAGACCGAATTTGAGATGGATGGATGGAATACTACAATACGTCAAATCTTCAAAACTCGAGAATTGGTTGACTCTTGTCAGAGATAGAGAAGCATGGATAAAAATTCTGAAGGAAGCCTTGAGTCACCCAGGGTTGTTGTGCTGCTGCTGATAATGATAAGCCAGGGCAGGAACATCAGGAGATACTGTGAGTAAAACCAAAATTTTTCCTTTGATTTGATTTTCCCAGTTTTTAAGAAAATACAGTTGTAACTTCTCACTGATAATAAAAACATCAATAGAAGCCCTACTGGCTTTATAAAGTAGTGTTAAATTCCCAATAAATGTCTTCTTAACTAAGAAACCGCCATTTGCAAAGATAGAAGCAAAGGTTTCAAGCATTTGGCGCGAGAGAATTACAACGTATATAAGAGAAAAATTTGCGTCTAGATCGCAACTTGCCTCGGTAGCTCAGTTGGTAGAGCACTTGGCCCGGAAAGCCAAGGGTGCCGGGTTCGAGTTTCGGTCTAGGCAAACATTTTTCTCTTCAAATATGTGAAGTATTACCTGTTGGATCCACCATAGAAAAAATATTGGAGAGCAAGAATGCTAATGGCTTCGTTGCCAAGGCCCAGCATTTGAAAACAACAAACAACATTTAAGAAAAAGTCTTGGGCTGTATAAGAGCAGAACTTTTTCATTTCTTGAAAGTCTTTATATTTGTCTTGTTACTGGTATGAGCATCTTGTACAAATTAACACATTGTTGTCCCTTTTCAATAATCAAAATTCGGGTTTGCTAACATTTGTAACTAAAATCAGTTATACTCTATACGACTTCTTATTTATAACTGGGTGGACTCTGATTTAACGTACAACAGCGGGATTTTGATTGATCTTCCATTGTACACTGTATTTTGAAGCCAATTTTACATGAACTACAAATGATATTTCCATGTATTGACATTAAAATAGTAGTGCTCTGCCAGGAATGATAATATATGCATAACTCAATTTTTGTGAAAAGTGGACTTGGATTTTTTTTTTGTAGTCTTCATATGTATGTTATTACACATTAGATTACACTAGAACAATTTATGAGCTCGGCTCTTGTCTATGTGCAGTGTATTGTAGGACCCATCGTTATTTGTTATGAATGAATGGAAATTGAATCTAAGCTATTTTATGCCACCTGTAAATATTTATTTATTTATTACGTATTAGTGAGAAATAAGTTTCACCCTTCAATTAAAATATTTGGTTTATATATGTCAAGTCCAGCATAATAATAGCCTATAGATGATGGACAATAATAAAATCATCTATAATAATAATAATAATAATAATAATTAGGCTGAACTTGACATATATAAACTATCATCATCATCATAGTACATTCACGAATTTAGGCCATTTGTTGACCTGTTTCGGCCTCAAGAGAAACACCATCCAGAAGTCTTTTGAGTGGACGTCCTGGTCTTCTTCTTCCTGCAGGTTGATATCTTAAGATTAGTTTGGGTATTCTGTGATCTTCCATTCGATGAACATGTTGTATCCATCTTGACTTATAATCAGAAATTTTGTTTTCTAAAGATTCCATGTGTAATTCTTCTAAGATGTCTTCATTTTTTTTTGTGATCTAGTAGTGTGTATCCTGCAGTCCTCCGAAGATATCTCATTTCAGCAGATCTAAGTCTCTGTATATCCTTCTGTTTCAACGTCCATACTTCGCTACCATACAAAGAGTTGGAAGAGCCAGTGTTTTATACACTTTCAGTCTTGAATGCTTTTGGACTAACTGTGGCTTGAAGATAGAATTTATTAACCCTAAAATTCTTAAAAATTTAGATATTTTTGCATTTACATCCTTTTCTTCTTCATATGAGATATTGCATCCTAGATATGTAAAATTATTCACCTGCTCCAAAATTTTATTGTCCAGTACAATTTTACTTCTGACAGGATCTACACCTTGGAATGCCATAATTTTTGTTTTTTCTGTAGATATCTTTAATCCATATTCTTCTGTAATTTTGTTAAGTTCATACAGACCTTTCTGTAGATTATCTTCGGAATTTGCTATTATTATATATAAACTAAATATTTTAATTGAAGGGTGAAACTTATTCCTCACTAATACATAACAAATAAATAAACACACAAATATATGAAGCTATATTATATTTTATTACATAAATGTATAGCATTATTATTAAAACGTGGTACTGCACAAACAAATTTATACCGGTAGCAAAATAGTGTTATAGAGTTTGTTGCGACAAGAGTCGCTCTCTCTGTTGGTATAGCAGACACCTGCCGTCGGTTATTACGCTAATGATGTAGTTCATCTGACTTCCGATTGTAGGCACCTGAATACAGTAATGCTGAGTTGTGTTGGTAGCATTTTTGTTGTATACTGTTGCCAACGTCTGCGTATTGTGCTCAGGTCTGGCAGATGACTACAACACTTTCTCTCATTGTGTGTTAGCCTCTCTCATCATGGACGGTAGTCCTTACTAAGTAATTGTATAGAGACTCGTGGGAGGTGGATCTCCCCCAGCTTACAACTGGCTATTGACGAATTCTCCATCTTTACTTTTGGTTGATCGCCATCGAAGGTGATAATTGAACTTTGTGAGTTTTGGAATTCCTCAAACTTACGTGGTTATTGAGGGCCACGTGCTGCCTGTTCCGAAGTTAATACACTTCGAGACCCCTCTAGTCCTAGGAACGAACTTTGATTCAAACATTTGGTCCTGCTTTAATTGTATCTACGTAGTAAGTTGGCGCAAAATAAACTTGATTTTCACCGATTACATGTGTTGTAATAACTAAATTTACCTTTATAAAAATCCAGCACCCCAGAGGAATATTAGGAAAAGAATTCAAAAGTAGACCGTGTTGGCAAACAACAGAGTTTATGAAGGCAAGAATAGTAATATATAGATGTATATAAAGATAATATAGTGTAAAGTGGACTTGGATTAGGTGGCAGGAATTAAATGCTATAGGATGTATTTTGTGAAAATACAAATGAATAAAAAAAGAAACATTGTCGAGAGATTCGAACCCTGGCTCTCAAATATATTTCATATTTTTGTAATTGGTTTAACGATCTACGCTACTCGAACGTCGGATACTAGTTGTCTAAATCCTGGTTGTCTCGTTTACTTTTTACACTATGAACGAGAGTTGAACCTTATTTGAAATGTCGCAAATGTGCATTTGTCCAACACTCTTAAATATCTAGAAACACGTCTCCTTCGCTGTTCTTTAACTATTTAAGACGATTAAAACCAAATACAGCGTATTTAAAACATTTAACACTGCGTTATATCGTGAATCACATATCTAGCTCTTCGAGCATGCGCAGTGGGCCATAACAGGGACTCTGCTTTTTGAAGCGGCTCATTCTTTAATTGTTGCTAAGTGTACATGAAAAAAGAAGAAAAACCATGAGATATAATAAACAAATTTGTTCGGTTAAATAATACACAAAACAAACGACTGATATGTTAATGTTAATTTCATAAAATATACTATTAACCTAGTAGGATACAGGGTGAGTCATAAATATGGCTATACGTTTGATCGCGTTGTGTGATGAAAATATTACCATTACAGGAAATACGAAATTACCGTTGGAAAGGCAATTATTCAAATTACAACAATGGAATAAAACAAAACAGTGTAGAACTTACGTCATTAGTCAAAATGGCGTTGAATATGCAACAGCAAATTACAATCGCTGCATGGGTAATAACGTATGCTAATGATTGTGAGGCCGCAAGACGGGCAAGACGTGAGTTTAACGTAGCATTGTAGCCGTCGACTGTGGGGAAGTGGAGAAAACGACTGCTGGAAACGGGAAGGATGCAGAAAATCAAACCTCCTGGAAGGCCTCGCATTAGCACGGATGCAGAAACAACGAAGAGAATTGTGGAGGCGTTCGACGCTAGCCCACAAAAATCAACCCACCAAGCTGCACGTGAGCAGTGATTTGTTTGGTTTTGTTCTATTGTTGTAATTTGAAGGATTCCCTTTCCAATGATAACATCTTATTTCCTTTAATAATAATATTTTCTTCATAAAATGCGATAAAACGTATAGCCATATTTCTGAATCGCTCTGATTAAAGCTATTTGAGGTTTTGTTTTAGAGCGTTTATCAACTCGAATGTAGGTTGCGTGTTCTCCCTTTAGGGCTAATATAAAAAACAAGCTAATTCCCAGTGTGCGCTGCCACGCCTAAATAACTGAAATCTGTTTTTATGCTTACTTGAATAATTAAAAAGAAGAATAATTATAAATTTATATCGTAATTATTTTTAGATACCGCGTATTGATTACCCGGCGTTGCCCGAGAATCTGTTTATCCCGATCTTCTTAGCACCAGTCAGCTGAAAGACAAAAATGGTTATTGTGAGTTATCCGTAAAAGGTAAACATATGCTGTCGCGGACTTTTTTGTAGAGCTTTTTGAGATATTCAATTCTGTGTACATCAATTTGGTGTATTTGTTATAGTTTAGGCAGAGTAAGCCATTTAAGCGTCCAAAAAAATACTTTTTAGTGCACTAACTAGTTCACTGGCCTCATCGAACCCATAGGTTCATGGCCGCGCAGACATAAGATCTCCATACATCCCTATCGTGAGCTAATATTTTCCAATCATCCCCTGTATAATCTCTGTTTCACTGAAATAATGGTTAATGTTATTCTCCCACCTCATTCTAGATCTACCAACTGGTCGTTTTCCTTATGATTTTCCTACAATAAGCTTCCATGCCCCACTTTCATTCCTATTCGTGCCACATGTCCTGTCCATCGCAGTCTACGAGACTTAACTGCTCTTATTATTTCTGGTTTCTTAAAAAGATAAAGTAGCTCAGTGTTTTACAGTCTTCTCCATTCACCTGTCTGTTCATCTCTCTTTGGTCCAATAAGTTTCTTGAGAACTTTATTCTTAAATACTCGTAATTTTTTCTCCTCCTTTAAAGTAAGAGTCCATGTTTCACATCCATATAATAACAGTTTTATATATTTTCAGTTTAACGTTTTTTGAAAGAAATTGGGACAACAAGAGTCCCTGTAATGCGTAATTGAATTGAGCCTATGTTCAATTTCTTTGTGCATCTCATTCCTATTTATAAAGTGATCCCATAACAGGCCTCAGGAGGCCCTTGGGGTAGTGGGAGGTTAAGGCTCCCACTTTTTCTGGACAATGGGCACTTGATGTCAGCCGGGTTGTCAGCCCTGCGTGACGGCCTGATACTCATTTCCGTTAGAGGCTGAGTTGACCCCAGGGCCATAGTGCCGCCAGAAGGTTTGGGTCAGTTTAAAAATCTTGACCCTACCGGGACTCAAACCCTCGACCTTCCGGCTTGTAGCGCAGTGCCTTAACCACTACGCTACTTAGCTTATTGTTCCTAGGTAACCGATGCCCGCCCTGTAGTACGTACTGTAATATGTCATACGTTAATTGTACAAGAAAAATTATCTTCTTCTTCGGCTTTCACCCACTTACAGGTTTGCCGTCTTCAGTTTCCATTTATCTCTATCATTCCAATCTCCCTCTTCCAAATTCCTATCATCCATTATGGTCCTGGCGTAGGTTTTTCATTTCCATCTTGGTCTCCCACGTTTATTTCTCCCAGGGGGTGACCACTGGTATATATTTTTTTGGCCATCTTTCATTTTCCATTCTTTGTACATGGCCATACCATTTAAGCGTTTGATTTTCAATCCTCTTAACAGATGTGGTGACATTCATTTCTCTCCAAAGGAATTCATTTCTTATTTTATCCTGTCTTGTTTTTAGGGAGGCTTCTTCTAAAATAATCAAATTCAACTGTTCTAATTTTGTTCTTTTGTAATTCTGTCAAAGACCAAGTTTCACTTCCATATGACAAAATGTTCTGTATTATGCTCTGATAAATTTTCATTTTAGTTTCCTTTGTAATATTTTTGTTCCAAATTATTCCATGTAATGTCTTAGTTGCATTTTTTGCCATTGCAATTTTAGCCTGTACATCTCTGTCACAGGTACCTGAACTTGTAATTATTGACCCAAGGTATTTAAAAAATTCACATTTTTTTATTTTCCCTGTTTCAAGTATGAGGTCATCCACATCCTTTCCCAAACACATATATTCTGTTTTCTGTAAATTTATATTCAGTCCCCATTTTTTATATTCTTCCATTAGTTTATTTATCATATATTTCATATCATCTTCATCCCCTGCAAAAATTATTTGATCATCTGCAAACAACAATGAATGCACTACTTTTGCTCCTATAGGAATACCCATTTCAGAACATTTTTTATACCACAAGTTAAGAGTCTGGTCTAAATAAATGTTAAAAAGAATTGGTGACAAACTGCATCCCAGCTTAAGACCTTTATTCACTGTCAATTCCTCTGTTAAATTATTCTGTATTTTTACTTTAGCTTTTGTATTACTATAGATCCTCACCGAAAAATTATCTAAACGTTGAAAAAAAAAAGCATTCAAATCTGTCAAGTAGTTTTTGAGTCCATAAAGGACAGACAGACCCATACTAATTTTTATATGTATATAAAGATATGGTATAACGTGAAATAACCGAGGTTTTGAAAAGTAGGACACTAGCGTCTGAGCCAGTTGTACGGCGAATGTAGAAAGTACAAATCAGTACTTGAATGTCATAGCCACAAGAATGTAGTGTCTGCTTAACTGCTGCATATCCACGTTCTCCGTAAGTTTGTTTACCTTTGCTTAAGTATATTTTTTCCCCCCATTCTGTTTGTTGCTGACATTAGAAACAGGTTTCGCTCTAATTTATCATTTTAATAAGATTTTAACCTACTTTTTTTCGCTTGTGAAAACACATAACTGGTTTCTATTGCAAATACCTTGACATTTCATTAAATTGCACAGTTAATATGCTAAGGATGAATATGTTATAGCTCTTACAAAATCGATCGTTTGCAACCTTAAAGACTTACGGTTTAATCTAATATATGAAAATTGTTTGTCTATTTGTTTGTTTGTACTTTATGCGCGGCCATACCGTTGATCCGATTGTGATGAGGCTTTTTGCAAAATGTTCAAGAGATTCCCAGGATGAACATAGGCTATAAGAGAGTTGTGACACTTAACTCCTACACCCTTAAAATCGCCCTTTCTAGTGGAAAACGTGAAAAAAATAGCTCTTTGGACGCTTAAATGGCTTACGTTGCCTAAACCATAACAAATACACAAAATTAATGTACACAGAATTGAATATCTCAAAAAGCTCTACAAAAAAGTCCGCGGCAACATATGTTATCTCTTACGGATAACTCACAATAACCATTTTTGTCTTTCATTGATGCCAAGAAGATCGAGACAAGTACGTAGATTCCTGTGCAAGCATAGCAACACATGGCGGGTATTCTTTTACGGATAAATCACAATTACGAAATTTGTCTTTTAGCTCATTTATGCCAAGAAGATCGAGATAAGTAGATTCCCGGATAATCAGCATGGGGAATGTAAAAATAATTACGATATATATTTATAAATATTTTTTCATTCCACTTATTCAACTAATCATAAGAAGAGCGTTAATTTTTGTCTTTCAGTTCATTTATACCAAGAAGATCGGCATGAGTAGATTCCCAGAAAACGCCGTTGAGCTATAACTAAAATCACCATATTTGCTATGTAAAATTAGTGTTAATAATTGCTCGCACAGTATAGCTAATTTATCACAAAAACTGGTTAACAAACAAGTGAACGCTAAACTAATCTGTTGTAAACTAACTTGCCCGTTTTCTCACCCTATATTGCCCAAACTAACACTAACTTGCCCATTTTCTCACCATAACTTACCCAAACTAACAATAACTTGCCCATTTTCTCACCATAACTTACCCAAACTAACACTAAGTTTCCCATTTTCTCACCATAACTTGCCCAAACTAACACTAACTTGCCCGAACTAACACTAACTTGCCCATTTTCTCACCATAACTTGCCCGAACTAACACTAACTTGCCCATTTTCTCACCATAACTTGCCCAAACTAACACTAACTTGCCCATTTTCTCACCATAACTTGCCCGAACTAACACTAACTTGCCCATTTTCTCACCATAACTTGCCCGAACTAACATTAACTTGCCCATTTTCTCACCATAACTTGCCCAAACTAACACTAACTTGCCCATTTTCTCACCATAACTTGCCCGAACTAACACTAACTTGCCCATTTTCTCACCATAACTTGCCTGAACTAACATTAACTTGCCCATTTTCTCACCATAACTTGCCCAAACTAACATTAACTTGCCCATTTTCTCACCATAACTTGCCCGAACTAACACTAACTTGCCCATTTTCTCACCATAACTTGCCTGAACTAACATTAACTTGCCCAGTTTCTCACCATAACTTGCCTGAACTAACATTAACTTGCCCATTTTCTCACCATAACTTGCCCAAACTAACATTAACTTGCCCATTTTCTCACCATAACTTGCCCGAACTAACACTAACTTGACCATTTTCTCACCATAACTTACCCAAACTAACACTAACTTGCCCATTTTCTCACCATAACTTACCCAAACTAACACTAACTTGACCATTTTCTCACCATAACTTATCCAAACTAACACTAACTTGACCATTTTCTCACCATAACTTACCCAAACTAACACTAACTTGCCCATTTTCTCACCATAACTTACCCAAACTAACACTAACTTGCCCATTTTCTCACCATAACTTACCCAAACTAACGCTAACTTGCCCATTTTCTCACCATAACTTACCCAAACTAACACTAACTTGACCATTTTCTCACCATAACTTATCCAAACTAACACAACTTGCCCATTTCTCACCATAAATACCCAAAAGAACACAACGTGCCCATGTGCGCACCATAACTTACCCAAACGAAACCTAACTGGACCAGTCGCACACCAAACTGAGCCAACGAAAACAAACTGGCCCAGTGTCTCACACCAATACCCAAACTAAACAAACGTGGCCCAGTGCTCACAATACGATCCAAACAACACAAACGGCCATTGTCACACCAAACGGAGCCAAACTAACACTAACGGCCCCATTTGCGCAACAAAACGGAGCCAACGAACACGAACTTGACCTTTCTCACCATAACGTATCCAAACCAACACGAACTTGACCTGTCTCACCAAAACGACCCAACGAAACACGAACTGGACCATGCTCACCAGAACGGAGCCAACAACACGAACTGCCCACATGCCACCAGAACGTACCCAAACTAACACGAACGGCCATGGCGCACCATAAAATAGCCAAACGAACACGAACTTGCCCAGGGCGCACATAACGGAACCAAACAACGCTAACTGGCCAGGGGAGCACCAAACGAACCCAAACAACACTAACGGGCCCATTTCCTCACCAAAGGACCCAAACCGAACTTGCCCAGTTTCTCACCCAACGGACCAAACCAACACAACGGGCCCATTGTCGCACCAGAAACTGAACCAACTAACAATAACGGGACCAAGGGGCGCACCAGAACTTAGTCCAAACTAACACTAACTTGCCCAGTTTCCAACAAAACTGAGCCAAACGAACACTAACCTGACCAGTTTCGCCACCATAAACTATCCAAACTAACACAAACTGGACCATTTTCTCACCATAAACTGACCAAACTAACACAACTGGACATTTTCTCACCATAACGTATCCAAACTAACACAACTTGAACCATGTTTCCAACCATAACTTATCCAAACTAAAACAAACTTGACCAATTTTCGCACCAGAAATTATCCAAACTAACACTAACGTGACCATTTTCTCACCATAACTTATCCAAACGAACACAAACTGCCCATGGTCTCCACCATAACTTATCCAAATAACACAAACTTGCCCATTTGCTCCCATAACTTACCCAAACACTAACACTAACTTGACCATTTCTCTCACCATAACTTATCCAAACTAACACAAACTTGCCCATTTTCTCACCATAACGTACCCAAACAACACTTACTGACCATTTTCTCACCATAACTTACCCAAACTAACACAAAACTTGCCCATTTTTTCGCACCATAACCTACCCAAAACTAACACTAACTTGACCATTTTCTCACCATAACTTATCCAAACTAACACTAACTTGCCCATTTTCTCACCATAACTTACCCAAACTAACACAAACATGCCCATTTTCTCACCATAACTTACCCAAACTAACGCTAACTTGCCCATTTTCTCACCATAACTTACCCAAACTAACACTAACTTGCCCATTTTCTCACCATAACTTGCCCAAACTAACACAAACTTGCCCATTTTCTCACCATAACTTGCCCACTAATGTAGGTGGACTCCTGGGATAGATTCTCCTTATATGCGAGTAAAAATGTTGGCAGTTGGCTCTAACGGGAATGTGTGTTATCACTTATTCACTTGACGCTAGGAGCCACTTCTTGTCTGATCGAATATTCACAGGTGGCAAAGCTAGCATCGAATAGATGAATTACTTATATACTTTATATCAATGCCACTGATATCAAATGAAAGCCCAGAACTCTAAGTTTTAGCAGCAAAATTTCAAATTTATCCAGTAAATCATCGTTTCCCAACCTGTTCGCAATTATATCGAGGGGTTCGCCAAAACTTTTCCGTAATGGCGTGTTTCGAGGTTAGGCCTATTATTGTTTCCTTCATTTCTCCGGCATTGTAATAATAATAATAATAATAATAATAATAATAATAATAATAATAATAAATTATTTATTATTATTATTATTTTAAAATTAAATTAACCCTATAATGCCCCTTGTTACATATGTGTAAGATCGGGAATTTATCATAAGTAATGCCACGAGTGATTTCCAAATTATCGATAAATTCACGACTCACTTCGTGAATTTATCTAGAGAATTTGGAAATCAAGAGTGACATTTGTTAGGACTATTTAACGAATAAAATTAAGCTGTTTACTTACAAATCGCTATTTAAATATAGTTATTTTAAAATATTTAAATAGCCTATTTAATGTAAACGGCGATGTTTGAAAACAAATGAGAAACGTTTGTTATGTTTCGTTTGTTCATCACTGCAACCAGATCATATTATTTATTGTCAAAGGATCGCAATATTGTAAGAATGCACCCTAGTGGAGAAATATATAACCAACATTTTAGGTATAAATTAATTTCTGATTTCCTATGGTGTATATATGTCAATTATATTTTTCAGCAACGTTATTTCCTGGGAAATAATTCGTTTAAGAAAGTGCAAACAGTGTTTTTTTTTGTGGTATAATCAATTGCTACAAATGTTTTTGTATTATCTCACGCAAGCAGTATCAACTGACATTCGTTCGCAATATTGTAAGAATGCACCCTAGTGGAGAAATTTATAACCAACGTTATAGTATAATTTAATTTCTGATGTCCTATGGTGTATATATGTCAATTAAACTTTTTCAGCAACGTTATTTCCTGGGAAATAATTCGTTTAAGAAAGTGCAAACAGTGTTTTTTTGTGGTATAATCAATTGCTACAAATGTTTTTGTATTATCTCACGCAAGCAGTATCAGCTGACATTCGTGCACTACATATACTTTTGTAGCCGTATTTCTCAGTTAAGTCACTGCAAAACAACGCTATGACCTATTCAGAATGATAAAAAAAGGAGGAGCTTTCTTTAATATGATAAACTTGTTTGATAAATTCGAGGTGAAACACGACTGTGATTGGTTGTAATTAAAAAAATCATTGAAATGTGATTGGTCATTGACTCCCATTAGGGCATGCGTTAAATAGTCACCTTATTTCCACAATAAATTAATATTTACCTGGAATGCCTGATTTACAGTTATGTAACAACGTTAGGAATGCATTTGATTTCGCTACAACGAGGCCTACACGTTGTGTAACTTTTAAACCGTAACTAGAGTAACTTTAGGTTTTAACCGTTAAGGATTAAGTTAATTTAAGGTTATTAAACCTTTTGCTTGTAATTAAATTTTATGCATGTCTACTGTGTGTATATTTAGAAGTTAGTGGTTTATATATTCAGGATGTTTCATAAAGGATGGCGCAAACTTAAATGGTTGAAAGTACACGATAATAGAAGCAACAATGTCCCAATAAACATGAGTCCGCAAACGAGCCGTTTGCGAGATAATTACGAATGTATGGTTACAAGCCGCCACTGACTTCATTGTAAACATCGCCCTAGTTAGTACAAATTAATTTGAATTTAGACTTTACTATTAATTTTTCATCTCATTTAGTTCACATTTCACAGTTCACTTCACTTATGGGTTACCTGTTAAATGAGATGTTAGTGTCTTCCTTGCATGTGGATGCAATACTGAGCTCGTCTCTGCAATGAATGTCGAATTCGTTCGAAAATCCCTGGACCATTTCTGAATTTTTGACAAGCACGTACAACTCTCTGCTCCAGTTCTTCAATCGTGTTAACGGGTGTGCTGTACACTTCGCTTTTGAGGTGACCCCAGACATAAAAATCCAAAGGATTTAGATCAGGTGATCTTGGAGGCCAAGGTACAGATCCACCTCGACCTATCCATCTTTGGCCGTATCTGCGCGTTAGATGCCGTCTCACAGCAGCAGCAAAATGTGCCGGAGCTCCATCATGCATGTACCACAAACTCCGACGTTGCTGAAGGGAAACATCCTCAAGCAATCCTGGAAGATGACGCCGCAGAAACCTAAGGTACCTCCATCCATTAAGGTTTGATGGAAGAATGTGTGGCCCAATGAGATAATCACCTAGTACGATGTTACAAACAATGACGTCAGTGGCGGCTTGTAACCATACATTTGTAATTATCTCGCAAACGGATCGTTTGCGGACCCATGTTTATTGGGACATTGTTGCTTCTATTATCGTGTACTTTCAACCATTTAAGTTTGCGCCATCCTTTATGAAACACCCTGTATACATATGCTACAACCCGTGTTTCACCAATGGTATATCACGGGATATTTACAATTTTACAATTGTTCAATTATTTTTCTGGTTCTGTAGTTGACGGAAGATCCTCGTAAGAAATTCTGTAACGTTGACTGTGTTAAAGTGGAACTTCAGAATATTTGGCGGAGTAGCAATTTGTAGTATAGCTGGTCGATCTCTGGAGAACATGTTGCATTCAGTCATCAGATGGCAGTTGCAATAAGGTGAAGCAGTTTTGCTCATTTTGTGTAGGTAGGAAGACAGAAATATACCAAATTTACTTCGGCAGAACATACAAAATATTTACAAAGACAACACCATAAAGATTAAATTAAATAACCGATTTTCTGAAGAAGGAATTATAAATCGTGGTGTGAGACAAGGCTGCCCCCTATCCCCTACACTCTTTGCAATTTATATCAATGAAGTAATATGTTGCTGGAACAAAAAATATAAATTTGGAATAAGAATATCAGAAAATAGAAAATTAAACACAATGTTGTTTGCAGATGACCAAATAATAATAGCAAATTCCGAAGATAATCTACAGAAAGGTCTGTATGAACTTAACAAAATTACAGAAGAATATGGATTAAAGATATCTACAGAAAAAACAAAAATTATGGCATTTCAAGGTGTAGATCCTGTCAGAAGTAAAATTGTACTGGACAATAAAATTTTGGAGCAGGTGAATAATTTTACATATCTACGATGCAATATCTCATATGAAGAAGAAAAGGATGTAAATGCACAAATATCTAAATTTTTAAGAATTTTAGGGTTAATAAATTCTATCTTCATGCCACAGTTAGTCCAAAAGCATTCAAGACTGAAAGTGTATAAAACACTGGCTCTTCCAACTCTTTTGTATGGTAGCGAAGTATGGACGTTGAAACAGAAGGATATACGGAGACTTAGATCTGCTGAAATGAGATATCTTCGGAGGACTGCAGGATACACACTGCTAGATCACAAAAAAAAAGAAGATATCTTAGAAGAATTACACATGGAATCTTTAGAAAACAAAATTTCTGATTATAAGTCAAGATGGATGCAACATGTTCATCGAATGGAAGATCACAGAATACCCAAACAAATGTTAAGATATCAACCTGCAGGAAGAAGAAGACCAGGACGTCCACTCAAAAGACTTTTAGATGGTGTTTCTCTTGAGGCCGAAACAGGTCAACAAATGGCCTAAATTCGTGAATGTACTATGATGATGATGATGAGGATTTAAATAGTCCATGGTTGGTGAGAAATTGTGTGGTTATATAGTTAGGCCATAGGGATAGGGACAGTCCATAGGGTATGTTGGGGATGAACATGTGGTATGGAAGGCGTCATTTGATTTGGTGTAAATTATAGTATTCTTTTAATAACTGCTTGACTCGTGTTATAGGGATCGAGTTGTAGTCGATAGTAGTTTTGTAGCTAGCGGCTATTTTAGCCAGATAGTCAGAGTAGGGTGCGTGTAGGCAGACACTTTTGAAATCCAGAATGGGTTGAAGCGAGGAGATGCACTATCTCCTGTACTATTTAATTTTGTACTAGAGCATGCCATTACATCTTTAGAGAATGAGGAAGGCTTACAACTGAATGGTATTAATAAGCTGTTAGTTTATGCTGATGATGTAGTACTACTGGCCGATAGCGAGGAGGTACTAGAGGCCAACACGCACACACTATTGAGTAACACTAAGAAATTAGGACTGGAAGTAAATATCAGTAAAACTAAATATATGGTCACACGTAGAAATTCAGTATATAATAGAAATGGACAGCTAATGACAAATGAGGGAAATTTTGAGGAAGTGGCTGAATTCAAATACCTAGGAACAATAATCACAAATAGGAATGAGATGCGCAAAGAAGTTAAACATAGGCTCAATTCTGGAAATGCATGCTATTATGCATTGCAGAGACTTTTGACGTCCCAACTCCTTTCAAAAAACTGAAAATATATAAAACTATTATTCTACCAGTTATATTATATGGGTGCGAAACATGGACTCTTACTTTAAGGGAGGAAAGGAGATTACGAGTATTTGAGAATAAAGTTCTTAGGAAAATTTTTGGACCAAAGAGAGATGAACAGACAGGTGAATGGAGAAGACTACATAACAGTGAACTACATGGCCTTTATAGGAAGCCAGATATAATAAGAACAGTTAAGTCTCGTAGACTGCGATGGGCAGGACATGTTGCACGTATGGGGAATGAAAGACGTGCATGGAAACTTCTTGTAAGAAAGCCAGAAGGAAAACGCCCAGTTGGTAGAGCAAAAATGAGGTGGGAGAACAACATTAACTATGATTTGAGGGAAGTAGATTATACAGGGAATGATTGGAAAGCATTAGCTCAGGATAGGGATGTATGGAGAGCTTATGTCCGCGCGGTCATGAACGGGTTCGATAGTGCCAGTGAGTAAGTAAGTCAGCTCTCTCATTCCCTCGAAGACCTGCGTGGTTCACCCAACTCAGATCGTTGTAGAAGGGGTTCGCGAGTCGAAAAAGGGTTGGGAACCGCTGCAATTAATGGTGTAGGATTTATAAAGATTATCTCTGTCTGGTGTGACTACAGTATAATGCCCCTTAAAATATGTACAGTTGCATTACTTCCTATCGTTATGTAAAATAGTATAGTGTGACGTGATAAAATCTAGAATTCTCTCTGTTAATTCTTAAACGGCACATTCTATAGAATACCGTGTTATGCCGAAAGCTTTTAGTTATGTCGAATAATTATCTAATTTACGTGTAGAAAGTTAATTATGCGAAATGTTAGAAATAACTTCCTTAAAAATCCATGGGAACCGAAACATTTATATTAAAGTTCATAAACATAGGCCTACACACAGTGGATTAGTTCCTTTCTGCAGTTGTTTCCTCTTGTAGTCATATTGGGTTTAGTTTAACATTTTTTGTATGAGATTAAGGGTGGCGATGGGTGGAAAATTGACTATCTGAGATCAAAATTGGCATTTTTGTTTTTTTTACTAGAAAATAGCCTGTGCTCTAATGTATGTGTTGGCAAAGTTTCAGAGACCTATGGCGCTTCTAAGTGCCCTAAATTACGTCAGAGTTAAAAGGCTGCGCCAGTTAAATGCCACCTGCATGCAAACCTTTAAACTTGTTTTCCCACACTTTTATTTCCACTGCATTTTTCTACATTCAAAATTGAATGGAATTCAGAAATTTTGTCCTAGAAGGTTCAAATTTTTACTACATGTTCCAAAAACAATGGGTAACAAAGTAGTGCATGGATTTCATGATTGAAGTAGTATTTTAAGAAATAAAATGTATGCAATTACTATTTTTTTTTGTAATTCCACTTATGAGGCGCAACATTATTTTTTTCTCCCTTTGTATGCATATTATAAGAATTCTAATGCTTGGCGTTTTTCTAAATGTTTTAGGGGTCTTGTAGAAAAAATCAGACAATTTTACTAAAAAATTGTAGAACCCATTTAATTATAATATATGCAAATTTTTAGAATATAATATTTAATAACTCATAAAATAAATGTCTCACAAGAATGAAACTTAAACACATCATTATATATCATGCAGTAAATGTTTGTACAAAAATGAGGTCTATACCTCAAAAAAATGTACAAAATAGAAATTTCACCCATCACTCTGCTCAACAGCAACAACCTGAAATCTTGCAGAAATTATTATTTAACAATATAGGGACTTGGTCAAGAACTAATTCAACACGTAAAAAAAAATTGACTACAACCATAAATCATCATAAGTAATGCCACGACTCATGAAGTGAGGAGTGAATTTATCTACAGAATTTGGAAATCAAGAGTGGCATTTATTAGGACTATTTAACGAATAAAATTAAGCTGTTTACTCACAAATCATTGTTTAATTATACTTATTTTAAAATATTTATATATTTAATGTAAACGGCGATGTTTGAAAACAAATCAGAAATGTGAGGTTATGTTCATTCACTGCTACTTGATCATATTATTTATTGCCAAATAAGATCGCAATATTGTAAGAGTGCACCCAAGTGGAGAAATAATGAAACACATCAAACTATATATCATAATCAACATTACGGGTTATTCATTTATTTTTTTAGTAAACAACTCAGTAAAATCAAGGAATATTTTCATTATTTGCTATATTCAATGTATTTGTTGCAGAAAAATAATGCTTTGACCTGTTCAGAAAAGGAGGAGCTTTCTTTATCACAAAAGCAGGAGCTGATAAAGAGAAATCGATAAAGGGCGAGGTGAAACACGACCGTCATTGGTTGTAAAACAACATTCATTGAAACGTGATTGGTCATTGACTAGCATTTGTGGCATGAGTTAAATAATCATAGAAATTAATAAACTTGATCAGAGATAATCGTAATAAAATTAAAATTGGAACCTATGTCCGCGTTTCTTGATGGTTATATTTTTACGGTGACAGATCGTCACTCTTTTTCTGTCCGGCTTCGACCTGTCTGGCAGCAATGCTACCGCCGGCGCGCAGGACATGTGGTACGAATGGGGAATGAAAGAGGAACACTTGAAAAACTTTCGAAAAAAATACGGAATTGTCGTATTTTATTTAATCGTATTACGGACCGCAGACAAACGTCACATTTACAAAGGATGTTACGGTATTTCCAAGTCGACAAATATTAAGGCTAGTCATTAGGACTCTATTATATTTATATATGTTATCATATCACTTCGCCTATTTTTTCATCCACCAGCCGCCACTGATCTTTACCATGTCCTGATGGAGTGATTTGCTTGCTTAACTCTCAAATTGGCAAAACACACATTTCGTCTGTTAGATATTTGAATGTGGCGGACCGCAGTGAAAATGGAATCTTGTATAACTGTTATTATTACGTAAATTGTATAATTAGACGCATATTTAAGTGGTTTATTTTTGTTCGTTGTCTTCTGATTTATTTAAAATATTAAATTAACTGAACCAACTGTTGTATCTAAAATGATAGATTACGAATTTAAGGGTTAAATGACCCCGTGAGCATTGCTGCCGAAAGGGTTACCCATGCCGGAAAAGAGTGCGTCACATGTATTAGTGAGTCGGTGAAGTGAAGTGTTGTCATTTTGTGCAGGGGTCAGAGGTCTTCTCTATATCGAATAATACTGCAGTAGTTTATCTGTTTACGTATCCTTGTGTGATGTCACCGGACATTCGTAGTATTTGTAGAGTTGTGGAGTGCTCTGATTAAAACCAACTTGTGTGACAGGTAGGCCTATGTCTTCTATGATGTGTGGTTTTACTCCATACAGTAGTAGTATACCTTATCCGCTCTTAAGGCCGCATGCAAATACATTAGTCTCTGGTGAGTTGAGTTTTCCGTGAGAACGTGCAAAGTTCGAATTGGCGAATCGCCAACTGGTCATGCATGAAAGTAGTTTTTTTTCGTAATATTGGCAAGAAATTACCCAGAATTCTCAGCGATAAAACCACTTCCGTTATTTTCGTCTGCTAGAGGAACGCATTTACGCTTGCGTCCCGCAAATAATAACATACACGACGACGTCTGCGTCGCGCGATATTACGCCGATTCTCTTGTTCTTCCAGTTGAATTCTTTGGTAGACTCTATCAAATTCCTCTTCTCCGCGTATACCGAAGTCTTCAAGATCCGACATCTTGCATAAAGCAGCAAGGTACGCAGCAAGGTTTAAAAGTACATCGGTTCCCATCGGGTTGCTCACGATTCGTTTCTCTGCTAAGTCACCTCGCCAGGTAGCTTAGGAATTTCAACAATTATTATCGCATGAACAGATTTTTGAGTACGCAAAAACGTATTTGGATGCAACTTTCTCAGCAGAGAACGACTTTTACGGTCTAATGCGTTCATATATACGACCCGTAGAGTGATCCTAAAGCGGCCCCTACGCGATCAGTATTTACGTCAATATATTGCACAATATTTTGTACAATAGTATAACTTGGCCAACCCACACGGTGCAATATTATTGCTCAATACATTAGTTCGCGGGTGATTCTTGTGCAGTCAACATGTTTATTCCAACATTGTTAACGTAGAACTGAAGTAGCATTGCGCAATATTGCCAACAGACGACGCAATATTTACTAGATTGCACAATAAAAATCAAACTGTTTTTGATTGACTCAATATATTGCGCAATCTTTCAATGTGATCTACAGGCGCTCAGTATTATTGTACAATGCCAATTATTGTGCAATATATTGACGTAAATATTGATCGTGTAAGGGTCGGTTTGCATAAACAAAAGTCAATTGTATCCTTTCGTCGTTCGCGCCACAATTACTGTCACATTGACAGGGAACACGTGTGAATTATATAAGACATGTAATCGTTGAATGGGGTAGATTACAAGAAAGCTGGTGAGATTTTTCACTGAACTTGTCAAATACATTTAAAATAACTGTTTTTTTTATCACTAGTCAAAGGTTTGCCAGACTTGTGTTTTAAAAATTTATTTGGCGACATAGTAACAAACCTCGACACAGTCAGCCATTTTGTTGCATCATAATCGACTGAAGCATGACTCAAATGCATCATCCATATGTAATAAACTATTTTAAGTTGTAATTATTGATTAGGCATATTTTAGAATATTTTCTATGTTTTGAATATTATTATTTTCATTCACGAAGAAAGCAAGTACGTATATTCAGAGGACATATTTTTAATTTAATGAAGGGAACTGTTTTTTCGTGTACATGTTGTTTCTACAACGTACGTCAGTGTTCATAACCAATGAAAAGCGAGCAGGTCACGTGGTTTTGTTTTGATGATGATCACTTTAACAGTTGCTACGTGGTCTAGGAGGCTTATAGGGAGGTAATTTTGAGGAAAAAGTGAGTTTTTGCTGGGTTTTAGGTTTGACTTGATTTAGCATATTTGAAAGATTCAGGAAAATTTCGTAGGATAAGTGCTAAAACATATAGTTTCTTTACACGCGCTGGACTAGTGGTTATGCTCCTTGCTTCTAATCCCGAGGGTCGCGGGTTCAAACCGGCCGCGGTCAATGAAATTTTAATTTTTTACTTAATACAGGCTTTCCACTTTACAGCAGTTTGCCTTTGATTCCTACTTTCCAGAGATTCCTATCTTCCCATTGACCACCTTCCATACCCCTCTTCATCATGGCATCATATATTCCCTCTTCTAGTTCTCCCCCTCTTCCTTCTGCCTGGCACCATCCAAACCGACACCTGTTTAGGCCACTGGTCTTCCGACATCCGTTGTACATGTCCATACCACTGTAGAGCTCTCTTTGTTATCCTATCGATAACAGTTTCTTGTGCATCCATTTCTTGTCTGATATATGTATTTCGAATATGCTGTAGCCTGGATATTCTCATTCGTCTCCATAATCCATCCATTTCTGTCGCCAAGATTCTTTTCTGCATCCTTTCATTTATTGTCCAGCTTTCTGATCCGTATGTAAGTATACTTTCTATTATTGTCTGTATAATCTCTTTTTTCCTTGTTTTTCTGGTCAACATTTCTATTCCATAAAATACCATTCAGGGATCTAATCGCCTTCCTTGCACAATTTACTCTGTTAATAGTATCTTTTTCACAAGTACCAGATTTATCTATTATAGATCCAAGATATTTAAAATTTTTTAGGATGGAAAAATCTAAGGAGCAAGTCCTCCGGAGAGTGATCCGTAGTCTGAAGATTTTCAGGCTCGTAAAAAATCTTTAAGCCTGAATAAAGAGGTCTCTAAGCAAAATTTACCGATCTCAAACATCCTAGTAATACCTTAGTTGCCTGGTAGATGTCTCAATGAGTCGGTGTGTTGACCGCATACCACTTATGCCATCTTTGGCCTAATAGGATAACTAAAATGAACATGGCCTACTAACTCCTGACAAACGAGAGGCTATAGCTCAACAATGGGCTACGCCATTAATGGTCATTAAATGTAAGAATCCTTTCCGTGGAAGTTGTTTCAGTACAGTGGTTGTAGACCCAATTCTGGCACGTCCTGGTGCTTTGTCTGTGGGGAATCTTTTGACTTCAGGAGTCGTTAGAGTCAAGTTGGTTGACGGTGGAGTGCGTAGGATTGTTGTTGTTCTTGTCTTCTGATCCGCTTACACTGCCAATAAGAATCAAAAACTTTACTGGAGATAAAAAAAATACCCACTCTGTATGACCAATACCGGTTCTGTACTTATTTATTCTGAACTTTACCTGTTACGTACATCAGTGAAAGTGTTAATGCAAGATTTGTTTACTGCATTTAGCATGGCGTTAATAAACATATTTTTTAAATCCTTGGATATTTTAACGTTCCTAGTTGCAGGGTAAGAGGTCTCAGGTTCGATTTCTGGTCTTGGACATTTGAATATTTCTGTAAAAATAAATATCCACGTTAAAGTAGGATTTGGGAGCGTGTGAATATCTGTGTTTTAGTATAATTGAACAGAGCAAAACTAAAGTATAAATAAATTAAAAGGAAAAAAAGGTTATCAAAAAGTCCGTTACGCAGGAATTGCGTAAACTAACTGAATTCCTCAGCAAGTTGAAGGCCGCGAATCTCGGGACCAGAAGCAAGGAGCATAATCACTAGTCCACCGTGGCCGATCTGTATAATCTACTTCCTTCAAATCTTGGTTAATATTATTCCCCTACCTTAATCTTAGTCTACCAACTGGGAGTTTTCCTTCTGGTTTTCCAACAAGAAGCTTCCATGCTCCACTTTAATTCCCCATTCGTGCCATGTCCTGCTCGTCGTAGCTTATGAGACTTAATTCTTCTTATATTATCTCATTTCCCTTAAATGTAATATAGTTCAGTAGCCACTTTTCAGGTGAAGTGAGTGAAGAGCCACTTCACCTATATTCCAAATATATAGAACAGTACAAGTATTTAATTAAATTAAATCATTTATTTATTTGCTAATACCCGGCGTGCGCTGCTACGCCTAAATAAATGAACATTTATGTGCTTTTATGTTTAGTTGAATAAGTGAAAGGAAAAATAATTATAAATTTATATTTTTAGATACCCCGTGCTGATTACCCGGTGTTGCCCGGGAATCTACTTATCACGATCTTGACGTAAATGAGCTGAAATACGAAAATTAATGTTTTTATGTTTAGTTAAATAAGTGAAAGGAAAAATTAATATCGTAATTATTTTTAGATACCCCGTGCTGATTACCCGGTGTTGCCCCGGGAATCTACTTATCACGATCTTGACATAAATGAGCTGAAATACGAAAATTAACGTGTTTTATGTTTAGTTAAATAAGTAAAAGGAAAAATTAATATCGTAATTATTTTTAGATACCCCGTGCTGATTACCCGGTGTTGCCCCGGGAATCTACTTATCACGATCTTGACATAAATGAGCTGAAATACGAAAATTAACGTGTTTTATGTTTAGTTAAATAAGTAAAAGGAAAAATTAATATCGTAATTATTTTTAGATACCCCGTGCTGATTACCCGGTGTTGCCCCGGGAATCTACTTATCACGATCTTGACGTAAATGAGCTGAAATACGAAAATTAATGTTTTTATGTTTAGTTAAATAAGTGAAAGGAAAAATTAATATCGTAATTATTTTTAGATACCCCGTGCTGATTACCCGGTGTTGCCCCGGGAATCTACTTAGAACGATTTTGCCGTAAATGAGTTGAAATACTAAAATTAATGTTTTTCATGTTTAGTTAAAGAAGTGAAAAGGAAAAAGTAATATCGTAATTATTTTTAGATACCCCGTGCTGATACCCGGTGTTGCCCCGGGAATCTACTTATCACGATCTTGACGTAAATGAGCTTAAATACGAAAATTAATGTTTTTATGTTTAGTTAAATAAGTGAAAGGAAAAATTAATATCGTAATTATTTTTAGATACACCGTGCTGATTACCCGGTGTTGCCCCGGGAATCTACTTATCACGATCTTGACGTAAATGAGCTTAAATACGAAAATTAATGTTTTTATGTTTAGTTAAATAAGTGAAAGGAAAAATTAATATCGTAATTATTTTTAGATACCCGTGCTGATTACCCGGTGTTGCCCCGGGAATCTACTTATCACGATCTTGACGTAAATGAGCTTAAATACGAAAATTAATGTTTTTATGTTTAGTTAAATAAGTGAAAGGAAAAATTAATATCGTAATTATTTTTAGATACCCCGTGCTGATTACCCGGTGTTGCCCCGGGAATCTACTTATCACGATCTTGACGTAAATGAGCTTAAATACTAAAATTAATGTTTTTATGTTTAGTTAAATAAGTGAAAGGAAAAATTAATATCGTAATTATTTTTAGATACCCCGTGCTGATTACCCGGTGTTGCCCCGGGAATCTACTTATCACGATCTTGACGTAAATGAGCTTAAATACGAAAATTAATGTTTTTATGTTTAGTTAAATAAGTGAAAGGAAAAATTAATATCGTAATTATTTTTAGATACCCCGTGCTGATTATCCGGTGTTGCCCCGGGAATCTACTTATCACGATCTTGACGTAAATGAGCTTAAATACGAAAATTAATGTTTTTATGTTTAGTTAAATAAGTGAAAGGAAAAATTAATATCGTAATTATTTTTAGATACCCGTGCTGATTACCCGGTGTTGCCCCGGGAATCTACTTATCACGATCTTGACGTAAATGAGCTGAAATACGAAAATTAATGTTTTTATGTTTAGTTAAATAAGTGAAAGGAAAAATTAATATCGTAATTATTTTTAGATACCCCGTGCTGATTACCCGGTGTTGCCCCGGGAATCTACTTATCACGATCTTGACGTAAATGAGCTGAAATACGAAAATTAACGTGTTTTATGTTTAGTTAAAGAAGTAAAAGGAAAAATTAATATCGTAATTATTTTTAGATACCCCGTGCTGATTACCCGATGTTGCCCCGGGAATCTACTTATCACGATCTTGACATAAATGAGCTGAAATACTAAAATTAATGTGTTTCATGTTTAGTTAAAGAAGTGAAAGGAAAAATTAATTTCGTAATTATTTTTAGATACCCCGTGCTGATTACCCGATGTTGCCCCGGGAATCTACTTATCACGATCTTGACATAAATGAGCTGAAATACGAAAATTAACGTGTTTTATGTTTAGTTAAAGAAGTAAAAGGAAAAATTAATATCGTAATTATTTTTAGATACCCCGTGCTGATTACCCGATGTTGCCCGGGAATCTACTTATCACGATCTTGACATAAATGAGCTGAAATACGAAAATTAACGTGTTTTATGTTTAGTTAAAGAAGTAAAAGGAAAAATTAATATCGTAATTATTTTTAGATACCCCGTGCTGATTACCCGATGTTGCCCCGGGAATCTACTTATCACGATCTTGACATAAATGAGCTGAAATACGAAAATTAACGTGTTTTATGTTTAGTTAAAGAAGTAAAAGGAAAAATTAATATCGTAATTATTTTTAGATACCCCGTGCTGATTACCCGATGTTGCCCCGGGAATCTACTTATCACGATCTTGACATAAATGAGCTGAAATACGAAAATTAACGTGTTTTATGTTTAGTTAAAGAAGTAAAAGGAAAAATTAATATCGTAATTATTTTTAGATACCCCGTGCTGATTACCCGATGTTGCCCCGGGAATCTACTTATCACGATCTTGACATAAATGAGCTGAAATACGAAAATTAACGTGTTTTATGTTTAGTTAAGAAGTAAAAGGAAAAATTAATATCGTAATTATTTTTAGATACCCCGTGCTGATTACCCGGTGTTGCCCCGGGAATCTACTTATCACGATCTTGACATAAATGAGCTGAAATACGAAAATTAACGTGTTTTATGTTTAGTTAAATAAGTAAAAGGAAAAATTAATATCGTAATTATTTTTAGATACCCCGTGCTGATTACCCGGTGTTGCCCCGGGAATCTACTTATCACGATCTTGACGTAAATGAGCTGAAATACGAAAATTAATGTTTTTATGTTTAGTTAAATAAGTGAAAGGAAAAATTAATATCGTAATTATTTTTAGATACCCCGTGCTGATTACCCGGTGTTGCCCCGGGAATCTACTTATCACGATTTTGACGTAAATGAGTTGAAATACTAAAATTAATGTGTTTCATGTTTAGTTAAAGAAGTGAAAGGAAAAATTAATATCGTAATTATTTTTAGATACCCCGTGCTGATTACCCGGTGTTGCCCCGGGAATCTACTTATCACGATCTTGACGTAAATGAGCTTAAATACGAAAATTAATGTTTTTATGTTTAGTTAAATAAGTGAAAGGAAAAATTAATATCGTAATTATTTTAGATACCCCGTGCTGATTACCCGGTGTTGCCCCGGGAATCTACTTATCACGATCTTGACGTAAATGAGCTTAAATACGAAAATTAATGTTTTTATGTTTAGTTAAATAAGTGAAAGGAAAAATTAATATCGTAATTATTTTTAGATACCCCGTGCTGATTACCCGGTGTTGCCCCGGGAATCTACTTATCACGATCTTGACGTAAATGAGCTTAAATACGAAAATTAATGTTTTTATGTTTAGTTAAATAAGTGAAAGGAAAAATTAATATCGTAATTATTTTTAGATACCCCGTGCTGATTACCCGGTGTTGCCCCGGGAATCTACTTATCACGATCTTGACGTAAATGAGCTTAAATACTAAAATTAATGTTTTTATGTTTAGTTAAATAAGTGAAAGGAAAAATTAATATCGTAATTATTTTAGATACCCCGTGCTGATTACCCGGTGTTGCCCCGGGAATCTACTTATCACGATCTTGACGTAAATGAGCTTAAATACGAAAATTAATGTTTTTATGTTTAGTTAATAAGTGAAAGGAAAATTAATATCGTAATTATTTTTAGATACCCCGTGCTGATTACCCGGTGTTGCCCCGGGAATCTACTTATCACGATCTTGACGTAAATGAGCTTAAATACGAAAATTAATGTTTTTATGTTTAGTTAAATAAGTGAAAGGAAAAATTAATATCGTAATTATTTTTAGATACCCCGTGCTGATTACCGGTGTTGCCCCGGGAATCTACTTATCACGATCTTGACGTAAATGAGCTGAAATACGAAAATTAATGTTTTTATGTTTAGTTAAATAAGTGAAAGGAAAAATTAATATCGTAATTATTTTTAGATACCCCGTGCTGATTACCCGGTGTTGCCCCGGGAATCTACTTATCACGATCTTGACGTAAATGAGCTGAAATACGAAAATTAACGTGTTTTATGTTTAGTTAAAGAAGTAAAAAGGAAAAATTAATATCGTAATTATTTTTAGATACCCCGTGCTGATTACCCGATGTTGCCCCGGGAATCTACTTATCACGATCTTGACATAAATGAGCTGAAATACTAAAATTAATGTGTTTCATGTTTAGTTAAAGAAGTGAAAGGAAAAATTAATTTCGTAATTATTTTTAGATACCCCGTGCTGATTACCCGATGTTGCCCCGGGAATCTACTTATCACGATCTTGACATAAATGAGCTGAAATACGAAAATTAACGTGTTTATGTTTAGTTAAAGAAGTAAAAGGAAAAATTAATATCGTAATTATTTTTAGATACCCCGTGCTGATTACCCGATGTTGCCCCGGGAATCTACTTATCACGATCTTGACATAAATGAGCTGAAATACGAAAATTAACGTGTTTTATGTTTAGTTAAAGAAGTAAAAGGAAAATTAATATCGTAATTATTTTTAGATACCCCGTGCTGATTACCCGATGTTGCCCCGGGAATCTACTTATCACGATCTTGACATAAATGAGCTGAAATACGAAAATTAACGTGTTTATGTTTAGTTAAAGAAGTAAAAGGAAAAATTAATATCGTAATTATTTTTAGATACCCCGTGCTGATTACCCGATGTTGCCCCGGGAATCTACTTATCACGATCTTGACATAAATGAGCTGAAATACGAAAATTAACGTGTTTTATGTTTAGTTAAAGAAGTAAAAGGAAAAATTAATATCGTAATTATTTTTAGATACCCCGTGCTGATTACCCGATGTTGCCCCGGGAATCTACTTATCACGATCTTGACATAAATGAGCTGAAATACGAAAATTAACGTGTTTTATGTTCAGTTAAAGAAGTAAAAGGAAAAATTAATATCGTAATTATTTTTAGATACCCCGTGCTGATTACCCGATGTTGCCCCGGGAATCTACTTATCACGATCTTGACATAAATGAGCTGAAATACGAAAATTAACGTGTTTTATGTTTAGTTAAAGAAGTAAAAGGAAAAATTAATATCGTAATTATTTTTAGATACCCCGTGCTGATTACCCGATGTTGCCCCGGGAATCTACTTATCACGATCTTGACATAAATGAGCTGAAATACGAAAATTAATGTGTTTCATGTTTAGTTAAAGAAGTGAAAGGAAAAATTAATTTCGTAATTATTTTTAGATACCCCGTGCTGATTACCCGATGTTGCCCCGGGAATCTACTTGTCACGATCTTGACGTAAATGAGCTGAAATATGAAAAATAATGTGTTTTATGCTTAGTTAAATAAGCGAAAGGAAAAATTAATATCGTAATTATTTTTAGATGCCCCGTGCTGTTTACCCGGCGTTGTTCGGAAATCTACTCATCCCGATCTTCTTGGCATAAATGAGCTGAAAGACAAAAAATAATGTACTTTTATAAGATTCATGATGTGTTCCGTTGAGGTATTATTCAAAATTAAAATATAAAATTATGGAACAATCACCTGAAAAGTCCGTTTCCTCAACTTAATTAATTATTTTACTATAGCGCTTTCGGGACTTGCCCCATCATCGGCAGGATGATGGGACAAGTCCCGAAAGCGCTACAGTTAAATGATTAATTAAGTTGAGGAGACGGACCTTTCAGGTGAATGTTCCATAATTTTATATTTTAAAAATTTATGTACTTCTTATGATTAGTTGAATAAATAAAATAAAAAATAGTTATAAATGTATATCGTAATTATTTTAAGATTCCCCGTGCTGATTACCCGGTGTTGCCCGGGAATCTATTTATCTCGATCTTCTTGGCACAAATGAGCTAAAATACAAAATCCGTTATTGTGAGTTATCCATAAAAGAATACCCGTCATGTGCTGCTATGCTTGCACGGAAATCCACGTACTTGTCTCGAACTTCTTGACATCAATGAAAGACAAAAATGGTTATTGTGAGTTATCCGTAAGAGATAAACATATGCTGTCGCGGACTTTTTTGTAGAGCTTTTTGAGATATTCAATTTTGTGTATTTGTTATGATTTAGGCAGCGTAAGCCATTTAAGCGTCCAAAGAGCTATTTTTTTCACGTTTTCCACTACAAAGGGCGATTTTTAAGGGTGTATGAGTTGAGTATCACAACTCTTTTATAGCCTATGTTCATCTCGGGAATCTCCTGAACATTTTGCAAAATAACCCATCACAATCGGATCAACGGTATGGCCGCGCATAAAGTACGAACGAACGAACGAACAAACAAACAATCAAACACACATATATAAGAAGATTTATTATCTTCCTCTGAAAAAAGAATGTCTGTTTTACGTCAGCTTGTTAAGAACAGTGGCTGTTGATAGTTCACACGGTGTCCGCTAGAGCGTTTCTACCACAGTGAACTGAACTAAAATTAAATGGGTTATATCTTTTATACTTAACAACTTTGGGAAAATAATTTTGCCTTCTAACGGTTGCTATGGCAACCGTAACACAAACAGATATTAAGGATATGGAGACCATAGGGAAACGGTTCCAGACTTCTAAATTTTCATTGGGGGTGAAGACGTGGTGTATGTTCCAGCGAAACACTTCAGCACTTAAATTGGATCTGTGTAGGACAATAAGGGTGTTTTTGGTTTAGTACGTTGTCTTCAGTTGGCGCCAAAGTATCTACTTTTTAGATATCGCTTTAGTTTGGACTCAATGGGGAGCCTCGCGTCATAGGAAGCCAAAGCTCCTGGGTTCAACCCCCAGTCTGAGCATAGGCCTATATTTATCTCTTGAAATATAATTTGTAGCTAAATTATATAATAATAATAATAATAATAATAATAATAATAATAATAATAATGTCTTATTTATTCTGGCAGTGTTAAGGCCATAAGGCCTTCTCTTCCACTCAGCCAGCACAAATACAAATAAATATTTGACAAATATAGATATACACTATACTAATTATAAACAGTTAAAGATACATTAAATGTAGCAATGTAAATGTCATGTACAAACAACATTTTATAGGGTAATAACAATAATAATACTTACAATAATAATAATAATAATAATAATAATAATAATAATAATAATAATAATAATAATAATCTGAAAATATATAAAACTATTATATCTACCAGTTATACTATATGGGTGCGAAACATGGACTCTTACTTTAAGGGAGGAAAGGAGATTACAAGTATTTGAGAATAAAGTACTTAGGAAAATTTTTGGACCAAAGAGAGATGAACAGACAGGTGAATGGAGAAGACTACATAACAATGAACTACATGGTCTTTATAGGAAGCCAGATATAATAAGAACACTTAAGTCTCGTAGACTGCGATGGGCAGGACATGTTGCACGTATGGGGAATGAAAGACTTGCATGGAAACTTCTTGTAGGAAAGCAAGAGGAAAAACGGCCAGTGAGTTAGTTAGTTAAATTGGTTTTATTTCTTAAAATACAAATAGCATATCACTTCTCATTACACCAGGCTTGTTCAGTAGTGCTGCCAAGTCATTGAACCTTCATAAAAAAATCTTGGTTTGAACAATGCTCATGATAATGCTGTGGCGTGACGTTACAAAAAATGTTTCGTTGGGAAAAGTTTCTTGCCTTTATCTTTGAATTATTTGTTATTTTTTATGGGGTTTAAACTTTTTTGCCGTATGTTTTGTTTAGTAATAAATTTGGTGTCTAGAATAAACAAGGGTTTGTGACTTTCAAAATGTTGCGCGTGCTTTAAATAAGCATAAAGACTCTGAAGAGCATTTGAAGTGACGTTTGCAGTTGAAAACTTTTGAAAAAAAAATCGTAATACAATCGCAGATGCTCTAAGGGAAACTGCAAGACTGTGAACTCTTCGAGTTAATAAATGTGTTTCTGTGAATTGACAATTCTTGACGCTAGTCATTAGGACTGTACTATATTTAAATATGTCATCACTTCACCTATTTTTTCATCCACCAGCCGCCACTGATGTAGTTTATTATCATTATTGTTATTATTATTATTATACTTGTTATTTTTGTTCTTGTTGTTATTGTTATAATTGTTGTTATAGTTATAATTGTTGTTATTATTATAATTGTTGTTATTGTTATAATTGTTATTGTTATAATTGTTGTTATTGTTATAATTGTTATTGTTATAATTGTTGTTATTATTATAATTGTTGTTATTGTTATAATTGTTATTGTTATAATTGTTGTTATTATTATAATTGTTGTTATTGTTATAATTGTTATTGTTATAATTGTTGTTATTGTTATAATTGTTGTTATTGTTATAATTGTTGTGATTGTTATAATTGTTGTTATTGTTATAATTGTTGTTATTGTTATAATCGTTGTTATTGTTACAATCGTTGTTATTGTTACAATTGTTGTTATTGTTATAATTGTTGTTATTGTTATAATTGTTGTTATTGTTATAATTGTTGTTATTGTTATAATTGTTGTTATTGTTATAATTGTTGTTATTGTTATAATTGTTGTTATTGTTATAATTGTTATTGTTATAATTGTTGTTATTGTTATAATTGTTGTTATTGTTATAATTGTTGTGATTGTTATAATTGTTGTTATTGTTATTATTGTTGTTATTGTTATTATTGTTATTATTATTCTTGTTATTGTTGTTATTGTTATTATTGTTGTTTTTGTTATTATTGTTATTGTTGTTATTGTTATTATTATTGTTATTATTGTAATTGTTATTATTCTTGTTATTGTTATTGTTATTATTGTTATTGTTATTATTGCCATTGTTGTTATTGTTATTATTGTTGTTATTATTGTTATTGTTGTTATTATTGTTATTGTTGTTATTATTGTTATTGTTGTTATTATTGTTATTGTTGTTATTATTGTTATTATTAGTGTTGTTATTGTTATTATTGTTGTTATTGTTGTATTATTGTTATTGTTATTATTGTTGTTATTGTTATTCTTGTTATTGTTATTATTGTTGTTATTGTTATTCTTGTTATTGTTATTATTATTGTTATTATTGTCATTGTTATTATTGTTATTGTTATTATTATTATCCTGTGTTAAACTGATTTGTACCTTTGTACATAACTTTCCACTTCACAAAATACTGATAAATATAATAGTAATTTTAATCAGATTGGGTGAAGTGGCCAGACTGATAACAAAATGTATTAATCTAAAAATAACATGTTGTTTTTGCTATAGAACCACATACCAACATGTCGTGGATTGAGGACCCAGGATGGGATGAATTTCGTGGTTTGTCCTTGAGTGACTTGTACGTCGATGAAGCTTTTGTGACTGTTTCTTCTCAGCTGAAACGTAAGGTCTGGTTGTACAGCCTCTCAGATGATTGTTACAAGGTAATGTTTTAAATCCAAACTCTCTGTATTAACATGTTCCGAAAAAGATATAGATAAATAAGTAATAAAGTTCAGGAGATGGATCTTTTAGGTAAATATTTCATAATTTTATTTTTTAATTTTGAACTATTAGGGTAACAGGGTGGTACCCTTGAAAGAGGTAGTCCATTCCAGGGAGTAGGCGCCCCTGCCCTTTTGTGAGCTCCAGGTCCCACTCGCCCAGTGGGTAGTACCTGGGTAGGGCCCTGTCCACAGGGTTACGTGGGGAGAAGAGAAGTCCCCAAAGCCGTAGTGAAGGCAACTTCTCTAGGAGACGAACACTACGAAATTGCAGTTCCCTGTCCTCCAGGAAGAGGGGTTTGGCTAGAGGCTGGTAACCTCTACTATAACTTGAGTTATTTTTTGTTAATTTTATGAGGTTAAATTTATAACTTACTCATAAACTTCAGCAGAAGAAAAGCCGGATTGATAACATATAGACAAAAATGGAAGCAACACATAGACAGAATGAAAGAAGATAGATATCCAAAACAAATAACAAAATACAAACCTAAAGGCACCCGAGATGTGGGCAGACCTAGAAAGAGATGGGCTGAAGTCGGAACGGGTCAACAGACCTAATCCATGAATGCAGATGATGATGATGATGAATTTTGAACAATACCTCAATGGAAACTTCATCTTGAATCTTATTAATGTTCCCTATATTCACTGATAAGAAATAATTTGTATTCTTTTGAAAAGAAAAATTAATGCCTGAATCGGGTTTGCATCAGATTACATGAATAGTGCAGTCAGTAGTACATTAACATATAAAGTTAACGGTCTAGGTTCAGAGTTCCATTACAGGCATTAATTTTTCTTTTCGAAAAAATAATTGTCCATCATTGTGATTATTGCAGTTTTTATTAAAAACGTTAACTGAAGTGATGGACTTTTATGGGAAATACCCTATACCTAGCAACATTTTTTTGGATGATGAAATTCTAGAACGAGTAAACGAATTTAATTATTTGGGTTATAATTTAACATTTCAAGATGAAGCTGATATATCAAAGAAAATCACAAATTTTACAAAAACAACGGGGATAATTAACAGTATAATGAAACCATCTTTTTATACAGAAGAACACAAGATTACGGCTTTATAAGGTTCTCGCAAGACAAGTATTAAGATATTGTAGTGAAGCATGGACAATACGTAGAAGGGATGAAAGCCGAATAACAGCAAATGAGATGCGATTTATGTGCCGTACAGCAGGCTACACAAAGTGGGACCATAAAAGAAATGAGGAAATTATGAAAGAGTTGGATGTAGAATCCATTCTTCACCATATACAAAACTACCAGAACAACTGGAAAGCCAACGAATGCCGTCTCATAGAATTCCAAAAGCCATACTTCGCTACTGCCTCCAAGGCAAAAGATCACCGGGACGTCCAAAAAAGCGCTGGATGGAAAAATTCTCTTTGAGACCGTAACAGGCCACACGACCTAATACTTGCATGGATGATGATGGTGATGATGATGACGATTAAAAACATTGAACTGTTGGATTACTGTTTTAATGGTAATGTAAAAATTCTCATTAATATGTCTTTGATTTAGAAACTGTCTAGATGGCACTGGTAGCAACGGCTATCTGCCTCAGATGAAAAAGAAAATAATGTATGAATAAGAAAAATTAGCATTTGCGTCAGGATGCGTGAATAGTGCAGTCAGTAGCAGGCTAACATACAAAGTCCAAGATCTAGGGCTCAAATCCTGATTCAGGCATTAATATTTGTTTTCAAAATAATAATTGTCCATCATTGCAATTGTTAAAATTTGTGTTAAAAACATCAAAATAATTGGAATGTTTTGATTTTTATTTTTCAGTGCCCGTACACACAATTGACAGATGTCCCTGATGGCGATACACATCTTAGATTATCCACAAAACATGGAACATCATGGAGAGTGATGGCAAATGGAATTAGAAAGTTGATACCACGTCAGAATCGAAGGTCATTATTATTATTACATTGTCTCAGTAGCTAGCATTTGACCCCAGCTACCCCAGCACTGCTGGAATACTTAGTCATCATCATCATCATCATTCCGACTTCATAATGCATCAGCCCAACGTCTTCTAGGTCTTCCAACATCACGCCTTCCTCTTGCTTGATAATTTCTTGCTAACAATGGATATCTCTCCTTAATCCGGCTGATTTCCATGAAGCTTCTCAGTAAGATAAATGTCTCCTGGAAGCGTTACGAGCGCTTCGCAGGACAAGGATGGTGGAAGGGCTGCTTCCTCTGAGCCTCCAAACATGCTCCTCTGGGTATCCACCCCCCAAGAGAGGGCTGCTTCTTCCGCTCTTCAACCCCTACAAGTTTAGCTGTGCTATTCCTTGTCGCCCTGTTGACCGTTGAAGACTTGACGAAGATGTGGCCGCCCAATATGGATACAGACGCCATTCCTTCGATGTGAGCTATACTTAGTTCCCCTCGCCTCTTACCCACCAGCAAGATTAACCTAAGTCAATCTTCCCCAGTAGGGTCGTCTGGTTCATCGGGCACGTCAAGGTGATAGCTCCTGGGGGGGGGGGGATAATTAGTATATTCATAATTTTAGATTAAAATAAACTAATAGATTTACCAAATTTCATTCAAATCAATTATGCGTGAACATTAAATTTCAAATTTCCTGCTGTTGCCAATAGTCATCTATCGCATTCGGCTTGACGGAGCTTCCTTTCACATTACCCCTTCTAACACCAGCTACAAAATTACAGATGAATTCACACACATGTGTGGTACATAAACCATCGATAAGTCACACTAGTGGGTTATTGCTGCACTAGATGAAGCTTGTGACGAAATCATTGAATACCAGCTAGCTGGGCCCGACGTCACAACTCGAAAGCCAAATATACAAGTTGATCAATAATCATAAGGTGGAATAAAGTTTTGATCTATCGATTCATGAAGCATTCCTTAGGCGATAAAAGACAAGAAATGCGATTGGTTGATTTGAAACTATTTGAAAAGTACAAGTATCTCAATAATATAATTTTTCGAATTAATATTTTTATATTCATAATAAATGATGTATGCAAGTTATATTTTTAACAAAACACAGAGAAACAATCATCATCATCATCTGCATTCATGGATTAGGTCTGTTGACCCGTTCCGACTTCAGCCCATCTCTTTCTAGGTCTGCCCACATCTCGGGTGCCTTTAGGTTTGTATTTTGTTATTTGTTTTGGATATCTATCTTCATTCATTCTGTCAATGTGTTGCTTCCATTTTTGTCTATATGTATATATTTTATCAGTTATTGCAAATATTTCAAGTTCCTGTCTTATTTGTGTGTTCTTGATTCTGTCTTCCCTAGTGCCCCTTTAACAGATCTCAAAAATTTCGTTTCTGCCGCCGTAATCCTACTTAGATCTTATTTTTTATGTATCCAGGCGTCTGATCCATAGAGCAGTACCGGTACTGCCAATGTTTTATAAAATTTCAATTGGGTCTCTCTTGTTGTTTTATTATTTAGTGATCGTTTTATCGTACCACATATTCCCTGGAATTTTGCTATTTTATTAGTTATATCATTATCATAATTAAATGAAATGTCACATCTTAGATAATACAGAGAAACAATATAAAATAAAATTATATGGTATACTTTGTCAGCGATAAGAAGCTATTAATTTAAGCTTTATTTTTATATAATAAATTTGGGGTTTTTTAACATTATGAGGTCGCTGATACTGCAGTACTGTGTTTAAAAAAAACATAGAAGTATGAGGTAAGAAGAATTCACGATTCATTTAATTCTTTTTAATAAAACCTCATAATGTTAAAAATTTCCATATTCATTATATAAATTTAACAGACGAGTCAAGTCATGGGAATAAATCAAGATTACAGTCGTGAAAACAGCTGAGGATGGTGACGATGGTCGCTGATACCTCTTAAGCTTTATTTATATCATCTAATTGAATATTTGTGCATACATGAGAATGAAGTGTAAAATATTCTTTTTTATATACTCTACTATGTAGCAAATTTAAAAATATTTTCTTTTTTCCATTCATTAGCCTTATTCGTTCGTAAGTCGTCATCATGGTGATCCATCTGGCTTTTCCTTTTATCAGGCTTGAAAGCAATTGAATGTCCCACCAACTAGTTGCTAGCAAGGAGGTGGTAAGTCCAGCGATGGGGTTGCCATCTTTAAGCATCTGGACCTGCTTCAATACTGCATTTACTCAGTATTAGTTGGAATGGTTATACCGCCATGACTCGGTCCCCAGAGCCTCGTTTGTAAAACAGGTTGCACCACGAGAAGGTGAGGTTTAAGTATTGAGTCGGAGAGGTTATATGAGACACTTCACTACTCCTTTTGTTGAAAATTTGGATTTACCAGAGAAAATTGTGAAATTCAACAAATCAATGGGAATCATTAATAGAGTTTTAAAACCTTCATTAGTGCAAAAATCAACTCGTACTCGTCTTTATCAAATAATGGCTCGACCAGTCCTATGTTATGGGAGTGAAGCGTGGACTATAAGGACGAGAGATGAAAGCAGACTAACAGCTTGTGAGATAAAATTTATGCGCCGAACAGCTGGCTACATCAAATGGCATCAAGAGAAAAATGTAGAAATCCTTCAAGAACTTAATGTGTCACCAATACTGGACTACATCTCCAGATATCAGCTAAACTGGAAGGAACATGTCTCAAGAATGGCTAGATCCAGGATCCCCAAGGCAATAATGAACTACTGTCCAAATGGGAAATGGTCACTTGGTCGACCTATGAAAAGATGGCACGAAAACCGTTTTCTCAGGCCGTAACAGTTCTTCTAGGACTAATACCTGGCAGGATGATGATGACGATATACTCTACTATTATGGTAGGTTTCTCAAAACATATGCTCATACTATTTATAAACTGAACAATTTCAAAAAGAAGTTGTTGTAAACCATAAGATACGAGTACATATTCATCATACGCTGGGGTAATTGCTGTGACCACTGCACGCCACTGCATTGTCTCATAAGTAATGTAAATTTTTAATGTAATGTTGTGTGTCTGGTGGAATTTTCTATGTGTAATTCACTGGGAGTTTGTTCCAAACAGGCGTGCAGTCAATGTGGATCTTTATTCTTAACAACTGGAATGAGTTATTGAAAATTAATATAAAAAATTAATATAAAATTATGGAATATTCACCTGAAGGTCCGTCTCCTCAACTTAATTAATCATTTAACTGTAGCGCTTTCGGGACTTGTCCCATCATCGGCAGGATTCAAAACTGGTTATATTATTTTTGGTCTGGACATCTTACCTCAATATTAATGTTGATTTGTTCTTGGACATGTTTCAAAACAATTCTCTGTTTTATCTTCAGCTTTCCCAGAGTCTGGGAAAGCTGAAGATAAAACAGAGAATTGTTTTGAAACATGTCCAAGAACAAATCAACATTAATATTGAGGTAAGATGTCCAGACCAAAAATAATATAATTAAAATAACCTCAAAATATAACTTCCTAAAATTAAATATTAAATTTCAAAACTGGTGTTTCACTGAAGATCTGGTAGAGGGGGTTGCATGTATTGGGTTCGTTTTTGTTTATCAGATTGTCGTTGTTGTGAGCTGCTTTCATGATTTCCATCTCTTCGAGTACTGGATTATTTTCTCTGTGCATTACTGTTAGGGTGTTTTCAATATTTAACATGCGATGTCCTTCATGGATAACGTGTTTTGCATAGCTTGATTTCCCTTCTGCGTGATACATGCAACCCCCTCTACCAGATCTTCAGTGAAACACCGATAATGGGACAAGTCCCGAAAGCGCTACAGTTAAATAATTAATTAAGTTGAGGAGACGGACCTTTCAGGTGAATATTCCATAATTTTATATTAATTTTGAATAATACCTCAACGGAACACATCATGAATCTTATAAAAATTAATATAGTTAGATATGACGCCTCACCTCATAATTGTGTAGATTTCTTTGAAGACTTTAGATTTGATACATCTTCATATCATTGTCTATTCCATCTAACCAGTTACAAAGATGTATTGAAACTAGTCTTCAGTCTAGTCTGAAATCTAAATTAAGAGGCGAAGTGTTAAATGTAACTCAATTTATTAATTAAAATTGATATTTTAAAATGATATATTTTTTTGTCCAGTGGTTTGCTATGTGAGTTGGAACCATCATTTGGTGAATTTGGAGTGTACGATCTGGTCATCACAGATACTGGTGCAGGAGATGTTCTTTGTTCACTGACAACTATTAAGGAACCTGTCAATATTTACTTACGTAAGTTTGGTGTACTTAATCATTCTATTTATCAATTTCAAGCATTTAATTTATAGTTTTGTCTTCTTTTTACACGCTTTATATTAGCTTGACCTGTATCTATCTATGTAATGGAATCTTTCAACATGATTTTCACCCCCTTAAAAACATTGGATCGACTTAAAACTGTGTATACTTGTAAAGGAACAATGAAAATACAATATTTCATAAATTTTTTCTACGATTCTGGCCAGGATCATGAGAACATCAAAGAAATAAAGACTGGTATAATAGGTTGCGGACGTATCAACTTCTTATTCTATCATTGTGGTAGCTCAGTTGGTAGAGTGGTGGGCTGCAGTGGTATATAATTTCAGTAATCCATAGGTCGCTGATTCAAATCTGGCCTGGAGGATTTTTTTAGTAGAGTATTACTTTTAGCTCATACTACAATAGTATCGAATTTAAAGTTATTTACATTTTTAGGAAACCAAACTAAAAAATGAAAAATAATTTAAATTTCCAACACGCTTGGGATAAAATTAAAGTGGTCAACAAAAAAATCATCTCCAACACATCTAGAATAAAACTAGAGTTATCTACAAAAAAATTAATTTTACCATCAAAAGCGTGGGGTGCTCTATATCAATTAATATATTTGATAACAAACAGATATTGGTAAAAGTAAAGTCTCTAAGAAGAAAACGTAAAAACCATAAAAAGCATCCAACGCTTTTGATGGTAAAATTATTTTCTTTTTAGATGACTCTAGTTTTATTCTAGATGTGTTGGAGATGATTTTTGTGTTGATCACTTTAATTTTATCCCAAGCGTGTTGGAAATTAAAATTATTTTTCATTTTTTAGTTCGGTTTTCTAATAAAGCGTGTTGTTTTAGTTTTTTAAACTAATATTTATTTATACTGGAGTTAATTTTGATTCTATTCGTATGATTTCATCCATCTATCTATCTTTGAGTTTTTACAGCTGCTGTCTCCCGTGCCAAACTTCCAAAGTCTACAACCTTGTGCATCTTCAATTTTCAATCTTCATGTTTTCCTTCCATGTTAACTTTGGTCGCCCTCTTTTGTTCTGTTTGGTCGGTTGCTATTGATATAGTTGTTTTGGCCATCACTCATCTTCCATTCTTCAAATATGTCATAACCATTTTAATTCCTTCTCCTAAATTCTTTTGATTATGCTTTATTCTGCTTCCATTATGTTTCTTATTTCCTTATTTGTGACATGTTGTAAATTTTGACTCTCTGGCACTTCTGCATAAATAATCCATTTCTAGAGCTATTAGTCTATTCTTGTAGTACTTATTGATTGTCCATACCTCACTTCCATACATTGCAACAGATTCCACCAATGTTTTACCAATATATTTTTTGGTTTATTTATATTTAACTTTTATAGGAATTAATCACTATGAGGTTTAATTTATGGTGAAATTAAATGTTTCTTACCTCTCCTCATATACATTTTCTAAGTTGATCGCGATTTCGAGACTATAACTGTCTCATCATCAGAACTTTGTTGGTGACTGGTGTTATGTCGATCGGAAGAAACTCTTCTTCTTCCCTCTGTTGGTGGACCGATGAACCTCTGTATCAGGTCAAAATTTGCTGCTCATGTTTGGTCTGAAAAACATAATATAAATTCAGACACTACATTATTATAACAGTTAGAAAATACAAAAGAGCTGACTATTTGGGGAAAAAAAATCTATATTCAGAAGAACAAAAACAGAGTTATGAATTTTGAAATACCAACAGAGCGTGACCTTGTTTGGAAGTTCTTTGGCCAACCACAGGATGGAGCTGACATCGACATCCAGGGTAAGCAACATAAATCAAACCAGTCTGGACAAGCTGACAATAAAACAGAATTGTTTTGAAACATGTCCAAGAATAAATCAACATTATTATTGAGGTAAGATGATCAGACTAAAAATAATATAATTCAAGATAGGTTTTGGCATGCAATCGTTGGCAGATCCCATATCAGACCAATACTCACTATCATTATAAAGTAATGCACCAATAAATTTCTGAGGAAAATATATTTTGTAAGAAATCTGTACATTTAGGGCCGCATGCAAATACATTAGTCTCTACTCAAATTAATTCCAATCACTGGTGAGCTGACTTTCCGTGAGCAAGTGCAAAGATCGAATTAGCGACCCACTAACTGGTCATGCATGAAAGTCGTCGTTTTCGTAATATTGGCAAGAAATTACCCAGAATTCTCAGTGATAAAACCACTTCCATTATTTTTGTCTGCTAGAGGAACGCATTTCGCTTGCGTCCCGCAAATAATACCGTATATGACGATGTCTGCATCGTGCAATATTACGCTGATTCTCCTGTTCTTCCAGTTGAATTCTTTGGTAGACTCTATCAAATTCCTCTTCTCTGCGTTTACCGAGAACATGATCGAAGTCTTCAAGGTCCGACATCTTGGATAAAGCAGCAAGGTATGCAGCAAGGTTTCAAAGTACATCGATTACCATTGGTTCCCATTGGGTTGCTCACGATTCGTTCTCTGCAAAGTCACCTCACCAGGTAGCTTAGGAATTTCGACAATTATTATCGCATGAACAGATTTTTGAGTACGCAAAAAGTCTTTGGATGCAACTTTCTTAGCAGAGGACGTCTTTTACAGTCTAATGCATTGATAAATACGACCCTTAGAGTCCAAAATGTATCAGACATTTTTATTATATTTACCACAAAGATTTCATACTTACAATCTGCACACTTAAATTACATCCACCCTGTATAATGTTTGTAATACTGCTGTTGCCACTACTTTATTTACACCCTCATATGATGATTGTTATCTTACTTTCAGCATTGCTGATATGTATACTGGGATTAATATTTTTATGGGTAGTGTGTTCGGCAAGTTCTTACTTCTGGAGCAAGTTGAAGAATCAATGCTTGGATGCTTCTTCTCCTGGTAACACTCAGCCGGCGCCTGGCTCACCCGATGACAAGGATATAGCTAGACCGCCTCAAAGACAACGTTTGAAATCTCTGGATACTTTTCGAGGGTAATTTTCAATTTGTTTCTTAATGTCTTGAAACAAGAAGATGGAATATCTCCTCTAGACTCAATTTTGTACTGACATTTGTCTTACAGGTGAGGAAAAATCCCGAATAAAACCTCACCCAGAAGCCTGTCCCGACCGCAAATCGAACATGGGCCCGCTGCGTGAGAAGGCAGCATGCTAGCTCGAGACCACAGCGGTGGACCTATATCTTAATATATAAAAATTATGTGTCACGTTGTTTGTCCGCGATGGAATCCTAAACTATTGAACCGATTTTAATAAAATTTTGCACACTGTGTGCTGTTTGATCCAACTTGAGATTTAGGGTAGATTATAACTAAATTTATAGTCGCATTATTTTTTTATTGCAAATTATTTGTTTATTATTTAACAAAGAATTACAATTATCTGTAAGTTCCATACGATTGTAACAGATGGCGGTGTAAGGTAATTTGGTAAGGTAATTGGTTTATTATTTAACAAAGAGAGATCCAGATGGCTGTGCTTTTTGTTGCAACTGTGAATTTCAATTGAATTACAAATGTTGATTATTTCCTAATTTAAGTGCATTCAGTGTTTATTTTCAATATTATTAATTTCATGTGTAAGTATTATTTTTAATAAATCAGGCTGAAAGACAGCAACTTAATTAAAATTTTTAATGTATACCTTAGCCACAGCAATGCATGGCCGGGACTTCTAGTATTTATATACTATATAAATTAATATAATAGAATCTAAAATTTTTTCAAAAATCTTCCTGTGAGAAAAACCTCAATAGCTTCAATTGTTTGGAATTTTACTAATAAACTTTAGTAAAACTTGTTTTGTTATTTATGTTACTGGAGATGTAAATTGTAGAGTCAGTTTAATTCCATGAAGAAATGTTGCTGCAGTTTATGGTATAAGGAGAAAGTTATTAATAAAAGATTGCACTGAGCAACAAAAAAGAAACTTTTTTTGTCTCAGAAAGAAAAATATGGGATTCTGATAGTATTTTTTCTCCTGAATTAAAATATGATACTGGTTTTTCTCCATCACACAAGGTTTCCGAGAAACAGGTTTTTATAATTTCAAACACTTTAATATTTAATCAATTGAGTTGGTTATTTAACTTTCACAGGGAAAGAACACTATGAGGTTTAATTAAATAATTAAATTAATGTTTTTATTACCTCACCTCATATCCTTTTTCTTCTATACTGCAGTTTCGGAGCTTATCTCCATCGTCAGTAGCCTCTGGTCGACCGGTGTTATGTCGTTTCTTGGCGACATAACACCGGTTGACCAGAGGCTACTGACGATGGAGATAAGCTCCGAAACTGCAGTATAGAAGAAAAAGGATATGAGGTGAGGTAATAAAAACATTAATTTAATTATTTAATTGAGTTGGTGTTTACTTCATGAAATTTAACTTTAATATTTTCTACGTTCGTAACTACACAATATTCGAACATTCGGACTCACCTAGAAAGTAAGAAATGACGATTTTCTGGTATATTTCGCCTGTGGAGCATCCCTCTTGATGGTCCAACAATAATCGACCAGCATATTAGGATTCCATTTGCCTTGATATCTCTTTTCCATAGCTGAAATCTCCTGATGAAAGTGTTCCCCGTGCTCATAGCTCAATGGATAAGTGGACGAAAAAACATTTAATAATAATTAAATGAGTTGTGATTTTTTCTTACCTCATACTTCTATGTTTTTTTAAACACAGCACTGCAGTATCGGCGACACGTTGTTGTCATCATCAGCTGTTTTCACGACTGTCAATTTTTTTCTTTTGCCGGTAATTCTCTAAACTGCCATTTGGTGTTCTTTTGAAGGAATTACTCTTCAAACTGCCATCTGGTGTTATTTTGAATGAATCATTTCCTAAACTGCTATCTGTTATATTTTTGAAGAACTTTGTAATCAAGCTCGGTTCGTCCGGAATCTCAAAGTTCATGGTTCTAGTATGGTTTTTTTGAATATATATTTTTTCCCAAACTGTTAAATCCAAAGGTTTAGATAGATGTTTTAAAAGTTTTGCTTCTTTTTCAATCCTATGATGCTCTAATAAACTATGTGCTGCTATAGCTGATTTTTCAATTTCTCCATTCTTTATGTTTCTGAAGTGCTCTTTTTTACGAGTTTCCAAGTTCCTTTTTGTTTTTCCTATATGTATCCTGTTGCAATCTTTGCAATCAATTTGATAAATCCCAGATTTTTTGTTGTCTGGGGTGTTACATTTATTATTAGTTAACAGAAGATTACCCAGGCTGAATTTGTTAATTGGGGCTAATGTTATATTAAATTTTCTGAAAATTTTTTGAAACTTATTATGAACTTCAGGATGGTAAGTGAATTTCTTGAATTTTACATCTTTCTTGGGACCATGATGTAACGTGGTGTATTCCTGTAACCTTTTTTGTTGTTTGAATTTCTTTAATTTATTCTTTATAATGTCTTCATCGAAACCATTAATTTTAGCAACATGAACAATATGATTATATTCCATGTCAAAATCTTCTACATTAAGTGGAATATTTAACAATCTGTGTAATAGACTATTGAAAATTGCATACTAGAACTATGAACTTTGAGATTCCGGACGAACCGAGCTTGATTACAAAGTTCTTCAAAAATACAACAAATAGCAGTTTAGAAAATGATTCATTCAAAATAACACCAGATGGCAGTTTGAAGAGTAATTCCTTCAAAAGAACACCAGATGGCAGTCTAGAGAATTACCGGCAAAAGGGAAAAAATTGACAGTCGTGAAAACAGCTGATGATGACGACAACGTGTCGCCGATACTGCAGTGCTGTGTTTAAAAAAACATAGAAGTATGAGGTAAGAAGAAATCACGATTCATTTAATTATTATTAACTGAACCTCATAATGTTAAAAATTCCCAAATTTAATATATAGAAAAAACATTTATTAAAAAAATGATTATTTAAATCCATTCATTGAAATTGAAATAAAAAAAACTGTGGGTGATGGAGAAATTCCGAATACATATTTGAAAACACGATAAAAACTGCATTAAGTACAACTATTGGTACTCATGAGACAAAAATCATGTTGACCAGTGTTATTATATCTTAATAAATAAGAAAATCAAATAAAACTAAGTTTTATTTTTATTTAATTAATTATTATTTTTATTTTGTTTTCAGAATTAGTATTGTACTGATGATTTTTGTAAACGATGGTGCAGGTGGCTACTGGTTCTTAGAACACGTTACCTGGAATGGTCTTCAGGTTGCAGATCTTTTATTTCCATGGTCAGTATTTCACTATTTTAAAATTACAATAGCAACTCATGTTTTTTTACTTAGTTCGTAGATGGCATATGATTGCGGGTGGTGCATCTTTTTTGCAGGACATGGTACTACACATCATCATCATCATCATCATAGTACATTCACGAATTTAGGCCATTTGTTGACCTATTTCGGTCTCAAGAGAAACGCTTACAGAACAATAATATAGCATAAGTTCAGATATTTCAAATTTTGAGAGTTGGTTCCTTTTGCAGAATGTGGTCGATTTATATCTACAACTAAAGAATAATATTTGTTTTTTCATAAGTAATGCCACGAGTGAATTTATCTAGAGAATTTGGAAATCAAGAGTGGCATTTGTTAGGACTATTTAACAAATAAAATTAAGCTGTTTACTCACAAATCATTATTTAACTGTAGTTATTTTAAAATATTTATATATTTAATGTAAGTGGTGACTTTTGAAAACAAATGAGAAACAATTGGTATGCTTCATTTGATCATCACTGCAACCAGATCATATTATTTATTGCCAAAGGATCACAATATTGTAAGAGTGCACCCTAGTGGAGAAATTTATAACCAAAATTATAGGTATTAATTCATTCCTGATGTCCTATGATGAAGACACATAGGACAGAGAATGATAGAGAACTTTAATTAAGGGAAATTTGTGAATGTTTGTTGCAAACTGATAGTCTGTAAGTCCGTAGTCATTTATATTTATTTATTTATTTTTTAATTCATGTTAATTTCTAAGATTGGTTGGAGAAAACCCTCAATGATAACGAATGAATGTCCTATGATGTAAATATGTCAATTATATTTTTCTGCAACGTTATTTCCTGGAAAATAATTTGTTTAAGAAACTGCAAACAGTGGTTTCTCTTTTTTGTGGTATAATCAATTGCTACAAATGTTTTTATTTTATCTCCTGCAAGCACTATGTGTTTACATTCGTGCACTATATATACAGTCTGGTAGCCATCTGTAATCACTGCAAAATAATGCTATGACTAGAATCCAGATGTTAGGCACTTAAAGAATTCTAAATAGGCAGGCAAAAAGGCACTAAAAATCAGGCTCTTAAAAGATAGACTACAACATACATTTTTACAGCCTTTATGTAAAGAATATAAACATATGCTATCTATAGCATACGAAGATATCAGAGATGATTTTGGAACTTGTTTTGAATTTTTTACAAAGAGCATACGTATGTTTTGCAGTGTGTACGTGCTGCGAAACATGACACTTATTCGTGCAATTCACTGAAATTTTACGCACTTTGCAAAACAGTATTGAACCGTCACTTGGGAACATTTCTGCACCAAATTCTTTCACGAAATTGATCACTTTGTCTTACTGTTTACTGTTGTCCGTTTTTATGGCACAGTAAAACAACTGTTCAAAAGATTAAAAGAAAGCCACGTACATTTGTCGCACCACTTTGTCTTTGTAACACCCATCTGTGAACGAAGACTACAGACTGAATTCAGTGTTACCAACATCAAAAATAATATTGTCAGTCACTTAAAGGTTTTTATGCAATGATATGTCATGAAGTTTGTCCATTTCAATTAATTTTATTGAAATACTAAGTTAATTTTGAGAAAAAATGGCAAATAGGCATTTTATAGGCATTGTAAGCTGAAATAGGCATTTATAGGCAAAATTAACTTCATGGAAAACAACTCTAGAGTCTTTTTATAAACACAGCACTGCTGATGATGACGACAACGTGTCGCTGATACTGCAGTGCTATGTTTAAAAAAACATAGAAGTATGAGGTAAGAAGAAATCACGATTCATTTAATTATTATTAATTGAACCTCATAATGTTAAGAATTCCCAAATTTAATATATAAACTCTAGAGTCCTCGGTATGAACTTATATGAAGTCACTTTTACAATATCTATAATAAATAACTGTAGGCCTTTTTCTTAACATCTGGTCTCTAGCTATGACCTATTCAGAATGTTAAAAAGGTGGAGCTTGATTTTAAAGTGGTAAAATTAAACTGATAAAATCGAGGTGAAAAGAACTGTGATTGGTTGTAAATAAAAAATTAATTGAAATGTGATTGGTCATTGACTCCCATTTGAGGCATGAGTTAAATAGTAACACTAAAAATATTAATTTAATTTGCAGGTTCATGTGGATTATGGGTGTGTGTGTACCAATTTCAATAAAATCTCAGCTCAAAAAGAACGTACCTCGCTTAAAAATATTAACTGGTGTAATAAGAGTAAGTTTTATACTTTAATGACATATAAAATACTAACATATTGATGTTTTTATTATTAATTTAACACTTCTCACTGAAGGATAAATTATATTAGAAGAGAAAAATTATACGCTCAGACTGGGGTTTGAACTCAGAACCTTTGGCTTTCTAGGTCAACACTCTACCACTGAACTACTTGAGAAACTCTAATTTAAACGCAAATTTTTCTTTTATACATTACGCTGGTCAACAGTGGTTTTTGTTGCCCTTGATGTAAGATTAGTTTCGCATAAATTTATGCTCACAATTCATGAAACTATCAATGATTTTGGAAAATTTGCTCTGGTTTTTTTTTAATCTTTATTTTCAATTTACACTACAAAAATCGGAAAATCTGAAAAAAAAAACAGATATATTTATAATGTCAATTGTTTTTTGAAAAATTAGTGTGCACTGACTAAATAGAAAGAAAAATATTGAAAACCCATGTTATACTTCAGCGAAATGCCATTTATAAGATTTTCTTCTATAATTTTTTAGGGGACAATCTCTTTTTAAAGACCAACAGTAATCTGCCATCATGTGATGGTCCCATCTACCCTGATACCTTTCCTTCATTACTTTTGGATCCTAGTGAAAGCACACTCCCTGGTCATCACTATAATTTCCTAAATTATCCGGAAATGTATCCAGGTGACTGTGGAGAAAGTGTAACTTTATACTCATATTTGCTCCCAGAATCTTGAAGCTTGTCAACGTATTTTGCACAATTTCTTTATAATTTGGTGCTTTATAGTTACCAAGGAAATTTTCTACTACCAGTACAAAACCCTTTCAAGTATCACTTTCTGGAAGAGTCATAACTTTGATAAAATTTGCATCTTTCATCAATTGCCGAATTTGAGGACCATCTAATATTTCGCCATTTACTTTTACAAACTGAGCTTAGAAAATTTTCTACAAATGTATTTGAAACATTTTCCTTCCTTGTCCAACGCTTTGGTGAATTATTTTATCATACCCAGGTGCACGTCATGAGTACTTTAATTTTGTCAAATAACTGAGATCACGGCCGATGTGCGGAGTGAGGGGTCTGAGATTGGGGATCACGTGATGTTTGTATACACGAAAAAATGCGCAGAAATCAAATCATGACTGGAAACATAAATTTTATTAATAACAAGCCATTTACTGTTTAAGATATAAGATACGCAAAAAAACATAAAAACTAGAGCACATTCAGCACTTTCATGAATGTATTTGTAAACTGTGCACTTGAAAACATAGAAATTCGCTGAGATATCCAGGGCAACAAAAATTTTTTTTTGTAGAGCTGTGTTATTAATTCCCCATCGAAAGAGGCCCTATTGGCTTTATAAAGTAGTGTTTAAATTCCTAATAAATGTCTTCTTAAATAAGAAGCCCCCATTTGCATGATCGAGCAAATGCTCGTATCTTTCAGTGCTGGGGAATTAACAATATATAAGAGAAAAATGTTTGTTTAGATTGGAGTTTCTCAGATAGCTCACTGATAGAGCATTGGCCTAGAAAGCCAATGGTCCTGGGTTCAAACCCCAGTCTGAACATATAATTTTTCTCTTCAAATATAATTTGATCTGAATAAATTTAAATGACTTGAGTCTGGACAAGCTGAAGATAAAACAGAACTGTTTTGAAACATGTCCTAAAAGAATTTGACTTTCATGAGGTACAATGCTGCAGACTCACCTCATTTCTACAGTATTTTTAACTATAATAATAGAAAATAATAAATTTATCTTCTGTTTTCAGAGGGCTTGTATCCTTTTCCTCTTAGGTTTAATCATAAACTCCTTGGGAGGAACCACTTTGGAAACAATGAGAATATTTGGAGTTCTCCAGAGATTTGGTGTTGTGTACTTCGTTATTGCTACACTTTCAATATGTTTTACATCTCAGACCTATGGCATTCCAAAGGTAACTCATCGGTTACTTTGCTAAAAAGTAAAATTTATATTTTATCTCTTAGCTAGGGCAAGGCATTTAATGATTTTTCATCTTTTTCTAATGAAGGTTGAAACATTGCTTGCATATATGAAAATGTATGACATTAAAAAACGGATTAAATAAAAGCAATTTGTTAGAGCATTTTTTTGCATTTTCTTAACTTTTTTAGGGTTAGGTCATTTTTTGGCAATTTTTAGGTCATTTTGAGCATTTTTTACACTTTTCCGGAAGGTTGTGACATTATTTGTATTTGATTTGAGATTTTTATTATAATTCAGTATTTTTCCTTGTCAATACAATTTCTTGGAATAAATAGATGTTTTGCTAACTACTATCGCTATTTTTTAAGGTATGTGCATAATGAACTTGCCCACTTGTAGGAATTTTATTTAATTACTTGCAGGTTATGCTAGCTTCTAACCCCTATTTTTCAAGGAATGTGCTTAATGGACTTGCCCACACTCCCATTGTTATGCTGTTAAGTGAGGTGGTAGGTTGTTTCTAGCCATCTGTATGAACAGGTTAAGAGCAAAATGCCTAAAGTAAAGGAAAGTGATAGTGTTAAATTAAAGGCATTTGTTTCAAAATATGGAGAAAATATTTTTTCAACGGATGGTCATATTTCATTCTGCAAGATTTGCGATATGAGAGTGACTGCTGAAAAAAGTAGAGAGGAGCTTTTCCATTTATAAGTCAGTACTAGCAGACAATAGACAATCATGTTTGAAAATCACCGCCAATTCAAAATTGTTGTAAAAGTGCACTGTGTAATTGAAATGGATTTTCTGCAATAAAAGGTACTGTAATATGTATTTTTTAATACTTTTCTTTTAATGTTTTGATGTCAAGTTAAATTTATATAATTCACTAATCAAATGAGTACTTAATCTAATAAATAGTATTTTCATTGGTGATTCTTAAATTTTTTTGGTCATTTTTTAATTTTATTAGTCTTTTTAGCTTGTGATAGTCCTCCAGTATTCCACTGGAGGATTTTGATCAAGTTTGGTTTGGTATATGTATTTCCTTGAAGAAAGGTCCCCGTCCTGAGATCCGAATGGGGGACTATTTTACCTCCAGATTTGTATTTCTTTTTCCAAGAGTACAATAAACTAGTTGTAACCGTTTAGTAGTAGGCACCATATGTGGTGGTTACGTCACCCATAGAGAGAAAGTAGGTATAGGAAGGAAGGAGAAATGAACCCCTAGGCCTCGAGTACTCTAATACCATCAGGGTCGAAAGAAACAAGAGGTCAGTCAAGGGAGACTGGATAGAAAAGTTGAAAGAGGGAATTGGTATGGGGAGGAGAAGTAATACCAATTCGGTCAAAAAAGAAAAACTCACCAAGCTGACCAGTGCTTGTTGGTGAGTAGCCCTTCCCGTGCATAAGCATGATTACTAACAGCTGCACCACGAGAAGGTGAGGGATTGGACACTAGGTTACTGTCCAGGTCGGTTCCTTTAAGCCTTCGATGGAAGGAATTAAAGGGTCTCCTCTCTGTTAAAAACAGTAGCCTTTCCGCAGCCATTACAAAGAAAATCTGCAGTAGCAACATTCAGACTGCTAACGGGACATGACTGCTTCAATAAACACCTACACAGAATTGGTATAACAGATTCACCTAAATGTCCTTTTTGCAATTTAAATGAAGATGTGGAAAGAAACCATCTCCTCCGTTGTCCAGCTTTTGTAGAAGAGACCAGCCTTTCTGCTAAATATTGGAGTGCAAGAGAGCAAATGATTTCATTATCAAGTGCTTGACATTAGATACCAACCAACCAACCAATTTTATTAGTCTTTTTTTGTATTTGTTAGGTCATAAATACATTTTTTATTTTGCATTTTTTACCAATTTATAGGTCATTAAATGCCTTACCCTACTAATAGCATTGCATATGATAAGTTAGTATTAATGTTTATAAGTGAGTTGAATATGTATGTATATCATCATCTTCACTTTAAGGTTTAGATCTTCCTCTTCTTCTTCTTCCTTCCAAGTATTAGGCCAAGGCCTGTTACGATCCTATACAAAATTTTCCCTCCAGCGTCTCATAGGACAGCCCAGTTATCTTCGTCCTCTTGGTATATAATTATAAAAAGCTTTGGGGATCCGATTTGAACTCATTCTTTCAAGATGGTTTTTCCAATTTAGTTGGTACTGTTTAATATATTCCAAAATTGGCGTAGTCTTCAATTCTTTTAAGATATCGGTGTTCCTTTTCCGATCCCATCTGGTGTAACCTGCTGTTCTGCGCATGAATCTCATTTCACAAGCCGTTATTCTGCTTTCATGTTGTCTTTTTAGTGTCCATGCTTCACTACCATAGGTCAACACTGGTCTAGCCAAAGTGTTATATAAACGTAATCTGGTGTTTTTTTTTTGTACAAGGGATGGTTTCATAACTTGATTAATGATTCCCAAACTTTTATTATAACTAGTAATTTTTTCAGGGATATCCTTTTCATCCCAGATAGAAAGATAATATCCAAGATATTTAAATTGATTAGATCTCTCTAAAATTTTATCCTGGAGTCAGATTTTACTTTGCATGTGGTCCTTTCCATGAAAATGCCATAATTTTAGTTTTGTTAATTGATATTTCCATATTAAATTTGGCACCTATTTTTTGTAAATTATAAATTGATCGTTGCAAATCATTTTCAGAAAGTGCCAGAAGAGCTAAATCATCTGCAAAAAGAATAGCATCGAGTTTGAGGTTCCTATTGATGGGTATATATCTCTGTTGTGTTTTCCTCCATTCGTTTATCATTCTATTCATATATATATATATATATATATATAATGAAAAGCACTGGTGAAAGTCCACATCCCTGTCTTACTCCAGTGTTAATCTTTTTCCAAGAAGATAATTTGTCATCTTGTTTAACAGAGATTTCATTATCTTTATAGATGTTGAAGATATTAGTAATATATTGTTGTGGAACGTTATCATCAGCTAAAATTTGTAATAATATATTTCTGTCTAGATCTTACTATGTCTTTAATCCCTTTGGTTTATAATAATTTGCTTTCTTGGGCAATCTGTCCTGTGCCATAGCCGAGTAGTTAAGGCAGGAAGCCTTGGCACAGAGCTACGGGACTTGTGCTGGTTCGAGTCTCCATGGGGGAAGAAATTTTCTTATGCTATTTCAGCCAGTATGGGACCGGTGCCCACTCAGCATCGTGAGGCATTTGGGTAGCTATTGTTTGTCTGGTTTAACTTTGCAAGAAATTTGTAGAAAGAGACAGCTGTGCTCCCTCTCTCACTCGCACCAGTGTTGTCGGTGTTTCTTCAGCAGATGTTAATAGGGGAAAGGGGGAAGATGAAAAACTGACAACAGAGTGGGTTCTTTCTTTTGTTACTGGGTGAAAGCGGTCAAGGATCTACCCTTATATCTCCAAATTAATTGTAAAGATTGTGAAAGGATATACATAGGAAAAACAAAAAGGAATTTAAATACGAGATTAAAGACACGCCTCAGAAATGTTAAAAATGGAGAAACAGAAAAATCTGCAATAGCTGCACATGCCTGGTCAGAAAAACACAGAATAGAAACCAAAACAAAATTACTAAAACATTTGGAAAAACTGAAGGAACTCACAAATTGGGAAAAAGATTACACATGCAAGAATAAAAACATAACTATGAATTTTTAAATACTCGGTGATAAGGAGAGGGGATTGATTTGAAAGTTCGTCGGTCAGCCATCAGATGGCACGGAGGTCAGTCTGCAGGAGAGGAGGCCGTTGGACGTCAGTTGTGAACATGATACAGCATTGAGAATGTCACAAATACAGTGTAGAAACTCGAGTCTGTGAGGGAGTTAAGAAGTATGAGGTGAGTCAAAAACAACTCAACATAAATTAACTGTCTTCTTCTTCTTCTTCTTCTTCCTTTCCAGGATTAGGTCAATGCGACCTGTTCCGGTCTCAAATCCATCGTTTCCTTGGCCGTCCCAAAGATCTTTTTCCATGTGGTTTGTAGGCATTGATCTTTTTGGGTAATCTTGTATTGTCCATTCTGTCTAAATGTTCTTTCCATTGGTATTTGTGCTCTTCTAGTTTATCGAGTATTGAAAATATCTCCAGTTCATTTCTTATTGATTCATTGTGTAATCTATCCATGCGTGTATATCCTTTTATGGATCTTAAAAATTTCATTTCAGTGGCTTGAATGTGTGAGACATCTTTTTTTGTAAGTACACAAGATTCAGATCCATATAAAAGAACAGGAACAGCCATAATTTTATACAACCTGAGCTGAGTTTCTCTTCGAGTCTTTCTGAGGGTTCTTCTTATGGTGCCACACATCATTTGATATCGGTTTAATTTATTGTGTATATCCCAATTGTAGCTGCATATTATATTTGAACCAAGATAGTTAAAGTGTGCTATCTGATCTATTATTTCATTATTGATCACTATTTTTGCTCTGACTGGCACTTTGCCCTGAAAAGCCGTAATTTTAGTTCTTATTATATCTGGCTTCCTATACATATCATGTAGCTCACTATTATGTAGTTTTCTCCATTCACCTGTTTCTTTTGGCCCAAACATTTTTCTAAGGACTTTATTCTCAATTACTCATAATTTCCTTTCCTCCTTTAAAGTAAGAGTCCATGTTTTGCATCCATATAATATAACTGGAAGAATAACAGTTTTATATATTTTCAGTTTAACGTTTTTTGAAAGGAGTTGATGTCAAGAGTCCCTGTAATGCATAATAGCATGCATTTCCAGAAGTGAGCCTATGTTTAATTTCCTATTTATGATTGTTGTTCCTTGGTATATGAATTCAGCCACTTCCTCAAAATTGTTATCCAACTCATTTATAAATTGAAAATTACTTCATAGTGTTTCTTCCCACTGTAATTTTGTTGAAAAACTGTACATTTTACTGTTTCAGGGACCTGTTGTTGCAGCATGTCAAGATATTATAGTTCTGATTCCACAATGGCTGATTATTATTCTGATAATAGGTGCTCATTATGCAATAGTCTTCCATCTTGAAGTTCCAGGTTGTCCAATGTAAGTAAAAATAATTATTATTATGTTCTGTGACTTTAACGTATAATGGAGTTTAGCAGAATCTTCTTCTTCTTCCTCCCAAGTATTAGGCCAAGACCTGTTACGATCGTATAGCAAATTTTCCCTCCAGCGTTTCATAGGATGGCCCAGTGATCTTCATCCTCTTGGTATATAATTATAAAGAGCTTTGGGGATCCGATTTGAACTCATTCTTTCAAGATGGTGTTTCCAATTTAGTTGGTACTGTTTAATATATTCCAAAATTGTCATAGTCTTCAATTCTTTTAAGATATCGGTGTTCCTTTTCCGATCCCATCTGGTGTAACCCGCTGTTCTGTGCATGAATCTCATTTCACAAGCCATTATTCTGCTTTCATGTTGTCTTTTTAATGTCGATGCTTCACTACCATAGGTCAACACTGGACTAGCTGAAGTGTTATATAAACATAATCTGGTGTTTTTTTGCACAAGGGATGGTTTCATAACTTGATTAATAATTCCCAAACTTTTATTATAACTAGTAATTTTTTCAGGGATATCCTTTTCATCCCAGATAGAGAGATAATATCCAAGATATTTAAATTGATTAGATCTCTCTAAAATTATATTCTCGAGACAGATTTTACTTTGTTTGGGGTCCTTCCCATGAAATGCCATAATTTTAGTTTTGTTAATTGATATTTCCATATTAAATTTGGCACCTATTTTTTGTAAATTATAAATTGATCGTTGCAAATCATTTTTGGAAAGTGCCAGAAGCGCCAAATCGTCTGCAAAAAGAATAGTATTGAGTTTGAGGTTCCTATTGATGGATATATATCCTTGTTGTGTTTTCCTCCATTCGTTTATTATTCTATTCATATATATATATATATATATATATATATATATATATAATGAAAAGCACCGGTGAAAGTCCACATCCCTGTATTACTCCATTGTTGATCTTTTTCCAAGAAGATAGTTTACCATCTTTTTTAACAGAAATTTCATTATATTTATAGATGTTGAAGATATTAGTAATATATTGTTGTGGAACGTTATCATCAGCTAAAATTTGTAATAATATATTTGTCTACTTTGTCAAAAGCCTTTATGAAGCCAACAAAGGCGATATGAATTTCTATATTGAATTCCTTGTGCTTTTCTAATAGTAGTTTTAGAGTGAAGAATCCATCTGTACAAGATCTACCCTTTCTGAATCCATTTTGCTCTTCTCCAATTATTAATTATAAAATTAAAAATTATAATGTAAAATTATAAAATAGTTACCCAAAAGGTCCGTCTTCTCAACTTAAAAATTATTGATTGTCTGTAGTGCTTTCAGGACCTGTGCCATCATCAGCAGTAACAGGATGTGAGTTTTTATCAGTTGATCCCTGAATTTTTAAGTTGAGGAGACGGACCTTTTGAGTAACTATTTTATAATTTCACATTATAATTTTTAATTTTATGAATAATACATCAACGGAATTTTATCATGGATTTTATTATTGTTTAGAATCTTAATTGAGGTTAAAAGATTTATTAATGAGTTTCAATAATTTATTACCCACAGGGGTTATCTGGGACCAGGTGGAATACAAGACAATGGTGATTTCAGACGTTGTGTTGGAGGTGCAACTGGATATGTCGACAGAATGATCTTGGGTGTAAATCACATGTATCAGAATCCAACAGAGAATGAAGTTTATAAGTCTGGTGCTTTTGAGCCGGAGGGGATTGTAGGTAAGGGCATGTTTAAAAACAAATAAATTAATGAATATACCTCATAGTGAGAATTCCTAAAATAAGTAAATAATAATCAATTGAGTTGGTGTTTACTTAATGATAATCCATATTTATTAATTAAATAAAAATAAAACTTAATTTTATTTGATTTTCATATTTATTAAGATATAATTCAGTGACAGCTGTTTCAGTACACTGTACCTTCTTCAGACATGTTAACAAATTATGAATTGTGTTATTATAGTACATATCAACTGATCTAAGCAACAATACAACAATAATTTATTTAAATTTTTAAATATTCAAAAATATGCTAACCACCTATTCCAATTTAATCGTTGTTTTGATCCAAATTTTGAAATTTTACATGTTTGTGTTAAGGGTAAGAAGTTGGACCTTTTGGTGGCTGTAGAAATAAATAAATTGAAAAGTAGTAATAAACTGTTAAATTCTCAACTTGATTTGAATGAATTGCCTTTGTTAAATTAAAAAATTTAAATAAATTATTGTTGTATTGTTGCTTAGATCAGTTGGAACAACAATTCATAATTTGTTATCATGTCTGAAGAAGGTACAGTGTACCGAAACAGCTGTCACTGAATTATATCTTAAATATGAAAATCAAATAAAACTAAGTTTTATTTTTATTTAATTAATAAATAAATAGTGAGTCGTGAAATCTCACATCATACTCCATGATCCTCAAGCTGATATTCAACTGCAGTTTCGAGAGACATCCCTCTCATCTTCAGCCATCTTTACGACTATTGAATTTCAGTCTACACTTTCATCTTTAAAATTGCCATCTGGTGTTGATCTGATGAACTTTGAGATCAAGTCTTGTTTGCCTGGAATTTCAAAATTCTTAGATCAAACTGTCAAATCCAAGGATTTTTCCAAATGTTTCAAAAGTTTAGCAACTTTTTCAATTGTGTGACTCTCCAGCAAACTATGGGCTGCAATAACCAATTTTTCAATTTCACCATTTTTAATATTTCTAAAGTATTCTTTTGTGCGAGTGTCTAAATTCCTTTTTGTTTTTCCTATGTATACTTTATTGCAGTATTTACAATTAATTTGATAAATTCTGATTCTTTACTATCTAGGGTATTAATTTTCTTATTAGTTATTAGTAGTCTACCCTGGCTAAATTTATTTATTGGTTTAACTTTTACAGGAATTAATCACTATGAGGTTTAATTTATGGTAAAATAAAATGTTTCCTACCTCTCCTCATATAAATCTTCTAAGTAGATCGCAATTTCGAGACCATAACGGTCTCATCTGCAGTACAATCTTGACGACTGATGTTATGTCAATCGGAAGAAACTCTTCTTCTTCCCTCTGTTGGTGGACCGATGAACTTCTGGATCAGGTCAGAATTTGCAGGAATTTCGAAGTTCATAAGTTTTCCTTTGTTTTTCTGAATGTGGATTTTTTCCCAAACTGTGAGTTCCTTTTATTAAATTAATATTAAGAAGCTAAAGCTGTTACTATGATTGAAATAAGTATATTAAAGTACACTACTAAATTATTGTAATCAAATGGTTACAATAATTTAGTAGTGTACTTTAATATACTTATTTCAATCATAGTAACAGCTTTAGCTTCTTAATATTAATTTAATAAATAATGCTATAGCTATGTGGAGTCCCTTCATGTCTTCTTCAGGTAGAAGCCATTCATTGTGTATTTGTGAATGATGATTCATAGCATTTGAATGTGGGACCAAGACAGTAAGGTAAAGGAAGGATTTATGCTTGGATGGGAAGGAAGCCTGGATTAGCTCAATGGTTAGAGCATCAGCACGGAAAACTGAAGGTTCGGGGTTCGATTCCCGATTCAGGCATAAATTTTTCTTATTTAAAGAGAAAAATTATACGCTCAGACCGGGACTTGAACCCGGGACCCTTGGTTTTCTAGTCCAAGTGCTCTACCATTTGAGCTACCTGAGCAAGTACCGTTCTAAACGCAAATCTCTCTCTATATACGTTGTAATTCCCGCCCACCAAATGCTTTGAAGCCTTTGCTTCTATCTTTGCAAATGGCAGCTCCTATATTAAGAAGACATATTTGGGAATTATACATTACATTATAAATGCCAGTACGGCTATTTTCGACCAAGGGTCCCGGGTTCAAGTCCCGGTCTGAGCGTATAATTTTTCTCTTTAAATATGATTTATCCATCATTGAGATGTATGAAATTAATAATAAAAACATATAAATTTTTCTCTTTACCATTTGATTACAATAATTTGTGAGTTCCTTTTGTTTATCTATTTCTTTAATTAATCTGGATTTGATTCAATTAAATGTTTTTTGGACCAACCAATAAAAAATGAAAATTGAAGAAGAAAACAAATCAGGAATTTTAATATTATTCAGTTTTAAACATCTTAATGATGCAGGGATTGTGACAAAATTTATAATGGAAAAACAAAAAAAAAAAATTGAAAATAAGGGTGAAAGAACATCTTAGAAATGTCAAAAATGGAGAAGTGGAAAAGTCAGCAGTAGCTGCTCATGCTTGGTCCGAAAAAACATTTAATTGAATCAAAAGCCAGTCTAATTAAACAAATAGATAAACAAAAGGAACTCATGGTTTGGGAAAAAAATCCACATTAAGAAAAACATAGGAAAAGAAATTCCCGCTAATTCTGACATGATCCAGAGGTTCATCGGTCCACCAACAGAGGGAAGAAGAAGAGTTTCTTCCGATCGACATAACATCAGTCGCCAAGATAGTACTGAAGATGAGACCGTTATGGTCTCGAAATCGCAATCTACTTAGAAGATTTATATGAGGAGAGGTAAGAAACATTTGATTTTACCATACTTATTTATTGGTGCTAATCCACGAATTTTGAAATTCCCACTAAACAAGATTTGATCCCAAAGTTCATCAAATCAACACCAGATGGCAACTTTGAACATGAAGGTATAGACCAAAATTCAACAGTTGTAAAGATAGCCGAAAATGAGTGGAATGTCTCTCAAAACTACACTTCTGTGATTGAATATCATGGACCATGAGGTGAGATTTCACGGCTCTTACTCTTGCCACCATTAGTCCAAGAATGTGTTGCAATGTAATTTAGCATGCTTTTTTTACCATTTTCATTACCTACAACTAGAGTTAGAGTTTATCATAAGTAAAGCCACGAGTGATTTCTAATTTATCTAAAGAATTTGGAAATCAAGAGTGGCATTTGTTAGGACTATTTAACGAATAAAATTAGGCTGTTTACTCAAAAATCATTGTTTAAATATAGTTCTTTCAAAATATTTATATATTTAATGTAAACGGCGATGTTTGAAAACAATTGAGACATTTTGGTTATGTTTCAATTTGCCATCCACTGCAACTTGATCATATTATTTATTACCAAATAGGATTGCAATATTGTAAGAATGCACCCTAATGGAGAAAAAATGAAACACATCAAACTTTTTATTATAACCAACATTATAGGTTATTAATTGATTTTTTTAGGAAACAACTCAGTAAAATCATTATTTAAAAACACAATTATTGAACACACAATTATCAAAGAGGGCATGCCATTGCGTAGTGATTAAGGCACTGCGCTACAAGCTGCAAGGTCGAGGGTTTGAGTCCCGGTGGGGTCAGGATTTTTAAACTGACCTAAACCTTCTGGCAGCACCATGGCTCTGGGGTCGACTCAGCCTCTAATGGAAATAAAATACCAAACACTTGTTCTGGGGGTAAAGGTGGCCGTTATGCATGGTTGACATCAAGTGCCGATTGTCTGGAAAAAGTAGGAGCCTTAACCTCATGAGGCCTGTAGTGGGATCACTTTACCTTTTAACAATTATCAAATGTGTAGTTCATAGGAATCTTTTGATTATTTCTTATAATCAACTTATTTGTTGGAGAGTCAGTCACTGCAAAATAATGCTCTGACCTGTTCAGAATGTTAAAAAGAGCTTTCTTTATTTTGGTAAACATAATTCGATAAATATCAAGGTGAAACACGGCTGTGATTGGTTGTAAAATAAAATTAATTGAAACTTTATTTGTCATTGAGTCCCATTTAGGCCATTAGTTAAATAGTCAGAAAAATGCAGCATGTGTATGTTGAGTGTGTATTTGTTGATTTTTCTACATAAAGAAAAGTTATTATTTTATTGTTTATTTTTTATTATTTCACTCACCTCATACTTCATAATTCCTAGCAGACCCAGGGTTTTCTTCACATCATTTGTGACATTGAGAATGTCCACCAAATGATGTGAAGAAACCCTGGATCTGCTAGGAATTATGAAGTATGAGGTGAGTGAAATAATAAAAAATAAACAATATTAAAAAAACCTCATAGTGTTATTTCCTATCTACATAACTTAAAAAAGTTATTATTTGTTTATTTCAGGGTGTTTGCTGTCAGTTTTCCAAGTGTTTCTTGGAGTTCAGGCAGGGACCACATTGACATTCTATCAGGAATGGAAAGACAGATTAAAACATTGGCTAGCATGGGGCACTGCATCAGGAATAATAGGAGCTATATTATGTCTTGCAAGCAAAGAGGAAGGTTGGATTCCTGTCAATAAAAATTTATGGTAAGATATACTGTTGTTTTGAACTTTTCAGGAAAAAAACACTGAGGTTTAATTTAAGATTAAATTAAAATGTTTCAGACCTCACCTCACATCCAGTCTTCTAAGTAGATCCTGATTTCAAAGCCTTCTCGGCTACATCTTTAGTACTCTCTGGTTGACTGATGTTATGTTGATGAGAAGAACTGCTAAGTTTATCATTCCTTGATAATGGCATGTGGGATCATGCCAAAACGTCGCAGTCAGTGGCCAGAGGCCAAACTTGAATCCAAGACATGGAAAACCCAAGAAAACTTTCTTATTCATACTTACATCCGCAAAAATCTGCAATATAACATATATATATATCATCATCATCATCATAGTACATTTACGAATTTAGGTCATTTGTTGACCTGTTTCGGCCTCAAGAGAAACACCATCCAAAAGTCTTTTGAGTGGACGTCGTGGTCTTCTTCTTCCTGCAGATTGATATCTTAACACATTCAGTACCAGGCACTCAGCAGGGCGTTTAAACCCACAGGTCAGCCATTTAAATACCCCAGCTACCCTTTTCGTATCAATTTCAGGAAGTGGAAGTTCATCTTCACTTTCACTTTGTGAATCTTCTAATTCAGGAATCAGTTCATCACCTGAATCATCATTATACAAAATATTCACTAATTCTTCTTCAGTGAGATATTTTTCTTTCGCCATGGTTTCACTCACGCACAAACAACAACGCGATAACGAGAAACATATACACTGCATTGGAGCCTGGAGACAAGTTTGGGTGAACAAATTTCATGTGTTGTTTGTTTTAAAAATAAAAGGGGATTCACCAAGGTTAAACGTGTCAAACGGGAATAGAAAATGTACATTTACATGCCATCTATGATCTCCAAGACATACTAAGCCAACACAATATTTAGGCGCCGAATATAAACGTGGTTTGTTCGCGCCTGCTCTAAAATGAGTTAACTGACCGACGGCTGCATACACGATAGTCTCTTTAAACGCCTTAACTGGTTTACGGTACTGAATGTGACACATTTGTTTGGGTATCCTGTGATCTTCCATTCGATGAACATGTTGCATCCATGTTATAAGGGGTAGTGACGTGTGTATAACTCTCCTACCCAATTCTCATCCTCACCTTCTTGTGGTACAATCCGTTTTCACAAACGAGGCTCTGAGGACCGAGTCACAGCGGTATAACCATTCCATCAGGTACTGAGTAAATGCGGTATCCTAATGTCTGTCCAGAGACTAAAAGGTAGCAGCCCTACCACTGGAACTTCAAAACTACTTTCAAGTCTCAACATGAAAAATCCAGAAGGAATTGAAGTATATATATATATATATATATAGAATAGAGAGAGAGAGAGAGAGAGAGAGAAAGAACGATATATGTATGTTATATATATATATATATATATATATATTATGATAAAGCGTCACTGCTATAAAGTAAAAATATTCTCTTTAATTTGCTTACTTGTTATAGTCAGCTACTAGATGGCAGTGAAGACCGAGTTCTCGCGACATCTAGTAATAATGGAAAGATAAGTGTTTGAGTTGAATTTGCCTGGTGGTGTAATGGATAGCACACTGGGGTACCAACCCAGAGGTCCGGGTTCAAATCCCATTCAGGCATTTATTTTTCTTATCATGTTGTGTATATAAATAGATATATGTATATATTAAGCTTGCATTGCTCAATGTCAAAAATTTAATTATAACTTAGGGCAATAACATGATAAGCCACATATTGTTTTTTCTGAGAGATATAGGATTCTAATGTTTCAAAAAGTTATAAATACTAATTGTACAGTATTGTTGTTAATACATTGTGTGTCTATATGTTTTAACTTATAAATTATTTTATGGATATTTCAATACATTTATTTGCTATCTAATAAATGACATTTCTTAACAGAATGTGGCTTATCATGTTACTGCCCTAAGCCCTTCATATATATATATCTATTTTTTTGTATTATTCTTTAAAACTGTGAGCTCTTCAGGTTTTTCTATTTGTTTTATTAATTTAGGCTTTCTTTTGATTTGATATTATTCTGAGCAAGTGTGAGCAGTTATAGCAGATTTTTCTACTTCCTTATTTTTTGACATTCCAAAGATGTTCCTTCACTCTGATTTTAAAATTTCTCTTTGTTTTTCTTGAAGAATAAATTATTGAAAATAAGTGGTTGTGCAAACCTGCAACATCTTGTAAAGAAAAACCCCTGCTTAATACCAATGGGTTACTCAATGTGGCAAAATAAAAAAAAATGCATTCTATGCTCTAAGTGATAATATAACTATCTCTATGGTTTTATTTATGATACATCTCTTGATTTTCAGGTCGCTGTCTTTTGTTCTTGTAACCTCATCATTTGCATTCTTTCTTTTGTCTGCCTGCTATTTCTTGATCGATGTAAAATTCTGGTGGAGTGGAAAACCATTCTTTTATCCAGGTAAGGCACTATGAATAATAGTATATTACGAGGTTGGGAGGTGGTTTTTACAAAATCTCGGAAATTAAAAACCTCGCTATCACTTGGTTTTTAAACATTTCCTCAATTCTGTAAAACACTTCACAAATCTGCGTTGTACATTATTTTTCTGCACGATGGTGTTTTCAAAATAATAAATAATAGTAAAATAATAACATCTTTGTTGGAAATATTTGCGTTCGTTATAAACAATTGACTGACGTTAACAGTGTAGGCAATGTTTATTAGTTGAAACAACAGGAGGCCATGAGACCAATTTAGTGATAAAATGGTGGCAAGTACTTGTTTCGTATAATGTATATTAACACTACCTTTTGGATATTTTTTGTATATAAATTGTACGTAGTATACATAGAGGGCAGTGGTTTTACTTCCCGCACGCATGTTTGTAATATTCTTCTTCTTCTTCTTCCTTCCAAGTATTAGGCCAAGGCCTGTTACGATCCTATAGAAAATTTTCCCTCCAGCGTTTGAGGGAAATTCTCGTATAAGACTTGAAAGCATAATAATAGTCCCTTCGATTGGTTGCTGGCCAAAGGAAGGCAAGACCAGTGATGGGGCTGCCATCTTATAGCCTCTGGCCAGGCTTTTCTGGAGAAGAAAAGAAAATAAAGGAAAGAAGAAATGGAAGAAAGGAAAGACTCCCTAGCCCTCGGATGCCCTAATAGCATTGGGGTCGAAAAAACAAGAGTTAACCAAGAGAGGTTAGATAGTAAAGTTAAAAGAGTGCAAAACACAAGTAAGTGGAAGAAATGTTTTGCACAGCTTGTAATATGTAATATTACAGTATAGTTATTTAGGTTGGCAACCCCAAAATGTAGGAAGTTGAATTTTCAATCATGGTCGCCATTGCTGTAAGTACGACAAAACGCACTATTGCAAAAAAATAAATATATAAATATAAATATAAATAAATATATATATATATATATATAAACGTTACTGCTATAAAGTAAAATATTCTCTTTAAAAATTTGCTTAACTGTTATCTTGGCTACAAGATGTCAGTCGGAATGATTTTCCGCTACCTCTTGTGTGAATTGTGAATACTATATATATACATATATATATATAAGAAAAATGTATGTGTTGTAATACTTCGAGTAACTCAGTTGCTTAGAGCGCTAAACGTACAGAGTTTAGAGACTTGGGTTTAAATCCCGACTCAAAGCATTCATTTTTCTTTTCATATCATATATATATATATATATATATATATATTGTGACAAGTCATTCGCTCAGCCTCTTATTTCAGTAAAATAAGTACCTTCATCAAAGTGAATAATTTATGAACCCGTAATTATCATCAGAATTAGGGCATATGTATATTCAAACGAATTGTAATGAAAGTAGGAATTCATTAGCAACAAAATTAAAATGATATAACCTACCACAAAATAATTTGATAGGCAATAAATAAAACAGTAGTACCAAGCAATTAGCGCCAGTCATATACCTGGACCCTTGCTATTGTAGGGAACGAAATTAGTAAACATCATACAATGGATCCTTAAGCCCTTATACAATGGGGAAAAAGTCTGCAGTTTCTTTTGTCAAGAGGATTTACTAGACTGCTCTATTATCAACTTGCTATAAACAATGCTAAGCCCAAAAACTTCTTACAAAGGCTGGGAAGTCACAAACTAGCAATTGGATTTTCCTAGGTAACTGTGGAAAGAGTTATCCCCAAACTAATTTCAACCAGTACATGTCGTTAACAGCGGGTGACTTCTTTGCGGCGTAAGGTAGATGCCGACAGTAGATAGCCGCGCCCTTAAGGACCACTCCATTTGGTCAGCCCTGAAAATTTATATGATGAGGCAACTAATTTAAAGGGAGGGAACGAGGCCACAAACTTCTAAGTTTAACACCCACGATAACGCCCTTAATATATATTTTACCAATCAAAATTGGTATAACATATAAACTGTTTGTGAGACGTTAAGACTTTTGGTGGAAGGGACTAATGCCGGCCCACTCAGAATTAATAAATATATTTTACTAAGCGAAAATTAGTGTGTGTGTCCGTTGCGAGGAGTAGCAACGAGCGAATGTGCCGGTGCAGGGCACATCGCATTACATAGCGAAAGTTCAGTTCTGTTAGTGGACAGTTAGAGTTCAGCAGTTAGAGAGTTCAGCAGTTCTCTTAGTCAGTTCAGTTCTGTTAGTGGACAGTTAGAGTTCAGCAGTTCAGCAGTCAGTGCTGTCAGTTCAGCAGTCAGTGCTGTCAGTACAGCAGTCAGAGGACAGTTAAGTTACATCGCTTGGTTGAGTGTTACAACCATTACTAATTCTGACCCACCAACAGCCTTCTCGTCAAACTCGTCGTCTAATACGACGAATGTAATTCAAGTGACAATAAAAGTGCATCGTCAATTTCAAGACATTACACTGGGCCTACTGTTTTTCCCCAACTACTATCTTTTCTCATGGATCCCCGATTATATGCCATAGTCCTTTCCTTTATATGGCGGCCCAAGTGCGACGCTTCGAGGAAGTACTGAGCAACCGTCTAACGAACAGCGAATAGACGTGTTCCAGTAGTGAATATCCTACGAACGTGAGGAAGAAGACCTGGGGGAAAAAGGCGACAACCAGAGGACCTCGACGTGCACAAACACAGGTAGAAGTCAAAATTTTATGTTTCAAGTAAATGTTGCTTCGTAGCGGTTATAAAACCATCTATTCAGCTAAAAGTAGCAAAATGGAAAAAACGAATAGTGATGCATGTGGGCAGAATATTTTGGATGGGAACGATGTCAACAGGAAATGTAGGGGAGTGTGAAAGTGAACTTGATAATTCACTGATAGAAACAGAAAATAAACAAGATAAGCTAAGTACGAATAACGATCCATCTTAGAGCTATTATTAGAAATCAGAAAGGAGATCAAACAGGAAAGTAAGCAAATATATGAAAAAACTAAAGAGATAATTGAAACGATAAAATTGAAATTAGGCCGAAGTACAACAAGTAGGAAATAGGATCATGAACAAAACCGACAATAGCATCACAGCTTTACAGGAAAAAGTAAAGGTGAAAAACGGGGAACTAGAAGAAATTGCCCAATCTAGTAAGGGAATAGATACAATTAAACAAAAAGTGGAAGAAATTACCCAATCTAGGGATAATATAAGAGGAGAAATGCATGAGGGTATAGAATTGAAAAACAATGCATCAGGGTCTTTGAGTGAGAGTATGAATGATAACATACTATGTGAAAAATCTGATGTAATTATGAAGCAAGGAATGTCTGAAATAACAAGGAAAGCTTGTACAAGTGACAAGTGCACTAAAAGTTTGCAGGTAGCCACCCAAAACAGATTGAATGATGTACAGGTAGACGAACATTGTACTAGATACAAGGGTAAAATAGACTCGAAAGTAAAGAATGAATATTATTTAAAGTACCTGGTAGACATGGAAACAGACAATCCTTGGTCCATAAAAATACATGGCAGAGACAAACCGTCGATCAAGACGATTGCAAAAAGTATTCTTGCAAACATGTTGATCACGAACGATCTAGATATTGAGTCGGTCGTAACGCGGGAATCTCAGATCGAAGTAATAAATAATAATGCCACTTTGAGCAGAAATGACCCTAGAATTAGAGGAAAGTATGAAATATTTCCCAGAACTTATAGATTAGAGTCAAAAAGGAGATTTAATAATGTAGATAATTTTGATAAGAGCCTAGTAATTTTGCACGAGCTCGAAGATGAAATCAATGAAAGACAGACTCAATAACTGAGGAAGTACAGGTAGACAGTCATCGGGATCGAACCCAGGACATATTAAAAGGAATCGGAGACATTATTATGCAACAATAACAAATAGAAGTGAGTAGTAAATGAGGAAACGTAGAATATAGAGAATGTGGATATATAATGTTAGTTCTTGCATGGACGTTGTAAGTTAATGAATTAAGAAAACTAATATTAATTAAAATATTAATTCATTATAATGTCATTATAATGCCTAAAAAAAAACGAGTAGCGGGCACACGTTCATGACAGTTCCTATGATCTAACTTCTTATGTTAAAATTTGTTAGATAGTAATTTGATAAAGAAATAATTAGTCACTTTAAGACATATAGCCTATGCAACTATTAAAATATATATGCACCACAGTGGGCATATAACATATAATACTGTCTCACGATAAATGTACTGGGAATGAAATATATTCCATTAAAAGTTCGGACCAAGTGGATCTGTGAACAATAATGTTAAATCAAATCAATTAAACGCACTATAGGATAACAATAACCTAGCGATATATTTAAATATCTTCAATTTAAATCAAATTTATATGTATAAAGGTAGCATTGCCGACGCGATCGAGTGGAGAACGCTAAATATTTTCAATATTACGATTATCTATATCATAAATAAACCTGAAATCTTGATCAATAAAACGATAATGAGATAGGCCAACGCTAAGTATCAATCAAAGATCATTGAATATATTCATTTATTTATTTTATTAAAAGGATCCTCGTTAAGGATGACGACGATTATAACTAATGGCATTAAGTATATGCAATAAGGGATTTAAGCATTAGGCAATTTCAATTGAAAGTCGAAAGACAGAATAAAGCGATAAAGCGCGTAAAATCGTTTATTAATATACAAGGTTTGATAATTATGATATGGCGACTCGAGAAGTCACCTTACTTATGCGTGTACTACGGGTTATTCAAGTAATATTTGCGGGCATGGAGACCCGATATTACTTATTCTATTGAGAAATATTGATTAATTATGATGATAAATACTTCGTGAAGAAGGTCATCAACGCTGACAGATAAGCGCTGCTGACAATGGATGTCATTTTACTGATGACAATATAATGTTTGACGAAATGGTCATCACGCTGCGGGGACAGCGATGCTGACATGTGTAAAACTTTGTATTCGAGATATATTTTATTTTTACGCGCGATGGTATAAATGTTGTTCGACTGATAAATGATCGAATTAATTATGCTTAATTTAAATCCTGTTCTTATGATGCCAAAGGAAATTATAAAACGCAGTAACGAGGATAATTATCCCATATTTAAATAAATAAATAATAAATCGTGAATATTAATAATATTCCATATGATGGCGAGGCGCCTATGAATGTCGAATAATATGACACAAGATACGTAAATGATATTGAAAATATGGATAACGACTTCTAGACGAGTCGGGAGTTTAAAAACACTTATTGCTTCAAAGCAAATCCCTTATACAAATAAATAATTGTAAAGTATATATATACCTAATTAAATGGGAAATAATTAGTGATTTTATTGTTCCCTTGTCAAATCAATATTTTAGACATTTTATGTCATGAGAATATGAAAATAAGATACAGTTAATAATAATAACAATTAACACAATTTATTAGGTGCACAGATCCACCACTAACATATTTTATATTATCTAATTGATTTTTTTTTATATAATCAAAATCAAATCCATAATCGAAGTACATTGAAAAAAAAAATAAATGACTGGCTACAGTACTGATCTATGCTATGTATACCTAATGTAAATATAATCAGGTTAAGAAAGTAAGTTCACGAAACAGTGATGACATTGCGCGTGTGACAACATGAAAATTAAAGTGAAAAAAAAAAGTGTCTTGAGATTTCTATAATCCATTATAAGTGCTGTCGTTAACAACACCGCGTAGTGTTACATTAATGGAAGAAAATGATACACATAGTAAAGGCAGTGATTTTTAGACACTACCTAATATGATAAGCATCAATTTGTAGTTATTGTATTGTATATGCATTGTATGTATTATGCTCATGAATGTTATTTCAGGAAAGAAGATTTCTTAGTACGATAAGCGTGTTAATGTATGTTTACAAACGTTGATGATGTATTGTCTTTGTCATGAGACTTCAAATATGTAAGTCAACCACCCAGTCCCAACAAACAGGTAGGGTTGGAGCCAAAGAAAAAAAATTATAATTTATTATGTAACGAAAAAAAACGAGAGTGCTTCTCATTTAATTAATTTCAAAGCCTCAAAATTACTTAAATAAAAAGCGGGCAATTTGTGACAAGTCATTCGCTCAGCCTCTTATTCAGTAAAATAAGTACCTTCATCAAAGTGAATAATTTATGAACCCGTAATTATCATCAGAATTAGGGCATATGTATATTCAAACGAATTGTAATGAAAGTAGGAATTCATTAGCAACAAAATTAAAATGATATAACCTACCACAAAATAATTTGATAGGCAATAAATAAAACAGTAGTACCAAGCAATTAGCGCCAGTCATATACCTGGACCCTTGCTATTGTAGGGAACGAAATTAGTAAACATCATACAATGGATCCTTAAGCCCTTATACAATGGGGAAAAAGTCTGCAGTTTCTTTTGTCAAGAGGATTTACTAGACTGCTCTATTATCAACTTGCTATAACAATGCTAAGCCCAAAAACTTCTTACAAAAGGCTGGGAAGTCACAAACTAGCAATTGGATTTTCCTAGGTAACTGTGGAAAGAGTTATCCCCAAACTAATTTCAACCAGTACATGTCGTTAACAGCGGGTGACTTCTTTGCGGCGTAAGGTAGATGCCGACAGTAGATAGCCGCGCCCTTAAGGACCACTCCATTTGGTCAGCCCTGAAAATTTATATGATGAGGCAACTAATTTAAAGGGAGGGAACGAGGCCACAAACTTCTAAGTTTAACACCCACGATAACGCCCTTAATATATATTTTACCAATCAAAATTGGTATAACATATAAACTGTTTGTGAGACGTTAAGACTTTTGGTGGAAGGGACTAATATGCCGGCCCACTCAGAATTAATAAATATATTTTACTAAGCGAAAATTAGTGTGTGTGTCCGTTGCGAGGAGTAGCAACGAGCGAATGTGCCGGTGCAGGGCACATCGCATTACATAGCGAAAGTTCAGTTCTGTTAGTGGACAGTTAGAGTTCAGCAGTTAGAGAGTTCAGCAGTTCTCTTAGTCAGTTCAGTTCTGTTAGTGGACAGTTAGAGTTCAGCAGTTCAGCAGTCAGTGCTGTCAGTTCAGCAGTCAGTGCTGTCAGTACAGCAGTCAGAGGACAGTTAAGTTACATCGCTTGGTTGAGTGTTACAACCATTACTAATTCTGACCCACCAACAGCCTTCTCGTCAAACTCGTCGTCTAATACGACGAATGTAATTCAAGTGACAATAAAAGTGCATCGTCAATTTCAAGACATTACACTGGGCCTACTGTTTTTCCCCAAGTGAACATCCTTTCCTCACGGATTCCCGAGATTTAAGTCCATTGTTCTACCGAAACCTGAACCCATCTAGTCCGGAGCACAACTGTCCAGGAACCCATATCCTTGGACCTAATTAAAACCAAACCCCGATACAACCAATTTCCTTTAATATATATATATTGTAAAGGTAAAGTGATCCAACTATAGGATTTAGGAGCCCCTCTTGGGGAAGTAGAATATAAGGCTCCCACTTTTCTAGACATTAGCATTTAGTGTCAGCTGGGTTATCAATCCTGCTTGATGGCCGCCTTTACCTCCAGAATAACCATCAGGTACTCATTTCAATTAGAGGATGAGTCAACCCCAGGTGATGGTGCTGCCTGAAGGTTGTTTAGGTCAGTTTAGAAATCCTGACTCCCAACAGGACTCGAACTCTCGACCTTCCAGGTTGTAGCATAATGCCTTAACCAACTACGCTATGATGCCCCATATACAGGGCGATTCTTAATTCCTATTACAAACTTCTGAGGGTTGTAGAGGAGACTTAGTAGATAAAGTTTTGATAAGGAACCCATGTCTGGAAACGTACCATTTCAATGTAAAATATGTTTGAAAATTGAAACACGTTGGGCTGATATCGTGTGTCTTTTGTTTCAGAATAAGTATTATAGACTTCTAGGGGTTGTATTACATCTGTCGGGTCGGAGGAAGATCTTCTTGCATGAATTCTGGTGGCAGCAGAATTATTGAGCACACACCAGGTCTTGTGGGGCGTGTGTATGAAAACATGCGTCGCAGGTACACTTTGTGCAATGCACAACATGGTCGCCACGTGGAATCACGCTTGTAGTGCAACCCCTAGAAGTCTGTAATATTTATTCTGAAACACAAGACACATTATATCAGTCCATTGTGTTTCGATCTTCAAACTTATTTTAATTGAAATGGTACGTTTCCGGACATGGGTTCCTTATCAAAACTTTATTAAGTCCCCTCTACAACCCCTAGAAGTTTGTCATCATCATCATCATCCATGCAAGTATTAGGCCGTGTGGCCTGTTATGGTCTCAAAGAGGAATTTTCCATCCAGCGCTTTTTTGGATGTCCCAACGATCTTTTGCCTTGGAGGCAGTAACGAAGCATGGCTTTTGAAATTCGTTGAAGATGGACTTTTCAGTTGTTCTGGTAGTTTTGTATATGGTGAATAATGGGTTCTACATCCAACTCTTCCATAATTTCCTCATTTCTCTTATGGTCCCACTTTGTGTAGCCTGCTGTACGGCGCATAAATCACATCTCATTTGCTGCTATTTGGCTTTCATCTCTTCTTCGTATTGTCCATGCTTCACTACCATATCTTAATACTGGTTCTAGAAGTTTGTAATAGGAATTATGAATCATTGTGTATATATAATATGCTTAAAAACTATTAGAAAATTAAAATTTAGAAGGAAGTAACTATGAGGGATTGTTAATTGTATATTCAACTCCACCTCCAAGCATGACAGGCCTAGAAGGCCCTTGGCCTACCAGCCGGCTGCTGACCTCACATCCACATGTGTTAATCACAGAGGTAGCCAGTGTAAGGGTGACATGTGGTCAGCATGTTGGGTCCCCCAGCCATTATAGCTGGTCTTCTCAAAGTGCAAACAGTGTTTTCTTTTTTTCTTTCTTTTTTTGTGGTATAATCAATTGTTACAAATGTTTTTATATTATCTATCGCATGTGCTTTCTGCTGACATTCATGCACTATATATACAATCTGGTAGCCGTATTTCTTACAGAGTCAGTCACTGCAAAATAATGCTATGACCTATTCAGAATGTTAAAAAGGAGGTGCTTTCTTTATTATGATAAACATTAGTTGGTAAATTTTAGGCAAAACACGACTGTGATTGGTTGCAAATAAAAAATCATTGAAATGTAATTGGTCATTGACTCCCATTTGGGGCATGAGTTAAATAGTCTAGATAAATTGGAAATCACTCATGGCATTACTTATGACTATTTAACTCATGTCGCAAATGGTAGTCAATGACCAATCACATTTCAATGAATTCTGTTTTACACCAATGACAGTCGTGTTTCACCTCACTCTTTATCAATTTCTCTTTATCAGCTCCTGCTTTTGTGATAAAGAAAGCTCCTCCTTTTTTAATATTCTGAATAGGTTAGAGTATTATTTTTCTCCAACAAATACATTGAATATAGCAAATAATGAATAGATTCAGTGATTTTACTGAGTTGTTTATTCAAAATATAATGATTAACCCATAATGTTGATTATAATAGTTTGATGTGTTTCATTATTCCCCACTAGAGTGCATTCTTAAAATATTGCGATCCAATTTGGCAATAAATAATATGATCGAGTTGCAGTGAATATACATAACCTCACATTTCTAATTTGTTTCCAAACATCGTCGTTTACATTAACTATATAAATATTTTAAAACACCGATAACTATATTCAAATAATTATATTTTAGTAAAGAGCTTAATTTTATTCGTTAAATAGTCCTACCAAATGCCACTCTTGATTTCCAAATTCTCTAGATAAATTCACGACTCACAAATTATCGATAATTTGGAAATGACTCATGGCATTACTTATGATAATGTGTTAACACTGTTGGCTTTGCATTACAGGTATGAATGCTACCATCATGTTTGTGGGTCACGAAGTAGCTTACAACCTGTTTCCTTGGCATTGGTCAGTTGGAGCAATGAACACTCACTTTATGCAGCTGATTGAAGCTCTCTGGGGAACTGGACTGTGGATTCTGGTTGCAATCTGGCTCTACCATATCAAGTTTTTCTTGTCTCTCTAGTTCTCTTATTTAAGATCTTACATACCTCGACTCCCAATTATATATGCTCTCGTTTCCAGTATCTAACCTCCAACCATAACTTAAACACAAGATCACAACAAAGTCTCTTGCTTAATATACCGCAACACAGGACATCACATCACTCCATTTCATATACTATCTTCACTTCTTGCAACTGGAATTCTCTACCACAAGAAAAAAGGGGCTGCCGGACATTGGTATGTTTTAAAAGAAATTTAAATTTACTACAGTAATATATTGTACGGTTAAAAACTATAAAATAGTTACCTTGTAGGTCCGTCTCCTCAACTTAAGTTGTTTTAAAACTCTGTAGGCCTTTCGGGACTAGACCCATCATCAGCAGAATGCATTAGGTCTGTACTTGTTGACCCTTGTTGAAGCACTGACTTGGTTGTTTTAAAAGACCTTATGTTGAGGAGACGGACCTACAAGGTAACTATATTAGTTTTTAACCGTACATTATATTACTGTGAACTAATACCTCAACGGAAACTTACCATTAATTTTATTAGTATCAATTAAACATATTAATTAAAACATTTTGTCTGTTCATTCTTACCTCTTATAGTTGTTTCTGTCGAACATATGTTTCAAGGCTGTTGATAAGAATCAAATAAATAATGAATTCTTCTTACCTCATATTTCTGTGTTTTTTAAACACAACACCGTAGTATCAGCGATCATCGTCACCATTGTGAAAACAGCTAATGATGGTGACGATGGTCGCTGATACTGCGGTGCTGTGTTTTAAAAAAACATATAAGTATGAGGTAAGAAGAATTCACGATTCTTTTGATTCTTATAAAAATTATCTGCCTTTTTAAGTGCAAAGCACAGAAATCAAAGTCAGAATCCAGAACTGGCGACCCACTGTACGGACAAAATAGACTCCTTGCTTTAGTACGAGAAGAGTGGAGTAAAGTGGGACACAGCATGGATGACAGTTGTCCAATATATCAATTCAGAAGTTGTTTTACTTCCTCACAGTTTAAATAAGAGTTTGAGCTTGGATTTTAGTGCTCTTCAGTTGAAAACAACAGATCTTTTTGGACACGGCCTTGCCACATCTTGACGCTTCTCTGCAAGAAATTTTAAGGTAGGTTCCAGCTTGCAATGCAATGGTAGACAGTTTCCTTGTTGGAATTTCTTGTAATACATAAATTCAATGTTGTACACAGCTGGAAACAATTTTAGCTAAGAAAATAATAAATTTGTGTTAGTTTTCTTTCTTTTAATATATATTATGTCTAATCTTCTTTCTTTTTTTATTTCCCAACTTCATTGGTTATCAGTGAATGACACACAAAAATTAAGTCACTTCCCATACTTGAATTTTATTCCATTTCATGATTCCTTTTCATTTTCCACATTAGTAATGCATAAATTATTTATTGACTATCAAAAAGCATTTGATAGACTGTCAAGAAATAAACTATGGGAAATAATGTATGACAAAGGGTTTCCAGGACACATTGTCAAAGTTGTGCAAAGCTTATATTTTAAATCAGAAATAATGATTGATAAAGGAGGTACAATGAGCGATAATACATTAGAAATTAATCAAGGGGTCAGACAAGGATGCCCGCTATCTCCTGCACTCTTTAGTATATGTATAGACGAGATCATTGTACAATGGCAATCAAATTTAACCACAGAGTTTAAAGTTGGCGGTACGATTCTAAATACCATACTGTTTGCAGACGATCAGACAATCCTTAGCTCTTCAGAAGACAATTTACAAATAGCAGCATATAAATTAAACGAAATAGCAAATAAATTCAATATGACAATCTCTGAAAGTAAATCTAAAGTAATGGCATTCAACGGGAAAGACCATATGAGGTGTAAAATCGGTATTAATAACAGTATAATACAACAGGTGAACAATTTTAATTATTTAGGATGCAACGTATCATACTGCCAGAAGGAAGATATTAATATTAAATTAAATAGATTTTACAGAATGTGTGGCGCTATAAGACGGACACTGAAAAATAAAACTTTGAGGAGCACACAACTAAAATTTTACAAAATTATGGCAGTGCCTGTCTTAACATATGCAAATGAAAATTGGACTCTTAATCGTTCAGACAGAAGGAAAATAGAAACTGCAGAAATGAAGTTCTTACGTTCAGTAGCAGGTGTGACAATTTTGGACAAGAAAAGAAGTGAGGATATTAGGAAGGACTTAAATATTTTCAATTTAACAAATAGAATTGACAACATGAGAAACAACTGGTATGAACGTGTCAAGAGAATGCCTACAGATACAATCCCTCAGCTGTTACTAAAGTACAAACCAATAGGACATAGAAATGTTGGATGCCCATTTACTAGATGGGAGGATTCATTAAATCCCACTTGATGTGAAAACAGGTCAAAAGGCCTAATTTCATGAAGCAGAAGAAGAAGAAGAAGATGTTTATTGTACATATTGGATCTACCACATAAAAATATGTACGGTGTGGGGAATAAATCTCCCTCATACTTACTTACACCATGCTATTTCAGATATGTAGCCTATTTTTCTCTTCAAATATAATTTATCCTTCAGTGAGAAGTGTTAAATTAATAATATAAAACATCATTAGAAGCCCTACTGGCTTTATAAAGTAGTGTTAAATTCCCAATAAATGTCTTCTAACTAAGAGACCGCCATATACAAAGATAGAAGCAATGGTTTCAAACATTTGACACGAGGGAATTACAACGTATAAAGAGATAAATTTGCTTCTAGATCGCAACTTGCCTCCGTAGCTCAGTTGGTAGAATACTTGGCCTGGAAAGCCAAAGGTCCCGGGTTCAAGTGTCGGTCTAGGCAAAAATTTTTCTCTTTAAATATAATGTATAAAGAAATTAAACATAGGCTAAATTCTGGAAACGCATGCTGTTTTGTATTACAGATACTCTTGTCGTCCCAACTTCTCTCAAAAATGTTAAATTGAAAATATATAAAACTTTATTCAACTTTAAAAAAAAAAATCAGTATGAGGTTTAATTTAAGAATTAAATTAAAATGTTTAATACGTCACCTTGTATCCAGTCTTCTAATTATACTGGTTTCAAAGCTTATGCAGCTTCATCTTCAGTAATTTCTTGTCGACTGATGTTATGTCAATCAGGAGAACTGCTTCTTCTTCCCTCTGTTGGTGGACAGATGAACCTCCGGATCAAATCAGAATTCCCAGGAATTTTGAAGTTCATAAGTGTTTTTTCCTTGTTTTTTTTATTGTGGATTTGTATTATTAGACATTATTTTCATTATTATTCAATTTGACAGATAATTAATTGTTTAGTATGACTATTATTGTAATTTGTTGTATTTATATGTAACATGTGTTTGTCCTGGTGAGTGGAAGAGAAGGTCACATGGTCTTAACTCCACCAGGCTAAATAATCTAAATCTATCCCAAACCGTGAGTTATTTTGTTTTCTGTTTGTTTTGTTTAATTAGACTGGCTTTTGTATCAATTAGATGTTTTTTCAGACCAAGTATGAGCAGCTACTGCTGACTTTTCCATTTCACCATTTTTTACATTCTAAGATGTTCTTTCACCCTTGTTTTCAAATTTCTTTTTTGCTTTTCCTATATAAATTTTATAATGCAGGGATTGTTACAAAATTTATATAGGAAAAATAAAATAAATTTGAAGACAAGGGCGAACATCTTAGAAATGTCAAAAATGGTGAAGTGGAAAAGTCAGCAGTAGCTGCTCATGCTTGGTCTGAAAAATATTTAATTGATACAAAAGCTAGTCTAATTAAACAAATAGAAAACAAAAAGAACTCACGGTTTGGGGAAAAATCCACATTCAAAAATAACAAAAAGAAAAACTTATTGACTTTGAAATTCCTGCTGATTCTGATTTGATCCAGAGGTTCATCAGTCCACCACAGAGGGAGAAAGAAGCAGTTCTCCTGATTGACATAACATCAGTTGACAGAAATTACTGAATATGAAGCTGCCTAAGCTTCGAAACTGGTATAATTAGAAGACTGGATATGAGGTGAGGTATTAAAATTTGAATTTAAATCTTGTATAATCAATTGAGTTGGTGTTTACTTGATGAAAATCCATATTAATTAATTAGATAAAAATAAAACTTAGTTTTATTTGATTTTCATATTTATTAAGATATAATTCAGTGACAGCTGTTTCGGTACACTGTACCTTCTTCAGACATGTTAACAAATTATGAATTGTGTTACTATAGTACATATCAACTGATCTAAGCAACAATACAACAATAATTTATTTAAATTTTTTTTAAATTCTTTTTTTAATTATTTTTTGTTAAATTTAAAAAATTAAATAAATTATTGTTATATTGTTGCTTAGATCAGTTGATATGTACTATAATAACACAATTTATAATTTGTTAACATGTCTGAAGAAGGTACAATGTATCGAAACTGCTGTCACTGAATTATATCTTAATAAATATGAAAATCAAATAAAACTAAGTTTTATTTTTATTTAATTATTAAATCTTATATATGAAACTCTCCCAGTTTTACTATATGGATGCAAAATGTGGACTCTTATTTCAGGAAGGAGAAAAGATTATAGATATTTGAGAATAAAGATTTTAGGAACATTTTTGGACCAAAGACAGATGAACAGACAGGCACATGGAGAAGACTACTTAAAATTTAAAGCAGAAATGTCACATATACGTAACGGCAGGTATATCTTCTCTACCACTGAAAGGTAGATAGATTTGACATGTTACAGGTAGTAAATTTTTATTCACAATCCTGCAAAATAAGATTGATACGGCATTTAAATTCTGGCAGTGATCCCAAATATTAACATATACCTCTGAAACAAGAGCAAATACTGCTAAAACAAAAACTTCAGAAACAAATGAAATGAACATTCTGAGGAAGATAGTTTGTAAATGAAGGAAAGATGAAATTAGAAATGAAGAAATATAAAGGCAGCTGAATATTCAGGCAATAGGTGAATGTGTGGAAAAAAAAAGTATCATCTTAGATCCATGAATTTTTAGTTTCCAGACGAACAAAATTTGATTACAAAGTTCTTCAAATCAACACTAAATGGCAGTTTAGAAAATGACTGGCATGATGAAGAATCGATAATTGTGACAACAGCTGAGGATGGGAGAGATGACTCTTGATACTGCAGTTCTGTGTTAAATAACATAGATGTGTGAGGTAAGAAGATTTCATGATTCAATTGATTTTTATTAAGAAACATCATACTGTAAAATTCCCAACATTAATATATGGAAAACTACAGTAGCAAAATTTAGACTGCTTACAGAACACATTTCGCCAAACATTTATATAAAATAGGAATCTACATGAATCCAAATTGTCCTCTATGCAACAAAGACGAAGAAATGAATGAAGAACATCTACAAACCTGTGAAGTATTACCTGTTGGATCCACCATAGAGAAATATTGGAGGGCAAGAATATGGGCAGAATGCTAATGGCTTCGTTGCCAAGGCTCAGCATTTGAAAAATATGTCCGTCACCGTGGCGTAGTCGTTAGAGTCCCTACCTTCCACTCCGGCGACCCGGGTTCGATTCCCGGCGAGGTAGGGGATTTTAAATCTCCACCTTGGGTCTGGGTGTGTGTCCTGTCTTGTGTTTGTGTGTGTGTGAATAAGATAAAAAGGTTTAACAAAGGTAAAACAAAAAGGAAGAACAGCGTAAACGAAAGAAAACGAGAAAGGAAAAAAATAAAAAAACATATATGGGGAAAAAAAAAGATTTGTATGGAATCAACATATTTTCTTCTAGACATCAGATAGAATTGTACATATAGCAAGAGATAATTTACCAGAGTACGGAAGAAGGACACCTGGAAGACCAAATTAGAGATAGGTAAAGGTATCCCACTACAGGCCTCAGGAGGCCCTTGGGGTAGTGGGAGGTTAAGGCTCCCACTTTTCTGGACAATCGGCACTTGATGTCAGCTGGATTGTCAGCTCTGCGTGACGGCTGTCTTTACCCCCAGAACAAGCGTCTGGTACTCATTTCCGTTAGAGGCTGAGTCGACCCCAGGGTCATAGTGCTACCAGAAAGTTTGGGCCAGTTTAAAAATCTTGATCGAAAGGGACTCGACCCCTCGACCTTATGGCTTGTAGTGGAGTGCCTTAACCACTACGCTATGGCGTGCCCCAATTAGAGATAGAGGGACTCTTTATTCTGGATGGAACAGGTCATGGACCTAAAACAAAGAGAAGAAGAAGAATAAGTTATTCTCAAAGACCTAATATATATATTTATATATCCATCCATAGTAATTCTGCCCGGAGGCAGGCCCTTCACTGCAATCATAGCGTTTTCATGCTATGCTTGCAGCTTTACTAGGGAATTGTAGGTGTGGTAGCTTCCCGTTGCTTTCCACAGCGGTGAAGGATGATGATGATGATGGCCGGATGATTTTCGGGGACCGTTGGGCCCTAAGCTTCCTGACATTTGTCTTACAGGTGAGGAAAAAAAAACCCGAGAAAACCTCACCCAGGAGCCTGTTCTGACCGAGAATCGAACCTGAGCCTCCTGCGTGACAAGGCAGCACGTCGCCTCGAGACCACAGCGCAGCGGTGGACAAAATGAACACTAATGATGTTTATTATTATTATTTATGATTTTCATTGCTTTTTATGCATGCCTCGGGTGATCTAGAGGGATCAGGGCCATTTCTAGTTCCTAAATTCATGATTTTGATTTTGGTCAAAGTTCATTAATTTTTTTGGGGAGGAAAACTTAAGCATACAGTATGTCAGTTAAATAGGATGGATGGATTGAACTTTTTTTTAGATGCCTTTAACATCTTGAGCCATTTAGTTCCTATTTATTATTTAATTTGTTTGTATTTTTATTTACATTTAACGCATGCTGGAAATTCATGCTATTATTCATTACAGGAAGTCTTGTCCTCCCAACTTTTCTCAAAAAATGTTAAACTGAAAAAATATATAACACTGTTATTCTCCCATAGTGAATCCCTCTCGGAATTAGTTGGATTGGACATTTGATAATAATGGACGATCAGAGACTGGTCAAGAAGCTCTATAAATGGAAACCTATAGGAGGCAGAGTTGTTGGAAGACCAAAGATCAGATGGGAGGATGACACAATGAACGATCTAAAGAAAACGAAAGTGACTAACTTGAATATGGCAAGAGACAGATTGGCATGGAGGAGGATTGTCGAGAAGGCCAAAACTATCACTTTGAAGTTTTTGCATCTTAGGATGATGATGTTATTCTCCCAGTTATGTTATGTGGATGCGAAACATGGACTCTTACTTTAAGGGAGGAGAGAAGAGTATGAGTATTTGTGAGTAAAGTTCTCAGGAATTTTTTTGGACCAAAGGAACATGGACGGACAGGTGAATGGAGAAGACTTACACAACAGTGAGCTACATGATACGTATAGAAAACCTGATATAATAAGAACATGTATTGGCTTAGGATTTCACGGCCGGAGTTGCTATGATGATCTTGAAGATTTCCAGGCTGTAGGTCGTGGTCTCGAGGCTTGAAGTTCCCCGAAGTTTCGCCAGAGACTGCGTCTGGCATCCTCAAGGGATGTCTTAGACACGGCCTACTGCCCGGAAATCTTCTTCAAGATCATAACAAGAACAGTTACGACGTCTCGTAGACTGCGATGGGCAGGACATGTAGCATGAATGGGGAATGAAAAAGGGGCATGGAAGCTTGTTAGGAAAACCAGAGGGAAAACTCCCAGTTGGTAGACCAAGAATGAGGTGGTTGAATGACATTTCCCATGAATTTAAGGAAGTAGATTATCCAGGGAATAATTGGAAAACATCTCAGGATCACTAAATAACAAAACAGCAAGAGAGACCCAATTGAAATTGTATAAAACATTGGCAGTACCGGTACTGCTCTATGGTTCAGAAGCCTGGATACATAAAAAACAAGATCTAAGTAGGATAACGGCGGCAGAAATGAAATTTTTTGAGATCTGTTAAAGGTTGCACTAAGGAAGACAGAATCAAGAACACAGAAATAAGACAGGAACTTGAAATATTTGCAATAACTGATAAAATAGATACATATAGACAAAGATGGAAGCAACACATAGAATGAATGAAGATAGATATCCAAAACAAATAACAAAATACAAACCTAAAGGCACCCGAGATGAGGGCAGACCTAGAAAGAGATGGGCTGAAGTCGGAACGGGTCAACAGACCTAATCCATGAATGCAGATGATGATGATAACATCTCAGGACAGGGTTGTGTGGAGAGCTTATATCCGCGCGGCCATGAACCTTCGGGTTCGATAGTCAGTGAGTACTGGCAATGAAAGTCCAACCCAGCATTTGTCTTGATAATTGAGGGAAACCAGGAAAAAAAAAACTCAATCAGGTTGATCGGCACCGGGATTTGAACTCGGGACCTCCCGAATATGAACCAACAGCTCGGCACAACTTCATTTTCAAAGGAAGGCAGATCCTTGAAGTTTGCTCGCGTATCGACCTTCATCTGTGTCGGATCCAAACTACGAAAGTCGATACTCGATAATCGTTATCAGCGTCACTGATTTTATAGCTAACTCACTGGCACTATCGAACCCGTTGGTTCATTTCCACTCGGACATAAGTTCTCCATACATCCCTATCCTGAGCTAATGTTTTTCAATCATTCCCTGTACACTCTTCTCCATTCAAATCATGTTAATGTTATTCTCCCACCTCATTCTTGGTCTACCAACTGGGGGCGTTTTCCTTCTGGTTTTCCTACAAGAAGCTTCCACGTACCTCTTCCATTCCCCATTGCCATTAATTTTATAGGACTCGAATTTTTATGTTTTGGTTAGAGCAAGAATGAGGTGGGAGAATAACAAACCATGATTTGAGGGAAGTAGATTATGCAGATGATTGGAAAACAGCTCAGGATAGGGATGTATGGAGAGCTTATGTTAACGCGGCCATGAATCTACGGGTTTGATAGTGCCTGTGAGTTATGATTATTATTTGCTAAAATATTGCTCCATAGCCGAGTGGCTAAGGCTAGAAGCCTTGGCGCAGAGCTACGGTACTTCCGCTGGTTCGATTTCTCTACTGGGGAAGAAATTTTCTCATGGTATATCGGCCAGTATGGGACCGGTGCCCACCCAGCATCATGAGGCATTTGGATAGCTATAATAAGTAGCGGCTACAGGTTGAGAAAACTGGCTATAACGGCTGGGGGAATCGACATGCTGACCACATGTCACCCTTACACTGACTGGAATCATCTACCTCTGTGATTGACACATATGGATGTGTGGCCAGCAGCCGGATGGTAGGCTAAGGATTTCTAGGCCTGTTGCGCCAGGAATTTTTTTTCAATATTATGACATAATAATAACAATGATAAGAGATCTGTCCTTTGTTTTGGTTCCACATATAAACAGTTGAAAAATACACGCTATCTGCTCTTCATCTTTTCGTATCTCATGAAAATCCTGTGCTACAATGAACTGATAAGAACATTCAGTGCACAATTTGTAATGGGATAGTTGTTAAATTATTTATTTCAATAAATAAACTAACGTTTAGACGCAACTAGATATTATATATTTTTACATGTATGGGGCATATTTAAAGACGATGCAGATCAGTTTCCAATTACAATGTCGATAGAACAGTTTCAGCGTCCAATCACAATGTCTTTTACATAGTTTCAGCGTCCAATCACAGTGCCGAATAAAACAAAAGACCGTGCATGCGTACATTTTAGTGCCGTGAGTTGAAAAGTGCTGAATGTTTTCTGATAGTGCGAGATTTTTTTTATCGTTTCGTGTGTTATTTGCTATGTTTAAACTAGATTAATGTATCGTGTAGTAAGTATATTTTATCGTGTGATCGGTTCAATTATGTGAAATATTTATCCGCTCGGGTTGTGCCGTTATGGCTTCACTGTTCAACATTGCAGAAACTTATAATGTAAGTAAGAGCTTAGGCCTGTTGAAATATTTTTAGTTTTTATAATGTAGTGAAAGGTACATATGTCCATATCAGTCTGTTGATCTGAATTTGACAAACATTTTGTGAAATCATCATGGCACTACAGTCCAAAATGAATCTTAGCTTATCTCCCAACAGTTCATCTCATTCTGTCCTCCGTCCCTCACACGCCATCTTCTAACATAAATTTAGCTACTATTATAACAATCAGTGACGTTTTAGGTCGTAGTTACTACGCAACAATCCTATGCTTTATATTCTAACAAAACACGCTATCAAAACGAAAAATTACGGGTTAAACAAAACGTGAAACACGCCAGTTCTTGAATTTTGTATAACTATATAAATAAACTTTCCTTGACTTTTCTGTAAGTCTGTTAATAGTTGCATATTGAATTTGCTTTTAATATGTTTGCTGATGAACCGTGAAAATCACCTTCTCTGCTCATTTTTACTTAAATTCACATATGAAACTAGCATCCAAAATTGGAGAATATAACAAGAATGTTTTTTTTTATTTATCGTGCCTTTTTTTTTTTTTTTTCCAAAGCCCACAATACTCTTTCTCTAAACATATCGTTTCAGCAATAAATACATTTAATTAAAAATACTAAATATAGCCTACAACATATACTAAAATACTCTGAACGTAGATAAAATATTGTAGACAACACTTTAGAAAATTGGGTTTAGTAACTAGTCGTCTAAATAACTATTTGTGAAATATTTTATTATTTTAGGTAGGAATGGCAATTTGATAGAAAGCTTGTCTAATACTTTTATTAAAATTAGTCTTTCGGGTGACTTCATTTTACTTTTAATTTAAGTGTGTTTTAAGATGTTATATCGTAATTTTTAAGGTAAATCTTAAAGTAGGTCGATCGAATTTTTCATGATTTTCCCCTGTGTCCCGAGAATTTTTTTAACGGTATGCGTAATGTCATCCCCCCCCCCCGTCATCCCCCCCCCAAACTTATAGCAGATATGTTTATTTTGATATTTAACTTGCTTCGAGTATTCATGTTCTATGATATAATTTATAACAGTTTTAATCGTATGAGGGGTTCATAGCAAAAGTGGAACAAGTCCAAAAATTGAAAATCCTAGTTTAATGTGCATTTGCATTCAAAATATCTATTTTTCAGAGCAATGTTGAACCAAGTATTATGTTTTCTTTTTTACTGTAAACAAATTGTTTAATTCAAAAGAGTAAAATATGGACTTGGTCCACTTTTGCCCTTAACCTCTCATACCTTTAAGGTACAATAGTGGATTATGTTACGGTTGAGAGTGGTTAGATAGCTTTGGTCCAAAAATTTTCCTAAGAAACTTTATTCTCAAATACTCGTAATTTTTCTCGTCCCTTAAAGTAAGGTACTTTGCATTCATATAGGCCTAATATAACTGGGAGAATAACAGTTTTATATATTTTCAGTTCAAACATTTTTTGATTGAAGTTGGGGCGACAAAAGTCCTTCTAATGCAAATATGTAGAAAAGGAAATTAAAGAAAGATTGGTAAATGGGAATAAAGCTTATTTTGCAAATAGAACCTTATTTAAAAGCAAATTAATACCAAAAACTGCAAAAATAAGGTTATACAAAACACTCATTAGACCAGTAGTTACATATGCTTGTGAAACTTGGGTCCTAAAAGAAACAATAAAACAGAAATTACTAATTTTTGAAAGAAAAATTTTAAGAATAATTTTTGGACCAAATAGAGGAACTGATAACTGTTGCAGAATCGAAACAAACAATGAACTAAACAAATTAATAAAAATCAGAACATAGTAAACCATATAAGATCTCTCAGAATTGGTTGGCTTGGACATTTTATAAAAATGGACGATCAGAAACTGGTCAAAAAACTCTACAAATGGAAACCTACAGGAGGCAGAGCTGTTGGAAGACCGAAGATCAGATGGGAGGATGGCACAATGAACGATCTAAGGAAAATGAAAGTGACTAATTAGAATATGGCAAGAGACAGATTGGCATGGAGGAGGATTGTTGAGAAGGCCAAAACTTTCATTTTTGAAGTTGTGCCTTAAAATGATGATGATGAATGCAAATATCATCATCCGGTATTATGGCAGCTACCGCCGTCTTCCGGAAACCAAACGCCATTCCTCTCTGTCCATCCATTAATCTTCCTCCAATTCTCTGATATTCATAGCTGCTTGTACCCTTTCTATCCAAGTTTTCTTCGTTCTTCCTCCTTTCCATTGGTATTCATTTCATAATAATTTTATGCAATCTTTGCTCTGGCATTCTTTGGACATGACCATACCACTTTAATCTTTTCTTTTCTATAATCTCTATGTTATTATCGTATAAAATGTTGTTTGTACATGACATTTACATTGCTACATTTATTGTATCTTTAACTGTTTATAATTAGTATAGTGTATATCTATATTTGTCGAATATTTATTTGTATTTGTGCTGGTTGAGTGGAAGAGAGGGCCTTATGGCCTTAACTCGCCAGAATAAATAAAGTATTATATTATTATTATTATTATTATTATTATTATTATTATTATTATTATTATTATTATGTCAAATATACGACGCAAAATATCCAACATGATTCTACAATTCGTAAACATTTCTATGAATCATGGCTATAGGCCTATTACAATTTCATTGCAGTATTTATAGATCATGAGTTTGGAGACTGAAAGTGGCTCTTCTTAGTAGATTGTGCTCTCTTATCGCTGTTTACGTGAACCAAAGTATTATGCCTGCAGTACTGCAGCGCGGGGGGAGACTTGTTTCGCGTTCGGTGACTCAGCTTGACCAGAGAGAGATTGTTGTGTTCGATGCGCTTCACGTAAACAATAAACAGTCAGTGGCGTAACTTACTGACTCACTGGCACTATCGAACCCGTAGGTCCATGGCCGCGCGGACATAAGCTCTCCATATATCCCTATCCTGAACCAATGATTTCCAATCATCCCCTGTATAATCTTCTTCTTCTTCCTTCCAAGTATTAGGCCAAGGCCTGTTACGATCCTATAGAAAATTTTCCCTCCAGCGTTTCATAGGACGGCCCAGTGATCTTCGTCCTCTTGGTATATAATTATAAACAGCTTTGGGGATCCGATTTGAACTCATTCTTTCAAGATGGTGTTTCCAATTTAGTTGGTACTGTTTAATATATTCCAAAATTGGCGTAGTCTTCAATTCTTTTAAGATATCGGTGTTCCTTTTCCGATCCCATCTGGTGTAACCCGCTGTTCTGCGCATGAATCTCATTTCAGAAGCCGTTATTCTGCTTTATGTTGTCTTTTTAGTGTCCATGCTTCACTACCATAGATCAACACTGGTCTAGCCAAAGTGTTATATAAACGTAATCTGGTGTTTTTTTGTACAAGGGATGGTTTCATAACTTGATTAATCTACTTCCCTCAAATCATAGTTAATGTTATCCTCCCACCTCATTCTTGGGTCTACCAACTGGGCGTTTTTACTCTGGTTTTCCTACAAGAAGCTTCCATGCACGTCTTTCATTCCTCATTCGTGCCACATGTCCTGACCATCGCAGTCTACGAGACTTAACTGTTCTCATTACATCTGGCTTCCTATAAAGACCATGTAATTCACTGTTATGCAATCTTCTCCATTCACCTGTCTGTTCATCTCTCTTTGGTCCAAAAATTTTCCTGAAAACTTTATTCTCAAATACTCGTAATCTCCTTTCCTCCCTTAAAGTAAGAGTCCATGTTTCGCATCCATATAACTGGTAGAATAATTAGTTTTATATATTTTCAGGTTTAACGTTTTTTTAAAGGAGTTGGGACATCAAGAGTCTCTCTAAAGCATTAACAGTACGCATTTCCAGAATTGAGCCTATGTTTAATTTCCTTGTGCATCCCATTTCTGCCTTTGATTATTGTTCCGAGGTATTTGATTTCAGTCACTTCCTCAAAATTTCCCTCATTTGTCATTAGCTGTCCACTTCCATTATATAATGTATTTCTACGTGTGACTATATATTTATTTTTATTGATATTTACTTCCAGTCCCAATTTCTTAGTGTTACTCGGTAGTGTGTGCGTGTTGTCCTTTAGTATCTCCTCGCTATCGGCCAGTAGTACTACATCATCAGCATAAACTAACAGCTTATTAATACCATTGATTTGTAGGCCTTCTTCATTCTCTAGAGATTTAATGGCATGCTCTAGTACAAAATTAAATAGTAGAGGAGATAGTGCATCTCCTTGCTTCAACCCATTGTGAATTTCAAAAGCATCCGAAAACACACACCCTACTCTCTGTGCCATTTAGACAAATTCGTATAGTTCTAACTTTTTAGAGATTCCGAACTCCAGTCAGTGGCGTAGCTTATCAATGTTAGTACGACAAACTTGCCCACATCCAATACGAAGTGGGAAGACATTTTCTTTGTATTAGATGGTGATATACTAATTGGAACGAAGTTCCATTTGTACTGTAAACAAACTTACGTAAGATATTACTCCGCCGACTCCTTTTATTGGGGAATCGCCATATAACTGAATTGTTTACGATAAATTAATTATTTAGGTGTATTAATACAAACTAAAATTTAATAAAAGAAGTAAAGAAACAAGCTGATAAAACAGCACAAATGTCAGGGTATGTGAAAGATTCAATTTGGCGCAACAAACATATGCCAATAGAAAGCAAAACCCGCATATACAAAACGATAGTTCGACCAGTTATCGCATATGGAGCAGAAACTAGGGCTGATACAACAAAAACTAAACAAATAATAAGCACATGCGAAATGAAAATCTTAAAGAACTATTCAGGGGAAAACATTATTTGATAAAATACACAACACAGAAATTAGGGACAAATGCCATATTCAAGACATAACCAAATTTATTATAGATAGACGAAAATATTGGAAGGGCCATATAGAAAGAATGGAAGAAAACCGGCTTGCAAAAAGAGCTAATGAAGATAGACCAATGGACGGGAGAAGAGCAATAGGAAGACCAGCCAAGAGATGGATAGACAGTGAATGCACATCCAATACGTCTTCCTCCGAGGAGTGATTTTGGAAATAAACAGGATGAAAATCCTACAAATTAAGTTTAAGAAGAAGAAGAAGTTTACGATAAAAGCATTGTTCTTAGGTAACATCGTATTTTACGGGAAAATAAGACTGAATACAACATAACATGGCACCAATAATTTGGAACTTCCTCCATTCCTTATTTTTTTATGACAAAAATTGTATATGAGCCTACCTAATCAGATGTTTATCCTTTTCCATGAAGACGATAGATAACCTTTCTTTACTGGTGCATTTGTTCCATGCTGACTCACCTGTAAGTTCTGCTGTTATTTTCACCATACAGTAATCACCAATGGTTAAAACTCCAAGAGCGACAGGCCTAGAAGGCCCTTGGCTGACCATCCGACACAGAGGTAGACGATCATTTAGCCAGTGTAGGGGTGATATGTGGTCAGCATGTCGTGTCCCCCAGCCGTTGTAGCTGGTATTCTCAACCAGGAGTCGCTACGTATTGTAGCTACCCAAATGCCTCACGATTTTGGGTGGGCACCGGTAGTTAATGTAGAATATTTTTCATTAAACAGTTTTAAAAAATTCAAAATAATTTCTCTCCGCTTTTCAATTGTTTCACTTTCCAGTATTTAAGAAATTCTACAGAAATTTTACTATTTTAAACAGTTGAAATTCCATCATATTCTACATTGCGCATGCGTAACAATAAAACAATACTTATTTAATGTATTGAAATTATATTTTAATATTCTCCCACATAACTTACAAGACACATGCTAGATAATAAAGGTAAAGTGATCCCACTACAGTCCTCAGGAGACCCTTGGAGTAGTGGGAGGTTAAGGCTCCCACTTTTTCTAGATAATCGGCACTTGATGTCAGCCGGGTTGTCAGCCCTGCGTGACTGCGGCTTTTACCCCCAGAACAAGCGTATGGTACTCATTTTCGTTAGAGGCTGAGTCGACTCCAGGTCCGCCGGGACTCGAACCCTCGACCTTCTGGCGCGGGCCGGGTTTCGATCCCTGGTCGGGGCAGTTTTTGTGGGTGAGGTTTTTATCGGGGGTTTTCCTTACCTGTAAGACAAATGTCAGGAAAACTTTAAGGCCCAAACGGTCCCCGAAATCATATGGCCATCATCATCTCCATCATCCTTATCATTATCATCATCCTTCACTGGTGAACTACCACACCTACAATTCCCTGGTAAAGCTGCAAGCATAGCATGAAAATGCTATGATTGTAGTGAAGGACCTGCCTTCGGGCAGAATTACTATGGATATATATGTATATATATCTTATATCTTATTTATCGGCCGCGGTGGACTAGTGGTTATGCTCCTTGTCTCTGGTCCCGAGAGTCGCGGGTTCAAACCGGCCGGGGTCGATGGATTTCTTTAGGATGGAAAAATCCAAGGAGCAAGTCCTCCGGGAAGGACTTTAAGCCGTGAGTCCCGAGAATGAAGATTTTCAGGCTCGTAAAAAACCTTAAACCTGAATGAAAAGGCCTCCAAGCAAAATTACCGAATTTCCCCATCCTAGTACTAGCTTGGTTTCCTAGATGTCAGTATGAGGCGGAACGCTAACCACGGACCACTCAAATGGCATCTATACGAAAACAAGTGTAACTAAATTAGTATGGTTCAAATTCTTCCCAGTAGGGGGAGAGCGCCTAAATCTCTGTTAAGGGAAACATGGACTTACAAGAAGAAGATTATTATTATTATTATTATTATTATTATTATTATTATTATTGTTACAAGTATTATTATTATTATTATCCATCATCGTATAAAATGTTGTTTGTACATTAAATTTCCATTGCAACATTTAATATATTTTTAATTCTTTATAATTAGTATAGTGTATATCAGAATCATCATCCTGCCAGATATTAGTCCTAGAAGAACTGTTACGGCCTGAGAAAGCGGTTTTCGTGCCATCTTTTCATAGGTCGACCAAGTGACCGTTTCCCATTTGGACAGTAGTTCATTATTGCCTTGGGGATCCTGGATCTAGCCATTCTTGAGACATGTTCCTTCCAGTTTAGCTGATATCTGGAGATGTAGTCCAGTATTGGTGACACATTAAGTTCCAGAAGGATTTCTACATTTTTCTTTCGATCCCATTTGGTGTAGCCAGCTGTTCGGCGCATAAATTTCATCTCACAAGCTGTTAGTCTGCTTTCATTTCTCGTCCTTATAGTCCACGCTTCACTGCCATAACATAGGACTGGTCGAGCCATTATTTGATAAAGACGAGTACGAGTTGATTTTTGCACTAATGAAGGTTTTAAAACTATATTAATGATTCCCATTGATTTATTGAATATATAGTGTCTGTATATAATCTATATCGTTAAATACATATTTGTAATTTGTGTTGATTGAGTGGAAGAGAAGGCCTTATGGCCTTATCTCTCTCAGAATAAATAAAACATTATTATTATTATTATTATTACATTATGTTTTGGAGAGACGCTCTTTGTATGATATGTTCGGGAGCGTATTATCGAAGGAACCACTGCATTTGCAAGCATTTCCCAGTCTTACATAGTTTCCTTACTTACTCACTGGCACTATCGAACCCGTAGGTTTATGGCCGCGCGGACATAAGCTCTCCATACATCCCTATCCTGAGCTAATCGTTTCCAATCATTCCCTGTATAATCTACTTCCCTCAAATCATAGTTAGTTATTCTCCCACCTCATTCTTGGTCTACCTACTGGGCGTTTTCCCTCTGGCTTTCCTACAAGAAGCTTCCATACAAGTCTTTCATTCCCCATACGTGCAACATGTCCTGCCCATCGCAGTCTACGAGACTTAACTGTTCTTATTATATCTGGCTTCCTATAAAGACCATGTAGTTCATTGTTAAATAGTCTTTTCCATTCACCTGTCTGTTCATCTCTCTTTGGTCCAAAATTTTTCCTAAGAACTTTATTCTCAAGAACTCGTAATCTCCTTTCCTCCCTTAAAGTAAGAGTCCATGTTTCGCACTCATATAATATAACTGGTACAATAATAGTTTTATACATTTTCAGTTTAACGTTTTTTGAAAGGAGTTGGGACATCAAGAGTCTCGCAATGCATAATAGCACGCTAAGTGTACATATATTAATTGGTGTTTCTTGTTTTCATGACTATCCAATTATTATTATTATTATTATTATTATTATTATTATTACTATTATTATTATTATTATTATTATTGTTATTATTATTATCATCATCGTATAAAATGTTGTTTGTACATTAAATTTATACTGCAACATTTAATATATTTTTTAAAACTATATTTTTTATATACAACTTTCCTCATTAGACGATTGCCTCAAGGACAAAGTGATACAGACAATTAATTTTTGGAATTGATGAAATACATTTTGTAAATACATTAAAAAATTCAAATTGTAGGTCTAATTGAAATATACACACTATAAAGTAGAAATTTTGTAAATATGGTTTCTTAAAATCGAAATTGATCCTCTAATGGCAGCGATGGCAATTTTAGAAAGATGCACCCTGTCCAAATGTACAGTGTGTGTGTGTTATATATATATATAATCTATGTGTCCACCGCTGTGGTCTCGAGGTAGCGTGCTGCCTTGTCAAGCAGCGGGCCCGGGTTCGATCCTCGGTCGGGGCAGCTTTTTTGGGTGAGGTTTTTATCGGGGTTTTTCCTCACCTGTAAGACAAATGTCAGGAAAACTTTAAGGCCCAAACGGTCCCCGAAATCATATGGCCATCATCATCCTTATCATTATCATCATCACCATCATCATAATTATCATCCTTCACCGGTGTGGAAAGCAACGGGAAGTTACCACACCTACAATTCCCTAGTAAAGCTACAAGCATAGCATGAAAATGCTATGATTACAGTGAAGGACCTGCCTTCGGGCAGAATTACTATGGATGGATAATCTATATTATTAAATAAGCATTTATAATTTGTGTTGATTGAGTGGAAGAGAAGGCCTCATGGTCATAACTCTGTCAGAATAAATAGAATATTATTATTATTACATTATGTTTTGGAGAGACGCTCTTTGTATGATATGTTCGGGAGCGTATTATCGAAGGAACCACTGCATTTCCCAGTCTTACATAGTTTCTTAACTATTAAAAAAAACTTTGAACTATAATTAATTGCATTTGAAATTTCTGCGACTACTTTAGGGAGTCGGTACTAAGTTTTTTTTAAGCCATTAAGGTAATAAATGTGCAGTTCGAACTGATGTATTAAACGCAGTTTGTTTCTTCTCTACGGGATAAACTTGAGAAGTCTTAATGTTTACTTTTATTTGTAAAAGTTTTGAAGATATCCATCGTGGAGGATCCCTCGGGAAGGACTTAACAAAGTCTGGGGGTAGGGGGCAGGACACAACTTTCTGTTAGGGTTGTTTCATGGTCGGCTAGCAAACCACGACGTATTTAAAACATCACCTAGGTGTAAGCAAACACATATTCCCAGTGGAGTTGTTTGGTTTCTAACATATAGCATAGACGATGCCATCTATACAAGTTTGGAGAACGTTGTTAACTAGTTAATGCAATGGATTGTTTATTAATTCAATAGCTTTTACTCTCGACATCTTGTTTAGCCCTTGAAACGTAAACTCAGCATACAGGGCGTTAGTACTCCTTAATATTTCGAGCTTATTAAAATTCCAACAATGCAGAAGAACTATGACAATCCGGCTGATTTCCATGTCCAAAATAAATAGATTTCAGACGGTGTGTGGAACAATACAGAGAACATTCAAAAATAAAATTAGAAAAGAAACCAAGATAAAAATGTATAATGTTATGGCGGTTCCCACAATATTGTATGGATGTGAAACTTGGGCTCCTATCAAAAAACAGAAGGATAGAATACAGCGGCGGAGATGAGGTTCCTAAGACAAGTAAAAGGATGTACAAGATTTGATAGAAATGAGAATATAAGAGAAGAATTTGAAAGTACAGCCTTTATTGGATAAAATCACGAATTACAGACAGAAATGGATTGATCATATGGATGGAATGAGTAAGGAGAGATATCCATTGTTAGCAAGAAAATATCAAGCAAGAGGAAGACATGATGTTGGAAGATCTAGAAGACGTTGGGCTGATGCATTATGAAGTCGTAACGGAGTGGTGGTGATGATGATGATGATGATGATGGAGAAGAGCTAAAACCTACTATTGAATGCACTTATTAAGGAACAAAATTAGACCATTCAGGCTATAACACAGTGGAAATTCAAAATAGATTCGCACAAACAAAACAAGCAATAAATGCTTTAAACTATTCGTTTGTTTTTCTATTGTTTTAAAAGCAATATTAAATAAATGAAATCAATGGTGGAGCAAAAATATTACAAAAAATAGAAAATTACAAATATATCAAACCATAATTCAGAGCATTTTAACATATGGTGCTGAAGCCTGGCAAATTCCTATCAGGGAAATGAAAATAATTTTAAGTACAGAAATGGTTGTTTTAAGAAGATCAGCTGGAAAATCTAGAATGGATAGAATACGAAATAAAGGAATAAGGGAAATTAAGGGTGTACAAGAGGAGCCGGACATCATAGACATTATAGAAAAGAAAAGATTACAATGGTATGGCCATGTCAAAAGAATGCCTCTAAAGAATTTCTCTAAAATTGTTATGGAATGGATCCCAATGGAAAGGAGGAAGACGGAAGAAAACTTGGATAGAAGGGGTACAAGCAGCTATGAATATCAGAGGATTGGAGGAAGATCAATGGATGGTCAGAGACGAATGGCGTTTGGTTTTCGGAAGAAGGCGGCAGCTGCCATGATACCGGATGATGATGATGATGATTAAAATTTCATTTGATAGGAAAGGTGACAATGGTAGAATAAATGAGGGACATTTTGAAGAAATAGTTGAATTCAATTACCTAGGAACAATAATTAGAAATAAAAATCATCACCATCCTCTTATCGTGTCCTTCCTTCGGAAGGTCGATTCCAAATACGCCTCCAACCATCTGTATCTTCCCATGCTTTGCTTCTTTTTAGTTCTTCCTAGTCGTATCCTCTCTCTTGTAGACTTTTCTTCACTTGGTTAAACCATTTTTCTCGTGGTCTACCCCATGGTCGTTTTCCTTGTATCTTGAGATTTAACAGTCTTCGTGGCAGTCTTTCCTTTTGTATTCTTTTTAAATGTCCAAACCATTTTAGTCCACTTTTTTCTATGTCTGTTGTTAATTTTTGTACACTTAATGTCTCCCTGATTTTCTCATTCCTTATTCTATCTCTCCTTGTTTTATGTACCATTCCACGTAAGAATTTCATTTCTGTAGCTTGGATTCTGTTCAAGTCCTTGTTTGTATATGTCCAAGTCTCAGCTGCATGTGTTAGAACTGGTTTGAAATAAGTTTTATACATTGCCATTTTACTCTTGGTGGGTGTATCTTTATTCCAGATTAATTGTTTACTTAAATTATAGACTTTTAAACTTTTCTCTATTGTTCTACTGATTCCAGTCCGTATTTTTCCCCTTACATTTATCACCGTTTCTAAATATGTAAATTATTCCATTTTTTGTAGATTTATGCCTGACTATTTAACTCATACCCCAAATGGGAATCCATGACCAATTACATTTCAATGATTTTTGATTTACAACCAATCACAGTCGTGTTTCGCCTCGAATTTATCAACTGAAGTTTATCATATTAAAGAAATTCCCGTTTACCAAAGATGATTTACCACCTCAACCCTAAAGGCAAAAGAGACCTCGGAAGACCCTTCAACCGATGGAAAGATCAGTTTTTGTAGTCGCAGAACGGGCATAATCACCCAATATTGCATTCGGAAGAAGAAGAAGAAAGAAAGCTCTTTCTTTTTAACATTCTGAATAGGCCATAGCATTATTTTGCAGTGACTGACCCTCTAAGAAATACGGCTACCAGATTGTATATATAGTGCATGAATGTCAGCAGATAGCGCATGCGGGAGATAATATAAAAACATTTGTAGCAATTGATTATACAAAAAAAAAAAAGAAACCGCTGTTTGCACTTTCTTAAACGAATTATTTTCCAGGAAATAACGTTGCAGAAAAATATAATTGACATATTTACATCATAGGACATCAGAAATTAATTAATACCTATAATGTTCGTTATAAATTTCTCCGGGTTGTAAGGGGTAGCGACGTGTGTATAACCTCTGCTACCCAATTCTCATCCTCACCTTCTCGTTGTACAACCCGAGGCTCTGAGGACCGAGTCACGGCGGTATAACCGTTCCATCGGGTACTGAGTAAATGCGGTATCCTAATGTCTGTCCAGAGACTAAAAGAATAGCAGCCCTACCACTGGGGCCAGTAACCCGTCCTAAGGAACTTCAAAACTACTTTCAAGTCTCAACACGAACAACCTGCAGGAAGAAGAAGACCAGGACGTACACTCAAAATACTTTTGGATGGTGTTTCTCTTGAGGCCGAAACAGGTCAACAAATGGCCTAAATTCGTGAATGTACTATGATGATGATGATGATGATGATGATGATAAATTTCTCCACTAAGGTGCATTCTTACTATATTGCAATCCTTTGGCAATAAATAATATGATCTGGTTGCAGTGATGAACAAACGTAACAATCGTTTTTAATTTGTTTTCAAACATCGCCGTTTACATTAAATATATAAATATTTTAAAATAACTATAGTCAAATAATGATTTGTGAGTAAACAGCTTAATTTTATTCGTTAAATAGTCCTAACAAATGCCACTCTTGATTTCCAAATTCTCTAGATAAATTCTCTCCTCACTTCGTGAGTCGTGAATCTATCGATAATTTGGAAATCACTCGTGGCATTACTTATGATAACTTAATATTCCAAGGTAGAGATGTCATGGATGACATGCGATAAACAGACCGACCCAATGAGACATCTAACAGGCAACTAAGATTTACTAGGACGTTGATGTCAGTAAATTTTGCTTAGAGGCCTCTTTATTCAGGCTTAAGGATCTTTTATGAGCCTGAAAGTCTTCAGACTCGGGACCCACCTGGAGGGCTTGCTCCTTGGATTTTTCCGTCCTAAAGAATCTACCGACCCCGACCGGGTTTGAACCCGCGACCCTCGAATCGAGAGGCAGGGAGCATAACCTCTAGTCCACCGCAGCCGACAGGCCAAAGAGTATAGGGTTATAAAAATACGATATGGTAATACAGATTAAAATAATGGTTTATTTTTTACTTTCCTACTGATGTTTTACAATCTCATTCATGATTCGATTATAAAAAAGTCTGCCTCAATTGTGGAATTTACAATTTAAAACGAGAGTTACCTCTGAGAAAGCACAATCTGTGCTGTCAGATGAATTGTCTTTGCTTTACGTGTGTGCTGTTGATAAAAATATCTCTAGCCTTGATGATAATGGTAGCTGCATCCATATTCATGATGACAAAGTGGCTTCATTAGCGTGTACGAAAGCACGGGGAGCAGTAGGCAATATCACCGCAAGCCTTTGTTCAACCAACCGCACTCCCATTAAAGCGGAGTACCGGGATGGGGGGGGGGGGTTCGCTCAAACTTACTACATTAAGCAAGCTTGTTGCAACACACCATCACCTGACATTCACCAACATTCTTTGCAAAATAATACATTTCATACATTAAATATAAAAACAGTGATCCTCTTGCCATTTCATCTAGCGACCCTAAAAATGTGCAAAACATCAACATTTCCAATAAAATGTCAAGTGATACCGGACTATGTGACCCTAGTCCATTACTGGTCTTCCCATAGAGAAACTTCGAATAGAGGGAAAACTGAGTACAGTGACATCTAAAAAATTTTGGTCGTTTACGATGAACTACAATGAGCAAACTACAATGGTAGCGCTGTTTCGTAGTAACAAAATATGTAACTAAATAAAACAAATGCAAGGCACACGTCGTGTTCACTCGGGAATATGGGAAATTAGCCATTTTGTAAATTTAAATTTTTAACTGCTATGCTTTCGTTCTATGTAGACGGTGCTGTAAAAATTATATACCATCGAAAGTTAAAATCATTACTTAGATTTTATTTTACTCTAATTTGTAAGTAAATTCAAGCTTGTTTACGTTTTTAATGTGAATCTATTTTCAAAGATTAAATACATTAAATAGTATATAATAAAATGAATATACGATTATTAAAATAACTCGTATTATTAATTAAATATTAAAAGTGAGAATAATATTATTAAAATAAAATAAAATCAACTCATTTCAAGAAACGTTAAGCTGAAAATATATAAAACTATTATTCTACCAGTTATATTATATGGGTGCGAAACATGGACTCTTACTTTAAGGGAGGAAAGGAAATTGCGAGTATTTGAGAATAAAGTTCTTAGGAAAATTTTTGGACCAAAGAGAGATGAACAGACAGGTGAATGGAGAAGACTACATAACAATGAACTACATGGTCTTTATAGGAAGCCAGATGTAATAAGAACAGTCAAGTCTCGTAGACTGCGATGGGCAGGACATGTTGCACGTATGGGGAATGAGAGACGTGCATGGAAGCTTCTTGTAGGAAAGCCAGAGGGAAAACGCCCAGTTGGTAGACCAAGAATGAGGTGGGAGAACAACATTAACTATGATTTGATGGAAGTAGATTATACAGGGAATGATTGGAAAGCATTGACTCAGGATAGGGATGTATGGAGAGCTTATGTCCGCGCGGCCATGAACCTACGGGTTCGATAGTGTCAGTGAGTAAGTAAGTAAGTAAGTATATATAAAATTGAAGAAAAAATATGCGAAAATAATAAGAAATGGACAGAACACTTAATGAGAATGAACAACGAAAGAATACCAAAAATAACCTTCCTGTATAATCCCAGAGGAACAAGAGATGTTGGCCGACCACGTAGAAGATGGACTCCACTTTTAACTTCGCCGGAACAGGCTGCATAGCCTAAACCTTCCTTGGTGAGCCACTAGACGTTGTATCGCAATTCACCTACCTAGGCATCACCCTACAAACAACCATTAAATCCTACAGAATACATATGCAACAGAAGGTTTCAGCTGCTATAAGAGCGATATACAGCATCAAAAATCTCCACCAATTATCAACAGAAACAGCTATGACGCTCTTCAAGACAGTCATAACTCCCATAACAACATATGGAATTATAATATGGGACAAACTCACAAACAGAGACTTGACATAAATAGAAACAGTAAAAGCACGCTTCATGAAAAGAGTTCTGGGAGTTGGAAAAAACAGCACCTTCAAGAATGACGTACGTCTTAATGAAAGAAACCTTCTTCATTGAAGACATTAGACGGCAGCTATTCCTACCGAACACCTGCGCATATGAGACAACAATGCAAGGACTACAGGAGAAGAGGAATGACATCTGCAGCGAATTCTACACAACAGAGGCTATGTGTACGAGAGAGTGGACACGACCAAACTACGAGATGAGGCACATCCTAACACGGTATGCAATCCATGGCTTTCACCACAAGGTTTGCAGCATAAAGCGATTCCACGAGCCAAACCAAGAATGCATATGCGAACTGTGTAACAATCCATGTGAACGATATCACGTCGAAAAGTGTGCGGAAAGACAATTATCGTTTAACAAGTTTTGCTTAGACTAAATTTACTAACAATTTGCACATTTGCGCGCATTTACTTTCAATAATTTACTTTCAATAGCCTAAACCTTGTAGTAGAAGAAGAAGAAATAAAATAAAATAGTGAATACAATCTGGTTGGTTGATTTATTAAATCAAAAGTTATCAAATTTAAGGATTCGAAGTTTCATCTTTATTGACGATTTTTATTATTAATTTAACACTTTTCATAGAAGGATAAATTATATTTGAAGAGAAAAATGTTCGCCTAGACCGGGACTCGAACCCGGGACCCTTGGCTTTCCGGGCCAAGTGCTCTACCAACTGACCTACCGAGGCGAGTTACGATCTAGACGCAAATTTTTCTCTTATGTACGTTGTAATTCCCTCGCGCCAAATGCTTGAAACCATAGCTTCTATCTATGCAAATGGCGGCTTCTTAGTTAAGAAGACATTTATTGGGAATTTAACACTACTTTATAGCCAGTAGGGCTTCTATTGACGATTTTTATTATTAATTTAACACTTCTCATAGAAGGATAAATTATATTTGAAGAGAAAAATGTTCGCCTAGACCGGGACTCGAACCCGGGACCCTTGGCTTTCCGGGCCAAGTGCTCTACCAACTGACCTACCGAGGCGAGTTACGATCTAGACGCAAATTTTTCTCTTATGTACGTTGTAATTCCCTCGCGCCAAATGCTTGAAACCATAGCTTCTATCATTGCAAATGGCGGCTTCTTTGTTAAGAAGACATTTATTGGGAATTTAACACTACTTTATAAAGCCAGTAGGGCTTCTATTGACGATTTTTATTATTAATTTAACACTTCTCATAGAAAGATAAATTATATTTGAAGAGAGAAAATTTGCAAAGATAGAAGCTATGGTTTCAAGCATTTGGCGCGAGGGAATTACAACGTACATAAGAAAAATTTGCGTCTAGATCGTAACTCGCCTCGGTAGCTCAGTTGGTAGAGCACTTGACCGGGAAGCCAAGGGTCCCGGGTTCGAGTCCCGGTCTAGGCGAAGATTTTCTCTTCAAATATAATTCATCTTTATTGTTTATTTATTGTGTAATAAATAATCATTTACAGAAGAAGTGTATGTTTTATTTAAAAATGTTTCATACTCACCATATTGTGTTAATCAACAGCTCCCCTGAAGAGATCTACATGTCGGTGCAAATAAATAAACGAGAACGAAATATAATATTTAATAAATTGAATTTATCACTCAACACCGTTCCAAAATATTGACTTTGCAACGTGTGGCGAAAAGAAACAAGTAAACACCGTTCCAAATTCTTGTCCCAACTTCTCTAAAAAAAACAAACTATAAATATATAAAAACTGTTATTTTCCCAGTTATATCGTTAATAAACATGACTTCTTACTTTAAGGGAGGAGAAAAGAATACGAGTATTTGAAAATAAAGTTCTTTGGAACATTTTTAGATGAAAGGGAGACGAACAGACAGGCGAATGGAGAAGACTACATAAGTGAGCTACATTATCTTTGTAGGAAACCAGATATATGAGTTAATTCTTGTATACTGCGATGGGGCAGAACACGTGGCACGAATGGGAAATGAAAGAGGGGCATTGAAAATTTTTGTAGGAAAACCAGAGGGAAATTACAAGAATGAGGTGGTAGAATAATATTAACCATGCTATGAAGAAAGTAGATTATACAGGAGATGATTGGAAAACATCTCAGAATAGGGATATATGGAGAGCCTATGTCCGCGCGGCCATGAACCTATGCGTACTTAGTGCGAGTGAGATAGTTTAATAAAAATCTAATTATTTCCCCGAACATCATATGACAATCGTAATCATTATTAGGGCTCGGAAGTTGAGGACCTAAAATACCTAAAAGGATCTGAAGAAATCCCATAAAAGTCCTGAAAAACTGGAAAAAGGATGTAAAAAATGTTGCAGTTGCTAACGAGTGGATAAAGACAATGTCGCTGCCTTTACCCTCAGCTCGAGATAGTTGTCTCAAAGTGGCAACTTCTTAGAAAATATGAATTCGAAATACAGTAGTTCAGGCGGGACAGTAGGCTGGTTGTTAAAAAATATAGTTTTATTTTATGACAGTTCAGTAGTTTCTCGAGGAACAAAAGTGTCTGGAATCTGAAAAGTCTTTAGAAAGTAAAACTAGATAGTGTTTTTAAAAAAAGAACTCTGCATTTTCTTGAATTATACAAATGGTATAAAGTTAGTATCTTCATAACTATTGTCAGTCCGAAGACTTTTATAATAATTGAAAAAATCTTCTTTTTGTTACTCCGCAATTAATTTTGGTAGATTCTTTAATATATTTATTCAAATATTTTAATATTTTGAAGGCATTAGGTTGGAGCTTATGCAAGTCTGATTCTAAATGTGTAACAAAATTTAACCACGTTTTCCTATGTCTTTCTTATTTCCCTCTTAACGATAGCTCTACAGAAGGATGTACAGAGACTTAGATCTGCTGAAATGAAATACCTTCGGAGGACTGCAGGATACACACTACTAGATAACAAAAATAATAAAGACATCTTAGAAGAATTACACTGGAACCTTTAGAAAACAAAATTTCTGATTATAAGTCAAAATGGATGCAACATGTTAATCGAATGGAAGATCACAGGATACTCAAACAAATGTTAAGATATCAGGAAGAAGAAGACCAGGACGTCCACTCAAAAGACTTTTGGATGGTGTTTCTCTTGAGGCCGAAACATGTCAACAAATGGCCTAAATTCGTGAATGTACTATGATGATGATGGTGAATCTAGAAAAAAACTGGAAAGAACATGTTCAAAGAATGAAAGATGATTGAATTCCAAAAATTATACTTAATTACAAACCAGTAGGAGACAGGAATATTGGTACACCAAAAACAGATGGATTCAACTTTTTAAATAAGAATCTATGAGACCGGAACAAGCCACATGGACTTAATCCGTGACTGTTGATGATGATGAAAATTATTTACGGTAAATGTTGTTCTTCCAACTAATTCTTGGCCTACCTACTGAATGCTTTCCTTCTGTTTCCATACCCCTCTTTAATTTCGCATTCGCGTTACATGTCCTACACATCGCATGTCTTTGGTGGAGTTAAGGCCACATGGCTTTAGCTTCCACTGACCAGGACAAAAGTGTTACATTAAAATATATAAATCACGATAGTATTAGATACTAAACTATTATCTGGCTAAACTGAATAATAAAAATAAATTTACAACAAATTCAAAGGCATTAAAATTAAAACTAATAAAATAATATGTACACAAAGGAAGAATAGGTCTAATCTACTATACATGAAAAAATAAAATAATAGATAATAGTTAAAAAACTAAAAACACGCTTTATTAGAAAACCGAACTAAAAAATGAAAAATAATCTTAATTTACAACACGCTTGGGATAAAATTAAAGTGGTCAACAAAAAATCATCACCAACACATCTAGAATAAAACTAGAGTTATCAACAAAAAAAATAATTTTACCATCAATAGCGTGGGGTTCTCTTTATCAATTAATATATTTGATGATAAACAGATATTGGTAAAAGTAAAGCTTCTAAGAAGAAAACGTAAGAACTCTAAAAAGCACCCCACGCTTTAGATGGCAAAATTATTTTTTGTAGATAACTCTAGTTTTATTCTAGATGTGTTGAAGATGATTTTTTTGTTGACCACTTTAATTTTATCCCAAACGCGTTGGAAATTAAATTATTTTTCATAATTTAGTTCGGTTTTCTAGCAACAAAATGGCTGAAGCTGTCGAGTCTTCTGTTGCTGTGTCGCCATTTAATGTTTTAAACACAAGTCTGGGAAACTTTCACTAGTGGTAAAAACAGTTATTTTAAATGTATTTCACAAGTTCAGTAAAAAAAAAAAAATCTCACCAGCTTTCTTGTAATCTACAATATTCAATGATCACTTGTCTCCCTGTCAATGTGACAGTAATGGTGGCGCAAATGGCGGAAGGATACAATTGGCGTTTGTTTATGTTAGGAATCACTCTAAGAGCGGATAAAGTATATTAAAAGTCATGCGCGTGATTTTGTTTTCAGCGCAGTCCACCACATTTAAATAACTGGCACGAGAAATTAGTGTTTTGCCAATTAACCCTTAAATTGGCAAAACACCCTTAAATTAGCTAAACACAAATTACTTCTGTTAGTTATTTGAATGTGGCGGACCACAGTGAAAACGGAATCTTGTATAACTGTTAATACTAGGTATACTGTATAATTAGACACATTTAAGTGGTTTATTTTTATTTGTTTTCTTTGGATTTATCTAAAATATGTCCACCGCTGTGGTCTCGAGGTAGCGTTCGGCCTTGTTACGCAGCGGACCCGGGTTCGATCCCCGGTCGGGGCAGTTTTTCTGGGTGAGGTTTTTATCGGGGTTTTTCCTCATCTGTAAGACAAATGTCAGGAAAACTTTAAGGCCCGAACGGTCCCCGAAATCATATGACCATCATCATCCTTCACCGGTGTGGAAAGCAACGGGAAGCTACCACACCTACAATTCCCTAGTAAACCTGCAAGCATAGCATGAAAATGCTATGATTGCAGTGAAGGACCTGCCTTCGGGCAGAATTACTATGGATGGATCTCATCATCATCTGCATTCATGGATTAGGTCTGTTGACCCTTTCCGACTTCAGCCCATCTCTTTCTAGGTCTCCCACATCTCGGGTGCCTTTAGGTTTGTATTTTGTTATTTGTTTTGGATATCTATCTTCATTCATTCTGTCTATGTGTTGCTTCCATTTTTGTCTATATGTATCTATTTTATCAGTTATTGCAAATATTTCAAGTTCCTGTCTTATTTCTGTGTTCTTGCTTCTGTCTTCCTTAGTGCACCCTTTAACAGATCTCAAAAATTTCATTTCTGCCGCCGTTATCCTACTTAGATCTTGTTTTTTTATGTATCCAGGCTTCTGAACCATAGAGCAGTACCGGTACTGCCAACATTTTATAAAATTTCAATTGGGTCTCTCTTGTTGTTTTGTTATTTAGTGATCGTTTTATCGTACCACATATTCCCTGGAATTTTGCTATTTTATTATTTATATCATTATCATAATTAAATGAAATGTCACATCCTAGATAATTGAGATGGTTCACCTGTTCTATGATTTTGTTCCCTATTACTATTTTCGATCTGATTTGATTTTTCTCTTGGAATGCCATCACCTTAGTTTTTTCTATGAATATTTTGAGATTATATTGTTCACATATATTATGTAGTTTAAAAATATTCCTTTGAAGTTCGTCTTCTGTATTTGCTATTATTACCTGGTCATCAGCGTATAATAATGTTTTCAAGTAGTGTGTTTTATCTAACTTTATTCCTTCATTTGTTTCTTCGTTCCATTTTTCTATTATATCATTGATGTATAGGTTAAATAAAACTGGAGAGATACTGCATCCTTGTTTAACTCCTTGATTAGTATTGGATGGATCTAATAAATAATAGTTTTAAAAAACTAAAAGAGCACGCTTTATTAGAAAATTAAAAAATGAAAAATAATTTTAATATCCAATACGCTTGGGATAAAATTAAAGTGGTCAACAAAAAAATCATCTCCAACACATATAGAATAAAACTAGAGTTATCAACAAAAAGAAAATAATTTTACCATGAAAAGCGTGGGGTGCTCTATATCAATTAATATATTTGATAATAAACAGATATTGGTAATTAAGATCTCTAAGAAGAAAATGTACAAATCATAAAAAGCAGCCCACGCTTTTGATGATAAAATTATTTTCTTTTTGTTGATAACTCTAGTTTTATTCTATATGTGTTGGCGATGATTTTTTTGTTGACCACTTTAATTTTATCCCAAGCGTATTGGATATTAAAATTATTTTTCATTTTTTAGTTTTCTAATAAAGCGTGCTCTTTTAGTTTTTTAAAACTACTATTTATTTTTTTATTTTTTAGTATTAATATTTTACAGAATAAGATAAAAATGCAAATATCTTTAAATTCGATACTATTGTAGTATGAGCTAAAAGTAATACTCTTCTATAAAAAAAAACCCTCCCAGCCGGATTTGAACCAGCGTCGTATGGATTACTGAAATTATTTACCACTGAGAGTTCACTGCTCTACCAACTGAGCTCTTACAACGATTGACTAAAAAGTCGACATACTATACCAGTTTTCATTTTTTTGATTTTCGAATGATTCTGGCCAGGATTTTAGAAACAAAATATGAAATTATTATATTGTCACGGGTCCTCTACATGTATAAAAAGTTTCAAGTCGATCCAATGTTTCTAAGTGGGTGAAAATCGCGTTGAAAGATTCCGTTACATTGATACAAAAACACTTTTTTTTTATTTTCGGATGATTATGGCCAGGATTTTAGAAAATAAATATGAAACTATTGCATTATCACGGGTCCTCTAGAAGTATACAAAGTTTCAAGTCGATCCAATGTTTCTAAGTGGGTGAAAATGGCGTTGAAAGATTCCGTTACATTGATACAAAAACATATTTTTTTTGATTTTCGGATGATTATGGCTAGGATTTTAGAAACAAAATATGAAATTATTGTATTGTCACGGGTCCTCTACATGTATAAAAAGTTTCAAGTCGATCCAATGTTTCGAAGTGGGTGAAAATCGCGTTGAAAGATTCCGTTACATTGATACAAAAACACTTTTTTTTTATTTTCGGATGATTATGGCCAGGATTTTAGAAAATAAATATGAAACTATTGCATTATCACGGGTCCTCTAGAAGTATACAAAGTTTCAAGTCGATCCAATGTTTCTAAGTGGGTGAAAATGGCGTTGAAAGATTCCGTTACATTGATACAAAAACACATTTTTTTGATTTTCGGATGATTATGGCCAGGATTTTAGAAACAAAATATGAAATTATTGTATTGTCACGGGTCCTCTACATGTATAAAAAGTTTCAAGTCGATCCAATGTTTCTAAGTGGGTGAAAATCGCGTTGAAAGATTCCGTTACATTGATACAAAAACACTTTTTTTTTATTTTCGGATGATTATGGCCAGGATTTTAGAAAATAAATATGAAACTATTGCATTATCACGGGTCCTCTAGAAGTATACAAAGTTTCAAGTCGATCCAATGTTTCTAAGTGGGTGAAAATGGCGTTGAAAGATTCCGTTACATTGATACAAAAACACATTTTTTTTATTTTCGGATGATTATGGCCAGGATTTTAGAAAATAAATATGAAACTATTGCATTATCACGGGTCCTCTAGAAGTATACAAAGTTTCAAGTCGATCCAATGTTTCTAAGTGGGTGAAAATGGCGTTGAAAGATTCCGTTACATTGATACAAAAACACATTTTTTTGATTTTCGGATGATTATGGCCAGGATTTTAGAAACAAAATATGAAATTATTGTATTGTCACGGGTCCTCTACATGTATAAAAAGTTTCAAGTCGATCCAATGTTTCTAAGTGGGTGAAAATCGCGTTGAAAGATTCCGTTACATTGATACAAAAACACTTTTTTTTTATTTTCGGATGATTATGGCCAGGATTTTAGAAAATAAATATGAAACTATTGCATTATCACGGGTCCTCTAGAAGTGTACAAAGTTTCAAGTCGATCCAATGTTTCTAAGTGGGTGAAAATGGCGTTGAAAGATTCCGTTACATTGATACAGAAACACATTTTTTTGATTTTCGGATGATTATGGCCAGGATTTTAGAAAATAAATATGAAACTATTGCATTATCACGGGTCCTCTAGAAGTATACAAAGTTTCAAGTCGATCCAATGTTTCTAAGTGGGTGAAAATGGCGTTGAAAGATTCCGTTACATTGATACAAAAACACATTTTTTTTATTTTCGGATGATTATGGCCAGGATTTTAGAAAATAAATATGAAACTATTGCATTATCACGGGTCCTCTAGAAGTATACAAAGTTTCAAGTCGATCCAATGTTTCTAAGTGGGTGAAAATGGCGTTGAAAGATTCCGTTACATTGATACAGAAACACATTTTTTTGATTTTCGGATGATTATGGCCAGGATTTTAGAAAATAAATATGAAATTATTGTATTGTCACGGGTCTTCTACAAGTATACAAAGTTTCAAGTCGATCCAATGATTTTAAGTGGGTGAAAATCTCGTTGAAAGATTCCGTTACATAGATAGATAGATAGATACAGGTCAAGCTAATATAAAGCGTGTAAAATATGAAATTAACTGAACCAACTGATGCATCCAAAAGGATACATTACGAATTTAAGGGTTAAGGAAGTTGGAAAACAATAAAAAAACATGTAATGTAAGTGGATTCTTTACAATAATTTTATTCTCTATTTCACTAATCTACATGATATCTGATCACGTGACGGAATGGAGGTTTGGTTAAGGACTTGAAATGACATTGAACAACTCAACAGGAATGATCGTGGGAGAATGTTTGGCAAGAAAAGGCCGAGGCTCTTAGGTTTGGCGGGTAAAAACAAGGAACTAGTCACATTTCTTTAAATAAAAAAAAACTGAACACCTCTGTTTTCAATACATATCAAAACTTACTTCTATACAATCAAAATTATAATTATAATAAAATCAATTTATCGTTTTTGAGAAAACAACTTGAGAAATAATAATAATATTGTTTTAACATTTTTATCCTCTTTGGTTAGAATGTATTACACTTTCATTTCTTTTAAGAAAAGAAGCAAAAAAATAATAAATTAAACATAATGAAACTTTGTTTTTAGCAACTTTCATTCTTACTTATTATTACAAGAGTATATACTCTTTGACTAGGACTGAAAACTGCTATTCATCTTTTTATAAACAAAACCCTAGTTATCACCTGATTTTATTTAACAATGCGATCTTTATGTTCATTATTATATTCATTAATAACTCTTATTTCATTTAACATGAACTAAAATACATGATTGCACAATAATGCAGTTCAATCCAGTTGTAAAATATTTATTCTTTGAGGCCCTCTTGGTAAAATAACTAATAAATTATTATTTAAATTAAACAATATTTGACTCGTCTTCTTTTTTTTTTATTTGGTCGTGTTTGGTCCACGAACTGTCGCAGAAAGTAAAATACATTAAATAGGCTATGTAGATTCACATACATTTTATGAATTTTTGAAATTATTTTTTAAAAGCATGTGGTTTTGTGATAATACTGAATTTCCTCAGTCTAGTTTTGGTTCCTAATCAGTAGCATTAGAAATTTTGTAAAATTATTTAATGTTTAGATAGTATATAACGATGCGAGGTTGGGAAGTGGTTTTTACAGAATCGAGGAAAATGTTTATGAACCTCGCTATCATTCAGTTTTTAATTTCCAAGATTCTGTCAAACACTTCACAAACGTGCGTTGTACGTTATTTTTTGCGCGATGGTGTTTTCAAAATAATAAATAACAGTAAAATAATAACACCTTTGTTGGAAATATTTGCGTTCATTATAAACAATTGACTAACGTTAACAGTGTGGGCAATGTTTATTAGTTGAAACAACAGGAGGCCTTGAGAACAATTATTGATAACATGGCCGCAAGTACGTATTTATTGTTTTATATTGTTTCAAATAAAGTTCAGTTAATTTAAAACGCAGTGATTTGTTTCGTATAATGTATATTGACACTACCTTTTGGTAATTTTTGTATATACATTGTACGTAGTATACATACAGGGCAGTGGTTTTACTTCCCGCACTAGGTAAGTAATTTGTAATATTACTGTATAGTTATTTAGTTACTTATAGGTTGGCAACCCCGAAATTTAGACAATTGAACTTTCAGTTATGGTCGCCATTGCTGTAAGTACGACAGAACGCACTATTATCTAAAAAAATAATATTATTTTAAAACCAAACAAAATGGCGTTATAGAACCTAAGGTGTAGATATAAAAATATTAAATTGAAACATATAAAAAACGAGAACTGAATTATAAAAAAAATTACGTAAAATGTTTATTATGTAAAATAAGAAAACGAGAATATGTTTATTTAAAAATACGTATAAGTGAAAAAATGGTATTTTATAAAATCCGCTTCTGTCATGTAATGCCATTTATGAGTGTGAAATAATTTCGCCATTATTTAGAAAACCATGCTATGTTACTATAGATAATAGACCTGATGATAATCTGTTATTTATTAAATGCATATGAAGTTATTTTCAGTACAGAACGAGATCATTTTCACATGTCTTACAAATTGATTTTTTTTTTATTTATACGGAAGTATCAAACATATTTATGCAGAGTGAAGAAAAAATACACACTCGGATTTCGCTATATGAATCGTTAACACATTTAAATACCAAATATTATTATACAAATACAACCGCCAAGAAATGCGGACATCGGTTCCACTTAATTAATTTTTCGGATGTAAAATAGCCCCCATTCAAATCTCAAGGCGGGGACAACATCAGGGAATTCACGGCAAAGGCTCAAATATAGGGATTTTTCCTAAGATCATTGAATGTTAGGTTAGCGAAACATGGACTCTTACTTTAATGGGGGAGGAAATATTACGAGTATTTGAGAATAAAGTTGTTAATACTAATAAAATTCTTAGCAACGTTCTAGACCAAAGAGAGATGAACGACAGGAGATTGGAGAAGACAACATAACAATGAGTTACGTAATTTTTATATGAAGCCAGTTGAAATAAGAACAGTTACGTCTCGTAGGCTGTGATGGGCAGGGCATGTGGTATGAATTATAAATAATCAGGGGCTTGGAAACTCATTGTACGAAAACCAGAAGGAATGCTCCCGGTGGGTAGGCCAAGAATGAGGCGGGAGAATAAAATTAACCTTGATTTGAGAGAGTAAAATAAAACAGGGGATGGTTGGAAAACATTACTTCAGGATAGGGATGTAATGTAGAACTTATGACCGCACGGCCTTGAACCTACGGGTTCGATAGAACCAGTGAGTTAACTAATTATCATGAGTACACACTGAAAATATAACTAACTCACTGATACTATCGAACCCGTAGGTTTCATGGCCGCGCGGACATAAGCTCTCCATCGATTCCTATCCTGAGCTAATGTCTTCCAATCATTCCCGGTCTAATCTACTTCCCTCAAATCATGGCTAATGTTATTCTCCCACCTCATTCTCGGTCTACCAACTGGACGTTTTCCTTCTGGTTTTCCTACAAGAAGGTTCCATGCACGTCTTTCATTCCCTATTCGTGCTACATGAAACTTCCATGCACGTCTTTCATTCCCTATTCGTGCTACATGTCCTGCCCATCGCAGTCTACGAGACTTAACTGTTCTTATTATATCTGGCTTCCTATAAAGACCATGTAGTTCATTGTTACGTAGTCTTCTCCATTCACCTGTCTGTTCATCTCTCTTCCGTTTAAAAACATTTTCCTAAGAGTTTTATTCTCAAATACTCGTGTAATCTCCTTTTCCTGCCTTAAAGTAAGAGTCCATGTTTCGCATCCATATAATATAACTGGTAAAATAACAGTTTTGTATATTTTCAGTTTAACGTTTTTTGAAAGGAGTTGGGACGTCAAGAGTCTCTCTGCAATACATAATAGCACGCATTTCCAGAATTGAGCCCATGTTTAATTTTATTGTGCATCTCACTTCTATTTGTGATTATTGTTCCTAGGTATTTGAATTCAGCCACTTCCTCAATATTTCCCTCATTTGTCATTAGCTGTCCATTAAAAATATATGTAATAAAATTAAGAGCTGACAATACTGTTAGCCCTGACGAATATCCCTTTCAAACACGATGTCATGTTGGATAGATTACTTGTATTCAGAAGCGACACATGTAGATACAGTGTTGACAGTTCTTCCATCTTATAGGATGATTATAAAAGTGCATGGTATTGAACAGAACATAGAGGATGCTGCACTGAACAGTTTGAGGTAGGGAACCTAGAGTCTGAAGAAGCCAGCCAATTGATGTGTGGGAGTAAATTTATCTATCACATTGTCTAGCATTTCTGTTCTCCAGCTGATTTACAACTACCATGCGTACAAGTTTATGATGTTTATTTACGTGTACTACATTCTTTGGTTTCTACAAGGAGAGCCTGATGGCTAGGAAGTCATGATGTCCTGACTCCGCTTACTATTAAAAAAAACTCTTATACAGGCTTTCATTAGTTGTTTAGTTATACATTATATAAGCCTTTATGTACATCAAATATAATTTCCTTACTAATAAACGTTGTGCCGGAGCTATATAACAATACAACCGTTGCAGAAAATAGAAAAGTAAACATCATACTGTTTGCAGATGACCAAATAATAATAGCAAATTCCGATGATAATCTACAGAAAGGTCTGTATGAACTTAACAAAATTACAGAAGAATATGGTTTGAAGATATCTACAGAAAAAACAAAAATTATGGCATTTCAAGGTGTAGATCCTGTCAGAAGTAAAATTGTACTGGACAATAAAATTTTGGAGCAGGTGAATAATTTTACATATCTAGGATGCAATATCTCATAAGAAGAAAAGGATGTAAATGCAAAAATATCTAAGTTTTTAAGAATTTTAGGATTAATAAATTCTATCTTCAAGCCACAGGTAGTCCAAAAGCATTCAAGATTAAAAGTGTATAAAACACTGGCTCTTCCAACTCTTTTGTGTGGTAGCGAAGTATGGACGTTGAAACAGAAGGATATGCAGATACTTAGATCTGCTGAAATGAGATATCTTCGGAGGACTGCAGGATACACACTACTAGATCACAAAAAAATGAAGACATCTTAGAAGAATTACTCATGGAATCTTTAGAAAACAAAATTTCTGATTATAAGTCAAGATGGATATAACATGTTCATCGAATGGAAGATCACAGAATACCCAAACAAATGTTAAGATATGAACCTGCAGGAACAAGAAGACCAGGACGTTACTCAAAAGACTTTTGGATGGTGTTTCTCTTGAGGCCGAAACAGGTCAACTAATGACCTAAATTCGTGAATGTACTATGATGATACACAATACGTCACATATTCGTCATCATTATGACGTCAGAACATATTACGCGCAGTTTGTAACAGAAAGAAAACAACATCAGCTAGTGATTAATTGTGTAAGAAATGAATATGGATAAGAATAAATAGATATTCCCTAATTGGGGAGGTACGGAAAAAATAAGTGTGTTTTAATTTATTTACATTTTTCTTTAGGCTATGTCAAATATATTGTAGAATTAGTTTCACAGATAATGTGCTGCCATATAATTCAAAAACTTCGAACAATTCTTGGAAACTAATAAAAGTTTTTCCATTACTTATGAATTATATGCAGTGTTTTAAGATGCGTTAGAAAAACGTTCAAAATAGTAGGAAATATTAGCGACAACAGAATAACGCTTTAAAAAAATCATCTGCACTTAGATCGGGAATCGAACCTAGGACCTGAAGGACTGTAGTCAGAAGCTCTAAACACAAGACTATCAAACTAACATGTGTCTTGCTGCAATAATAGTACCTCTATAATTAAATACATTTCTAATCGGTATGTGTATTATGTATTAACGATGCAAGAAAGTTTTGTTAAAATAATATTATGAATCATTTAAACTACATTCAGGTTAAAACTTGTCTACAGCAACTATTGTAGAAACATATTCATTTGTGAATCAACGTTCAATTTTAAAATATTGTTAGGCCTAATCGAGAATGAGTGTAACAAAAGGCATTTTATGATGCTTTATTTTCCTACCCAGAGCTTTATTAATATTATTTATATCTTCTGCATCCATCAAACAGTCGTTAAAGTGTTGCATTTTGCGTTAAATTTAAAGAAACGTTCATCAATATCATAAGAAAACAATTAGTTGATATGAAAATCCGACATTTTGTCTAGTTATACAATCCTTAAACAAGGCTGGAGGCTTGTATAACGATTCCCATGTAAAGTTGTACGCCTCTTATACAATGAACAGCTAATACAGTGTTTATTAGTAGGAATTTTCAACTGAGATCTGTATATACATTGTATAAAAGTTATATATGGATTATTAGTAAGAGGGTGTGTCGATATAGAGTCACTTGTATTTGAGACTCCAGTGAAACGGACATGGAATTAGTTGTCAAGATTGTAGCTGCCTGTGATGTGATTTGAAACACATCAGGGTGCGGCAGAATCTAGTACTGTGATATCATCCTTGCATTAATGTTATTGGCCGTCAGTTTGACCAATTGTTGTAAGTTACAAAATGGTACGTTAATAATAATGCAAATGATGATACTTGCAATTAACTGATAAATAATGTAAATGGAAAAAAGGCTGGACAGTAATGCGTAAGACAAGTTCACTTGCAGATCTCCTTAAGCTGGCTTCTGGAACCCTAGGTTCTCTACCTCAAACTATTTAGTGGAACATCCCCTATACCCTGTTTAATTTTTGCACGTTATTACTGAATCATATTCCATTTATATTCAATATTTGACGTTGGCTCAACTGCAATTTTACTGCTTTTTGATTTTTCAGTTTATTGTTGTAAACTATAGCTCTTCTTCTGTATTTGCTAACATTTTTTTAATATTTCAAGCTTTTTTAGCAATTTTTATAACATGATTAAACAATTTTAAAGTATTTATTTAAATACGCAAATCACAATATTATGACATTGGTAGACAATATTGTGATGCCAACTGCTATTTCTCCACAGAGTATATTACTAAGTCTATGATTTTACTATCGCTGATTTGGGTTATCGCTGGTTGGATCGGCGTTAGGGAGTGATAAGTAAGTGTACACCCATTTTTAATGTACGTTTGGTAATTTTAACATTATTAATATATTTTTAACATAGATTTGGGGATTTATTGCAAAGATTGGTCATTTAAATTTCATAGCGAGATGCTGCGAGCTAGCATAAGATTTTCGAACTTTAGTGCGATATCGATAGTAATCGAGGATGATAATCGATGTATGGTTCGATAGGGTTATCGCTGGCTCTATGAACTCTGGCGCATGCGCACTGTTGTTCTATAGGATTTTAAAAATATTTCACGTCAGTTTAAGTGCAGTTTTTCCTTTGACGATATTTTATAAAAAGTCTGCTTTTTTCCAGCACTATGTATAATATATCATTGCCCGTCAATATTAGTCAAATTCCACATGCTTTTAAACACTTATAGATGCCATTTAAGGAGAATTATTAAATATACATAAAGAAAGTAAGAATAAACAAATGAATTAGAATGAAATTACAAAAAAAGAAGATCGAGTCTAACCATTTCTACATTCTTTGACGTGTCGGGAGACGAGGTTCACAGTGGATGAAAAGAGTCTTTGGTTTTTCCTGTATACAAAAAATAAAATAATAATTAAAACAACCTTCTTACATTTACATTAAATTTGTCCTCCTCTTGTCAGCTTTCTTTCAAAGTCACGTGATTAAAAAAAAATGGGGGATATCTTGAGTGTTTCTTTTTTTTAATCAACGCGAGATAAATCTGTACCTAGGTACGTAGGCAGCACCATCTGCGCACATCACACAAAAACGGAATTTACATCACAATTTCTCCTTGCAGATGATTTTTGTTCCAGTTTCACTGAAATTCCGTTAAAATCGTTGTTTATATTTTAAAATAACTTTCTGAACCAACACCTTTCGTGCTATGTAATTCGGAAAAAATATCTATGGCCCTGAATTGGAGGACAAGAAAAATACAACAACAAATGTATCAGACTATTTAAGACTTTGTGCATTTTATAAGATTACATCTGTCGAATGAAGTCTTGCTATCGTACATCCATGTTGTCATATTACTTCACGTCTGTTAAGCCAACAAGTTTTTTTTTTTTTTCACAATCACGTCATCATTTATAGATGTTTCTATCGTTGACTTAAACGCTTGACTACTTTTCGCTACACGATCATTTGATCCAAATTTATTGTAGCTTGTTGGTGATCTTTGGTTTTATAGCCTTTCCTACTTCGAATGATTCTTGTGAGATCCGATAATAAGATATTGCAAGTTCTCGTCGTATCGTGGCGTTGGTGACGTCAGCCGAGAAGTAAATCTGCTGAACTTATGTCTGTCTTCATACAAGCGCTACCGGTCGGCGATGCAGCACTCGCTCCGGAGTTTGCTCTGGTGGCTGCCATTGGAGATCTGGCTTCAATTCCGCCATCGCTGTCCAGAGCACAGCTTCCGCGTTGGAATAGGTTTTGGTTTAAAGTTGAACATGACGGTACACCATTTCCATAGTAATATGTAGAATCTGTGAAACACAAACATCCACAATTAGTCAAAGCATTTGTATTTTGATGATACATTTTCCGAAGTAACTTCTAGAATTTATAAATACGGGGTGAATCATAAATATGGCTATACGTTTGATCGCGTTGTGTGAAGAAAATATTATCATTACAGGGAATATGAAATTACCGTTGGAAAGACAATTATTCAAATTACAACAATGGGTTGTAATTTTACCATCAACACAAAAACTGAAAGAGATATACACATGAAACTGTCGAAATTTCAAATGACATGTGGAACTATACATAACGCATTAAAGAATAAAACAAGAAGAGATACTAGATTGAAGTTTTATAAAACATTGGCAGTTCCTGCATTACTTTATGGGAGCGAAACTTGGGTAATGACCAAAAAATTGCAAAGTAGAATACAAAGTGCAGAAATGAACTTCCTTAGAAGAACAAAAGGCTGCACAAGATTGGATCGGATAAGGAACGAAGGTATAAGAACAGAGTTAAATATATATCCATTGAATGAGAAAATCAGAGAATATAGAGAGAAATGGTTTAAACATGTGGAAAAAATTAATGTAACAAGATTACCAAGAGCAGCATTCAACTACAAGCCAAGAGATTCAAGGAATGTAGGAAGGCCAGTGAAAAGATGGACAGAACAACTGTGAGGCGGAACAGGCAACCTTTGCCTAGCCCGTGAAGTGAAAAAGAAGAACAAGACAACAATGGAATAAAACAAAACAGTGTAGAACCTACATCATTAGTCAAAATGGCGTTGAATATGCAACAGCAAATTGCAATTGCTGCATGAACAATAACATATGCTAATGATCGTGAGGCCGCAAGATGGGCATTGCAGCCGTCGACTGTGGGGAAGTGGAGAAAACGATTGCTGGAAACGGGAAGGATGCAGAAAATCAAACCTCCTGTAAGGCCTCGCATTAGCACGGATTCAGAAACAACGAAGAGAATTATTGTGGAGGCGTTCGACGCAAGCCCACAAAAAATCAACCCACCAAGCTGCACGTGAGCTTCATATCAATCAGTCGAGTGTGTGTCGTGTTTTGAAGCGTGAGAAGTACCACCCCTTCAAACCGATTCGTGTCCACGAACTTAATGAAGACGACCCTGACAGGCGGATGGAATTTTGTTAATTTGTTTTAAGGGAATCAGCAAACGACGAACAGTTTGAAGCAATAAAGTGACTTGCTTAGTGTTGTTGTTGTAAGTGATTTGTTTTGTTCTATTGTTGTAATTTGAAGGATGCCCTTTCCAATGATACCATCATATTTACTTTAATAATAATATTTTCGTCACAAAATGCGATCAAAGGTATAGCCATATTTCTGAATCATCCTGTATAATAAAAACTATGGGATAAAAATATCAACGGATAAAACGAAAGTAATGGCTTTTCAGGGACACAACCTAGAAGAGCTAAAATTGTTATCTACGGGAAAAGTACGCTGTTCAACATGATTTTTGTCTCATGAGTACCAATAGTTGTACTTAATGCAGATTCTGTATCGTGTTTTCAAATATGTATTCGGAATTTCTCCATCACCCACAGTTTTTTTTATTTCAATTTCAATTAATGGATTTAAATAATTATTTTCTGCTTAACAAACATTAAAGGGTTTACGTCAAAATGAAAACATACAGTGGTGCACCCTGACTTGCAATCTGCAATGAGACCAGTTCCACACTGAGAAGAATTGTCCATACCAAAGCCTCCAGAGCATATGACATTAGATGAAGAGAGCTCAGATTCTGATGCAAGTAAGGAAGAAGAAGAAACAGATTTTGGTGACACAACTTTTGAACAAAGCTGTTCATCTGAGCCTCATTTATTGACTCAAGAAGATCTTAACGATCTCATACGAGATTTAAAGTTATCCAAAAACCAGTCTGAAATGCTTGGTTCCCGGCTAAAAGGATGGAATCTGCTTCAAACCTTGCATGATGGAGAAAAACCGATATCATATTTGAATTCAGGAGACAAAATACTATCAGAATCACATATTTGTCTTTCTGAGACAAAAAACGTTTCTTTTTTGCTGCTCAATGTTATTGAACAAATAAATGAGTTTAAATGTTTAGGTTATAATGCAGGATACAGGAAAACTAATGACGTCTAACTGAAATTAAATATATTTGTATAATTCTAATTTCGAAGTCTTATATTCGAAGCATGTGCGTATACTTTAAGCCTAAATTCAAGAAGAAATAAGAAAGGAATTGGCCGAGCGAGAAGTATCATAAGTAACGCCACGAGTGATTTCCAATTTATCTAGAGAATTTGGAAATCAAGAGTGGCATTTGTTAGGCTATTTAACGAATAAAATTAAGCTGTACTCACAAATCATTATTTAACTATAGTTATTTTAAAATATTTATATATTTAATGTAAACGGCGATGTTTGAAAACATGAGAAACGATAGGTACGCTTCATCTGCTTCTTTTGTTTATCACTGCAACCAGATCATACTATTTTTTGCCAAAGGAACGAAATATTGTAAGAATGCTCTCTGGTGGAGAAAAAATGAAACACATCAAACTGTATATTAATTCATTTCTGATGTCGTATGATGTAAATATGACAATTATATTTTTCTGGATTGTTACCTGGGAAAAAATACATTTAAGAAAGTGCAAACAGTGGTTTCTTTTTTTGGTGGTATAATCAATTGCTACAAATGTTTTTATATTAACTCCCGCACGCGGCATGTGTTGACATTCATGCACTATATATACAATCTGGTAGCCGTATTTCTTGTGGGTTGCAAAATAATGGTCAGACCTGTTCAGAATATTAAAAAGGAGGAGCTTTCTTTAATATGGTAATTATAACACTGATAAATATTTCGTGAAACTCAACTCTGATTGGTTGTAAAACAGAAATCATTGAAACGTGATTGGTCATTGACTCCCATTTGGGGCATGAGTTAAATAGTCGATGTTAGGCCGTCTCAGTGGGCGAATAACAAGCGCGCGCAGCTGCCCCAACTGGGAACCCAGGTTTGAATCCTGGCGGTTCCACAGGGGTATTTGGTGATGGGCCACACTAGGATTTTCGTAGTTGTCCCATTTACCGAATTTCATTTCACCAACATTTTTTACTTCTTTTTCCCCATGTAATTTCTTCTCCATTCTTTCAATCAATTTAAATCGCTATCACGAATATTTGTTTTAATTAAGTTGGTAGCATGTTTTAATATAACATTGATTTTGATTTATTTTTTATCATGAATAGTTCTTTATACATCAAACATTTCTATATGATTATTTCCAATCTCTTGGTTGATTTTTTGTTCTTGTAAATACACACATAGCTGTGAAGGTTACTATAGAAATATCTGACCATCAAGCACTAAGGGTCGGTTTCACCAACAGAGGTAACTGTAATTTGCCAGTTTTTCCCATGTATAATTAACGAAATGGAAACAAAGCTGTAAAGGTATGGGGATCCCAATAGGCAACAGATTTTTGCTGACATTACAATTTGCCGATGATCAACTGGTTTTAGCGCAAGACAAATTTGATATGGAATTCATGATAAAAAGGTTGTAAAACACATATGAATCATGGGTCTCACAGTAAATTTACAAAAAAACTGAATATCTGGCAATAAATAGCAATGAAAGAGAAAATTTAATATTGGAAGAAGGAATCCAAATAAGGCAAGTGAAACAAACTAAATATTTGGGAATGATTATGGATAACATCGAAGGTATAGGCAAGAGAACATAAAACATAAAATTGAATTGAGTAGCAAAATAATATCATTGTTAAATTCCATATGGTGGGATAAGCATATTTGGAAAGACACAAAAAAATATTTTGGTAAAACATTGGTGAAATCTTTTGCAATGTACGGAAGTGAGGTATGGACAATCAATAAGTACTACAAGAATAGACTAATAGCTCTAGAAATGGATTATTTACGTAGAAGTGCCAGAAAGTCTAAATTAGAACATGTCACAAATAAGGAAATTAGGAACATAATGGAAGCAGAAGAAAGCACAATTGAAAGAATTGAGGAGAAGGAATTAAAGTAGTTAGGACATGTTTTAAGAATGGAAGATGAGCGATGGCCGAAGCAACTATATGAATGGCATCCGAACAGAAAGAAGAAAGAAAAGAGGAAGACCAAGGTTAACATGGAAGGAAAACATGAAGACAGTAATGCAAGCTAGAGGGCTAAGCATCGAAGATGCCAAGACCGTAGGCTTTGGAGGTTTGGCACGGGAAGACGGCAGCAGCTGTAAAAACCCGAAGATAGATAGAGATAATGCATAGCTTAAACTGGCGTAATACAGTTACGTCTGTTGGTGAAACCGATCCTTAACACTACTTTCTAACTAAAGCAAACGATAAACAATAATTAGAAAATAAAATAAATAAATGAAGGCGAAGGATTAAAAAAAATCACAGGAATAAGTGCAACAGGTATGTTCAGAAATCGAATGGACTCCCTTGAATAATCTAGGAATTATCAATTAACCACGTATTATTTAACTTATTTTCCATTCTTACGCTTCAGGAGGTATTAACTGGACAATTACATGCAGTATTTTAGTAGTAAACAACATTAAATGGAATTCACTGTAAGAGAACTAATATACCCATTAAATTTTGACAAAATTCAGAAAAAAACAGTATTTTTCTTAATCAATTGAGTTGGTGTTTACTTGATGAAAATCCATATTTATTAATTAACCCATTCGCTTCAGGTTTAAATGCTCAATGCATTTTCGCAGAAACCGGATTTAAGGTACCGTAAATTATATTGTCTATTTTCAGACATGCAAAACAAGCAAAATATAACGGTACTTGAGATCACAATAAGGTTGAAGGGCAAAACAAATCCTCTACTATTCATAAATGTTAACAAAAGATTACCCTGCCAAGGGATGTACAAAATATTGTAAAATATATAACAGCAGAGTTAAGCGAGTGTACCTCGTCTTCTGAGTTGAAGGCCATTTAACTGCCGGCGAGTCTATCTTGTCTTTTGAGGCAAATGGGTTAAATAAAAATAAAACTTAGTTTTATTTGATTTTCATATATATATATATCTTTTTTTTTATTTGATTCTCATATTTATTATATAATTCAGTGACAGCTGTTTCGGTACACTGTACCTTCTTCAGACATGTTAACACATTATGAATTGTGTTCCAACTGATCTAAGAATCAATACAACAATATTTATTTAAATTTAACAAAGGGGATTCATTCAAATCAAGTTGAGAATTTAACAGTTTTTTACTACTTTTAAATTTATTAATTTCTACAGCCTCCAAAAGATCTAACTTCTTTCCCTTATCACAAATATGTAAAATTTCAAAATTTGGATCGAAACAATGATTAAATTGGAATAGGTGGTTAGCATATTTTGAATTTTCTAAATTTCTGTTACATGCAATATGAAAATCAAATAAAACTAAGTTTTATTTTTATTTAATTAATAGTATTTTTCTTTGTAAATAAATTTATTGTCATTAAGTGTTTATTTCTCATTTTTCTAACTAACTAACTCAATGGCACTATCGAACCCGTAGGTTCATTGCCGCGCGGACATAAGCTCTCCATATATCCCTATCTGAGCCAAAGTTTTTTGAGCCTTTTACATGGGTTCCCTGAAGTAGTCCCCTCCCGGAGAACCGAATGGGGGACATTTGACCTCCGGAAAATTTTACCCCAGTTGAACCCATGTCCGCATTTCTTGACGGGTTGTATTTTTACGGTGAAAGATCGTCACTCTTTCGACCAAGGTACTTTTTTCGTCTGGCTTATCACCTTCGACTAGTCCGGCATGGGTAACCCTATCGGCAACAATGCTACCGCAATTTCTTATTTTTCTACCTTGTATATTTTATATTTCATTCGTTAATATCTTCAAACCGTGTCCAATTCAGGGTTGAGTCGAGGAATGAGATGAGATGAAGCCCCTATATTCATACAAGTCTGTGAACGAAAAGGATACGGTCAACCACTCCAGACGCACTGTCACAGTGGCGGAAGAACGAAATTAAACAAAATGGGTGTGTTGAATTTGGAGAAATAGTGGTATGAAATTTGGGGCAGGGGAAAATGGGAGAAAACCCGAGAAAAACCTGCCCAAGCTCCGTTTTTCCCACCACGAAACCCATAAACAGTGACCTAGTCTCGATCTCGGCACCCCAGCGACGAGAGGCGACTGTGAAGCCTATCTAGAGGTACACTACCTAGAGGTACTCGCGACTGAAGATGTCCTCAGCAGTCGAGGGAGAAACGTTTGGAAGAAGCACCAGTAATGGACCACGAGTACATAGTCCGAATCTCTTTACATTAGGATTACCGGCAGTGATAGCTTTCCTTCAACTATTACAATTTTACATTATATATATATCCACCGCTGTAGCCTCGAGGTAGCGTGCTGGCTTGTCACGCAGCGGGCCCGGGTTCGATCCCCGGTCGGGGCAGTTTTTCTGGGTGAGGTTTTTATCGGGGTTTTTCCTCACCCGTAAGACAAATGTCAGGAAAACTTTAAGGCCCAAACGGTCCCCGAAATCATATGGCCATCATCATCATCCTTATCATTATCATCATCATCATCATCCTTCACCGGTGTAGAAAGCAACGGGAAGCTACCACACCTATAATTCCTTAGTAAGCTGCAAAGCATAGCATGAAAATACTATGATTGCAGTGAAAGACCTGCCTTCGGGCAGAATTACTATGGATGGATAACGTAATGGGAGAATAACATGATTATATGGGGGCACGCCGTAGCGTAGTGATTAAGGCACTGAGCTTCAAGCAGGAGGGTCGAGGGTTCAAGTCCCGTTGGGGTCAGGATTTTTAAACTGACCCAAATCCTCTGGCAGCACTATGGCCCTGGGGTCGTCTCAGCCTCTAACGAAAATGAGTACCAGACGCTTGTTCTGGGGGTAAAGGCGGCCGTTACGCAAGGCTGACAACCCGGCTGACATAAAGTGCCGATTGTCTAGAAAATGTGGGAGCCTTAACCTCCTGCTACCCCAAGGGTCTCCGGGCCTGTTGTGGGATCACTTTACTTTTTACATGTTTATATATTTTAAGTTTAATGTTTCTTGAGAGAAGTTGGGACGACAGGAGTCCCTGTAATGAATAATAGCATGCATTTCCAGAATTTATCTCGTTCTTATTTGTAATAGCTGTTCCTAGGTACTTGAATACAATTTTTAGTTCATTTTATTAGCCATTTTGTATTGATAACATACAATTTTACTGCATTTAATTAAATTAAAATTATTTTTATTAGAAATGAGGTGTTCTTGAAATAAGAATAGGAGTTCAATGAACAAGTGCCAAACAGGAAGTCCATTTCGAGAACTGAGGTGCGGTATAAAACAAAAACTATATCTCAATACTCACTGTTTACTTACTGAGCAGACCGCCTGCGCCGTAGCCATAAGTGCCGTATGACGTAGAATACTGTGTGTACGGCGAACTGTAAGAGTAGTCACTCACTGGTACTACACCTCCGCCCACCGCACTGCTACCTACTGGAGAAACAAACAACATCATAAATATACGGGGCGAATCATAAATATGGCTATAGGTTTGATCGCGTTGTGTGATTAAAATATTACCATTACAGGAAATATGAAATTACCATTGGAAAGGCAATTATTCAAATTACAACAATGGAATAAAACAAAACAGTGTAGAACTTACTTCATTAGTCAAAATGGCGTTGAATATGCAACAGCAAATTACAATTGCTGCATGGGCAATAACGTATGCTAATGATGTGTAAGGCCGCAAACGGGCAAGACGTGAGTTTAACGTAGCATTGCAGCCGTCGACTGTGGGGAAGTGGAGAAAACGACTGTTGGAAACGGGAAGGATGCAGAAAATCAAACCTCCTGGAAGGCCTCGCATTAACACGGATGCAGAAACAACGAAGTGAATTGTAGAGGCGTTCGACGCTAGTCCACAAAAAAAAATCCGCCAAGCTGCACGTGAGCAGTGATAAGTTTTGTTTTGTTCTATTGTTGTAATTTGAAGGATTCCCTTTCCAATGATAACATCATATTTCCTTTAATAATAATATTTTCGTCACAAAATTGCGATCAAACGTCTAGCCATTTTTCTGAATCACTCTGTATTTAATAAATACAGTTAGATTCAGTACCTCACCTCGTAATTGTAGATTTCTCGATGAGTAGTTTAAGTACTTTTTGTACAATTTTCTGTTCTATCTAACTGTTGAATTGGTTGTTGGTGTTCCTATATGTTGTTTTCTGCTCCTTCTGTTTGTTTTCTGCCGTAACAGGTTAATTTGGGTTCCAATCATTCTAACTTTTAAGGGATCAGATACTGTGAGAGCTAAAATAATTCTGGAGGGGAAACGCATTGAACAAGTGAACCATTTTAGATACCTGGCTTATGAAATCTCCTATTTTAAAAATGAAGATCTGTTTAATAAACTTAATAAATTTAATTATATATGTGGCACAATTAAAAGAATATTTAAAAACACAAGAATGGAAACAAAACTAAAATTTTATAAAGCAGTGTCAGTCCCCTTACTATTGTATGGTAGTGAATTTTTGGGTTTTTACTAAAAGTGAAGAGAAGATCATAGAAGCAGCTGAAATGAGATTTCTGAGAAGTGTGGCTGGCTGCAAACTTCTAGATAAAAGAAGAAGTGAAGACATTAGAAATGAGATAAATATTTTTAAACTTTTAGATAAAATAAAATAATCTAGAAAAAACTGGAAAGAACATGTTCAAAGAATAAAAGATGGCCGGATTCCAAAAATTATACTTAATTACAAATCAAGAGGAGACAGGAATATTGGTAGACACAAAAAGAGGTGGATCCAATTTTTTGAATGAGAATCTATGAGACCAGAACAAGCCACATGGGCTTAATCCGTGATTGTTGTTGATGATCATTCTAACTTCAATTATACAAATAGCGCAGTAAGTGACGTTGCACTGACTCCCGGATCAGCCCACGGGCTCGTGGACCAACTGTGGGGTCGCCAGGAAATGAGCACCTGGATGTGCAAAAGTCTGACACTGCGGGACCTAGCTGGTCTCACAACGGCTGCAGGATGCGTCCCTGGAGGTAGAACAGGGGGTGGTCAGTGGATCTGCGATGCTTCCAAGCAAAGTAGTCCTTCCGGCTAGGCTCGAGGAGCCCGTGGACCAACTGTGGAGTCGTCAGGGGAGAGCGACCTGACGTACTGTGTAGCTCAGTCATTCAACCCGAATGATGATTCCAACACCTCCCGGGGTGTTGGTTTTAAACCGAGTGGTTGAGCAGTAGACAGGGGAGAAAAATTAGAAGTTGGGACTTGGGGAGTATGGGCTCGTGCCCGAGGTATCCCAAGGTGTGGTGGAGGGGTCCAACTTTTACTTGTGGATGCATTAAAGCGACATACGATGACGTTCCGATGTAAGAAATTGTGACCTATCTTCACGTTATACTGAAAGACAAATTTTAAATTTAAACGGTGCTAGAAAAGAAAAGTATAAAATGGTGAGATTAAATTTGATACAGTTTCATGTATTTGTACCATTCACTAGGAAGTGAATTTCTTTAATTTAAATTTAGTTACAGAATATTGCTCATGCATGCTGTTGAAACGGGTCACAGCCCCCTGAGAGAAATGATTATATAGAGACAGCTGACAGCGGTTTTCACAATTCGTCAAGAAGTTGCCAACAAATTTCATATTCCTGCAATAAAAATCCATAAAACTAAGGAAAGTTGTGCCTTTAGCGTTATTTTGCAATCAAAGCAATTTGCATAATTATCATTCCATAACTTCATGCAAACAGAATTATGCTAGATGCTAAAATAGAGACATTTTTATTATCACGCATATTAAAATTTTAAGATGCATTATACTCACGTGATCATTAAGATATTTTAAAGTTCTGAAGATGTTCATCAGGAACACTGTTTATACCATATTGCTTATTTATTAAAAATAATGTTTTAAGATATTACCGGATTTGACTCACAAGGAGAGGACACGCTCTGTATATCACCAAATTCAATAACATTTTGTGAGATTAAAGAAAACTACCAACTTTTTGAAATCACACCTGGTTTAGGGGGCTGATGCCCCGTCGTTTTGGAAATATTAGCAATTCTTTGTAACATACTTCGATTCCATCCATAGTAATTCTGCCCGAGGGCAGGTCTTTCTCTGCAATCATAGCATTTCCATGCTATGCTTTGCAGCTTTACTAGGGAATTGTAGGCGTGGTAGCTTCCCATTGCTTTCCACACCGGTGAAGGATGATGATGATGATGGCCATATGATTTCGGGGACCGTTTGGGCCTTAAAGTTTTTCTGACATGTGTTACAGGCGAGGAAATACCCCGATAAAAACTGTCCCGACCGGGAATCGAACCCGGGCCCGCTGCGTGACAAGGCAGCACGCTACCTCGAGACCACAGCGGTAGGTGCCTGTTAAAGGAACTATGGATTGTATGACGGCGTAGCTCATGTGGAGAGACGCTGGGCTGTCATGTACGCATTCAGGGTTCTAATCCTGGTCCCCCTCTTTTTAATCATTGTAATCAGTTATCTATTTACGTATATAATATTTCTCAACAATTGAACAGTTCATATTAAAAAATTAATTAACTAATATTGTATTGTAAAGGATAAACAATGAAATAATTATAAAATTGTGGGCTTTTTGTGACCGGTGTCTTGATTCCTGTTTGGTTCGTCTTCCGGGCTAAATGACCATGATCCAGTTTTCTTGAAACTCGACGTTTCGTCTACTGCTGTGGTAGACATCTTCAGAAGATTCTGCGTGCTCTCTGTGAACTCACCAACTGTCGGCTGCAGGCAACATGCAGAATCTCCTGAAGATGTCTACCGCACTAATAGACGAAACTTCGAGTTAAAAGAAAACTGGACTATGTCCATTTAACCCGGAAGACGAATGAAACAGGAGAGTAATGAAATAATTGTTTGTGTATAGGGATCAATGTGACCAGTAGAAGAGCGTGCAACCGAAGTATTAATTTATCACATACAAACAAAAATATAAATATTGTAACATGAATGGAAAAAATAAATAAAATAAAAACAATGAAAATAATCTTGTATCTTGTAAGCCCATGTTCCCCTTAACATAGATTTAGGCGCTCTCCCCCTATAGGGAAGAATTTGAACCATACTAATTTAGTTACACTTGTTTTCGTACAGATGCCATTTGAGTGGTCCCTGGTTAGCGTTCCGCCTCATACTGACATCTAGGAAACCAAGGTAGTACTAGGACGGGAAAATTCGATAAATTTTGCTTAGAGGCCTTTTCATTCAGGCTTAAGGATCTTTGAAGAGTCTGAAAATCTTCAGACTCGGGACCCACGGCTTAAAGTCCCTCCTGGAGGACTTGCTCCTTGGATTTTTCCATCCTAAAAAAATCCATCGATCCCGGTCGGGTTTGAACCCGCGATCCTCGGGACCAGAGGTCAAGGAGCATAACCACTAGTCCACCGCGGTACGAACAAAAATATAAATGTTTTAAAATGAATGAATATAATAATAATAATAATAATAATAATAATAATAATAATAATAATAATAATAATAATAATAATAATAATAATAATAATGGGGCACACCGTAGCGTAGTGGTTAAGGCACTGAGCTACAAGCAGGAGGGTCGAGGGTTCAAGTCCCGTTGGGGTCAGGATTTTTAAACTAACCCAAACCTTCTGACGGCACTATGGCCCTCGGGTCGACTCAGCCTCTAACGGAAATGAGTACAAGACGCTTGTTCTGGGGGTAAAGGCGGTCGTCACGCAGGGCTGACAACCCGGCTGACATAAAGTGCCGATTGTCTAGAAAAAGTGGGAGCCTTAACCTCCTTACCCCAAGGGCCTCCGGGCCTGTTGTGGGATCACTTTACTTTTACTAATAATAATAATAATAATAATAATAATAATAATAATAATAATAATAATAATAATAATAATAATAATAATAATAATAATAATATAATAATAATAATAAAAATAATAACAATAACAATAATAACAATAATAATAAATAAAATAATAAAAATAATAATCATACTATTAATATTACTAATAATAATAATACAAATAATAATAAATATGATAATTCTAACAAACATTAATAAAAATATAACTAACCAGGATTCGAACCCGGAATACCTAGGTGACAATCAAGCGTCCATCCACATGAGCCGTCGCGTAGTACGCAGTTCTTTTAATAGAACCTAAAGGAAGTATGTCACAAGATAATTGCGATTTTTTCCAAAACGAGAGTGTATTAGCCCACTAAACCAGGTATGATTTTTAACAGTATGTCTTCTTATTTAATCTCACTACATTTTATTTAATTTGGTGACATACAGAGCGTGTCCTCTCCTTGTTAGTTCAGTTCTTGTTTTTCAGACTAATTGAGGCGTCGAGAACTATAAGGGCATAAAGCACACCGTCGTTGATTTAAAGATTTTAGCCCGTATGCATGCCCCTGACATCTGTTGGCCTTATGGTAAACCAGCTTTTTTTGTGCTTACATTGTATATACTCGTATTTGAAAAGCAGTCTCAACGATTTCTCTTATACTCTCTTCCATAAGGGTACATACGTTTCTGCGATTTGGGCCCTTATGGTTCTCCGCACCTCAATTCTTTATGTATGTAATATCCATCCATAGTAATTCTGACCGAAGGCAGGTCCTTCACTGCAATCATAGCATTTTTATGCTATGCTTGCAGCTTTACTAGGGAATTATAGGTGTGGTAGCTTCCCGTTGCTTTCCACACCGGTGAAGGATGATGATGGTGGTGGTGGTGATAAGGATGATGATGATGGCCATATGATTTCGGAGACCGTTTGGGGCTTAAAGTTTTCCTGACATTTGTCTTACAGGTGAGGAAAATCCCCGATAAAAACCTCACCCAGAAAAACTGCCCCGACCGGGGATCGAACCCGGGCACGCCGCGTGACAAGGCAGCACGCTACCTCGAGACCACAGCGGTGGACGTATGTAATATATTTAACTAAATAACACTCGTGTTCTTATGTGTATGTATATACCCCATACGTTACGCGTCGGGACATGGGTGCTCCCTAACGGAAGTTTCTTAACCAACTAATTTAGTTACGCTTATTTGCCTACATATGTCAACGAGTGACATGTGGTTAGCATATCGCTTCAATGAAACATATGTAGGCAACGAAAGTATTACTCGATTGGAAGAAGGTTCATTACATTTTGCATAGAGGCCTTTTTGTTCACCTTGCGGTTCTTTAAGAGTCTGAAAAATCTTCAGATTCGATCTGAAGGCCACATTATTTTTATTTTCCTTATTTCAAGTGTTGGAGAAGGAACTACGTTTCCTCTCATGTGCAAAGGTTAAATAGTTCGTCGCTGGGTTCGATTCCCAGCGGGATTTTAAATATCCACCTTGGGACTGGGTGTATGTCCTTGTGTTTATTTGTGTGAATAACGAAAAAAAAGTTTAAAAAGTAAGACAAGAATGAAAAACAGTGTGAACGAGAGAAAACAAGAAAAAAATCGTTATTCGATCAATGAAAATGTAATCAGATATATGGTTTGCTTATATTGCAACTTAGATTACAGATGCTGTCGGAGAGATTTCGCAGGTCGGATCGTGGGAGAGTGGCGTGTTGGGATCTTTTATGACGGATCGAGAGTGAATCAAAAACATGCAAATTTTTGGGTACAGTAAGGAAATTTAGATATAGCAAAATTGTAGATTAAGGATATATGTATTAACAATAAGAAGAACCTCAATATGGTCTTTGTTTTCGATCTTTAATTATATTATATAATAAGTAGGTCTGATAATTTGAATAGTCTGATAGTGCATTTGATATCTGCAGGGTCGGGGGAGGGGGTATGAGCGTGCGCGTGTGTATATGTGCGGGTGTATGTGTGTGTATTTTATTTGTTTTATAGCATTTTTTTAATATAATGTACAGAATGAGACTTTTTTAAAATTTATTTATACACATGGTCTTTTCATGGATGAGTGTAGATATGTATTATTGTGATGTAGTGTAGACATAGATTTTACTTACATGGAGCCTATTATTGTTTTTGATACAGGTGTATTTGTAGGTATTTGTTTATATTATGTTTAGTTTTACTTTTTTTATTCATGGAAAAATAATGCACGTACGGCCAAGAAGGCCCGTGCGCATTGTAAATGCATTTGTATTTTCTTTCTTCTGAAAAGAAAAGGCAATAAATTCCATTATCTAATCTATATAGCGATCTATCTATCTAGCGATCTATCAATCGATCGATCTATCTATCTAGCCATAAAGCTATCTATCTGATGCTATCTATCTATCTATCTGTCTATCTGTCTATCTGTCTATCTGTCTATCTGTCTATCTGTCTATCTGTCTATCTGTCTATCTGTCTATCTGTCTATCTGTCTATCTGTCTGTCTATCTGTCTATCTGTCTATCTGTCTATCTGTCTATCTGTCTATCTGTCTATCTGTCTATGTCTGTCTGTCTGTCTGTCTGTCTGTCTGTCTGTCTGTCTGTCTGTCTGTCTGTCGGTCTGTCTGTCTGTCTGTCTGTCTGTCTGTCTGTCTGTCTGTCTGTCTGTTCTGTCTGTCTGTCTGTCTGTCTTGTCTGTCTGTCTATCTGTCTATCTGTCTATCTGTCTATCTGTCTATCTGTCTATCTGTCTATCTGTCTATCTGTCTATCTGTAAATCTGTAAATCTGTAAATCTGTAAATCTGTAAATCTGTAAATCTGTAAATCTGTAAATCTGTAAATCTGTAAATCTGTAAATCTGTAAATCTGTAAATCTGTAAATCTGTAAATCTGTAAATCTGTAAATCTGTAAATCTGTAAATCTGTAAATCTGTAAATCTGTAAATCTGTAAATCTGTAAATCTGTAAATCTGTAAATCTGTAAATCTGTAAATCTGTAAATCTGTAAATCTGTAAATCTGTAAATCTGTAAATCTGTAAATCTGTAAATCTGTAAATCTGTAAATCTGTAAATCTGTAAATCTGTAAATCTGTAAATCTGTAAATCTGTAATCTGTAAATCTGTAAGTCTGTAAGTCTGTAAGTCTGTCTGTCTGTCTGTCTGTCTGTCTGTCTGTCTGTCTGTCTGTCTGTCTTTCTGTCTTTCTGTCTTTCTGTCTGTCTGTCTGTCTGTCTGTCTATATTGCTACTGGAACTTAGCAAGAAAGAGGTATAGGTTTTGGCGTCATACATTTTATTTGTCAAAGTGACAGATATTATAAACCTGTTCCTATGTGTGTTTTCAGTAGTTTATTGGTGAAATGAAATGAAAGTTTGAGGGACATTTTAGACTTGCCTGTTGAGTAGTGGGCGAACCCTGGCAGCATGGTGGAGTAGGGCGAAGCTGCGGCGGCCGTGGCAGTGTTGTTGTTGGCGGGCTGGAGCACGGTGAGAGAGCCAGGGTCAGGCGAACTATTGCCACCCGGTGCTGCCGGCGGCGCAGGGTCGGCGGGGAGGGACAAGGGGAGCCCTGGGGATGATCCGGCAGCAGCAGCGTCCGTACTCGTGTTAACGCCGTTATACGTGCTGCTCTCTGGTGCACCGGAACATCACAACAAACACACAACTTGCTACAGACTACAGTCTACCAAACACTAATCATGCTGACACTATATGATCGGCTCCATCTATACTCATGCAAGCACAGTTTAATAAGTAAACATATTTCGTAGCCGAGTGGTTAAGGCAGGAAGCCTTGGCGCAGAGCTACGGGACTTGCGCTGGTTCGAGTCTCCATGGGGGAAGAAATTTTCTCATGATATTTCGGCCAGTATGAGACCGGTGCCAACCCGGCATCGTGAGGCATTTGGGTAGCTACAATAAGTAGCGGCTCCAGGTTGAGAAAACCAGCTATAACGGCTGGGGGACTCGACATGCTGACCACATGTCACCCCTACACTGGCTGTTGATCATCTACATCTGTGATTGACACATGTGGATGTAAGGACAGCAGCTTGCTGGTAGGCTAAGGGCCTTCTAGGCCTGTCGCGCCAGGAGTTTATTTCACAGAAAGTTATATATTCGTCTTCAGTTTTATAAAGGGGAAGATCTCATTTTATTTTAAAACATGGCTAAAATATCTTGTAAGTGAATATCCCTCGGCTATTCTATATCACCGTACCATCAGTGATCGGAGAAAAAGTGACTTTTAGCCTCATGTTGGCCAATGTGATAACACATGTTCCCGCTAGAGTCAATTGCCAACATGTTTGCTCACATATAAGATGAGTGTATTCCGAGAGTTCACCAACATTAGGGGGCAAGTTTGGTGAGAAAATGGGCAAGTTAGTGCTAGTTTGAGCACGTTAGAGAGAAAATGGGCGAGTTATACATGTCGGCTCGTCGAACCTCTCGTCGAACCTCTCGTCGACAGTGCAATTTACGATGCCCTGTTTCTGTGGGAGGCGGGCATTTCCATCTGTCACTTAACTACGATCTCATCGGGCTGACCACATTTGTCGCCTAATTCCTTGGGGTTAACTGTAAAAACCCCATTTTGATATGCATAACAGGTATGTGCTGGCAAGGAAATTAAAACACATTTGGACGATACCATTCATCGTCACCTACTTGTAGTAGTAATATTCTGTATGTGAAAGAAAAACCAAGTAAAATTTTAATTACTAAATTGATTCCGGGCTCCTCTTAAATATTTAATTGTAAATTCCCTATACACAGTGTCCAGGGATCAACACTACCAATAAGAATTTATTATAAATAAAAAACTAATACATTTATTGTAATGTCGTTTGTTGCAAAACATAAACTGAACAAGTGACAACAATGACATTACGTAATTTTAAATTTTGTTGTGACAACAATGAAATTACGTAAATTATCATGTTCATTCAGTTTCTTGTTTGTTTTGACATATTCCAACAAGATGGAGCCCCACCACATTAAGGAAGGAAACTATGCTCAGGATTTTTAAGCCATGAAAAAAAAATCAACTCTAATCGGGTTTGAACCCGCAATAACCTCGAAACCAGAGGTGCACATGTGGAAATGTGTATGATTGCCATACAAACTTGAGTTTATCTAAGTTTTGCAACAAACTGCATTGCAATAAATTTGTTAGTTTCTGTTCTATAACAGTTTTTTATTGGTGGTGTTAGTTCTGGACACTCTGTATTTAATTACAAATTCAGTAACATCAAGGGTTTTATTCAGAAAATATACTTTATGTTAGTGGATTTTATTTATTTTATTAGAATCCTTTTTGTGATATAAATGCTATTTTAAAAGAAGAAGATACTGATATTTTAAAACAAATAAAATGTCATATAATTATATAACAGATGTCGTAATGGGATTGAATGCATGAGTTTAGATTTCGCCGTTTGTAAAGCAGACAAGCATAACAGCCAGGCATATAAAATGCAACAATTCAGTCATTGCAAATTGCGCTGAAATAACATTCGTTTGTTTAACATGCTTCATGCTAGATTATTTTTAAAAAAGCACCTGAAAATGTTATTAACTATAGAATGTTATTTTCAACACGTCTTCTTTAACTATAACTAGAAATAATAACTTTGCTTTCATGTAAATATCTACAATACAACTTCAAAATAATTGTACTAATTTTATGGCCTTTAGATACATATATTCTTGTATTTTGTTCTGAAAAAAATTCCAATAGTTAGTAGATATAAGCCCTTTGTATCAGATACAACAAAAAACAGTGTTATAAACATGACCCTAGAAATAATATTTTCTGAATTTGTTATTTAGTACTTTAGTTCTTCATTCAGGCTGCCCTGAGCACCGCGGTCTGAAACATCTATTGCGCTATCCCAGTATATTATTTATGAATGGAATGAAATTATATTTTATGGTGTTATGAGAGTTGAAGGTCGTCTTTCGGGTTAGACATACCAGGATATTCTCTTCATGACCCATACCGCCATTTTTTAGTTGGACCCATGGTTGCGAGGAGGGATATAATCTTCCCGTTGGTTCCTTCTGCTCATTTTATTGCCCAGGCTCGGAGCCATGAGGCAGCACCCTGGTGGGTCCTCACTAGATCCCCGCAACCACATATTTTCAACATGATATGTGATGAAGTGTCATACGAAATGAATGAATGAATGAGAAATAAAAATACACAAAGGGGAAAGGAGGGAGGATGGAGAGTGTTGGTGGGTTGAAACTTGAGAATCGGGAGAACTCCGATAGAAACGCGAAAAATTCCTGTATCCTGTAAGATATATTAATTTCATTTATTTAATATTGTTTTTAAAAATAGAAAACAAACGAGTAGATATTATTTAAGTTTGTGTCAACTTACGTAATAATGTACAATAATAACTTATAGTTTTATATGATTTTGTTTTCATTGCGGTCCGGAACATTGAAATAACCAACACGAGAAATTCGCCAATTTAAGGGTTAAAGAGACGCATGGAGGCATCCGTGGCTGTGGTGGTCTTCCTGTTGGTGACTCGGTGGATCAACTAGAACATCATAAAATTCACTTAGAAACTGATTGCGGGATTGGAGTTCCCTACCGCTGGACCTCTGATACCGGACTGCGAATAGTTGTCGTTAGCAGGGGATATATATTAACACAATCAAGTCACGAACTTTTAAAGTTCTAACAAGACATATTCAACATCAACGACGAAATACTTAAATCACAAGGGCTAAAGAGGGTATAGAAGTCCCTTAAGTAGCCGGAAATTGCTGTTTCCCTTTGGTCGAGGACGACTTCCATAAAATGGATGTTTTCCTTGACGGATATAGAGGGAAAAACAGAATTTCCATACGTACCAGTGTCCAGTGTGTGTGTGCTGATGGGAGAGGGAGCTACATGATATAAACAATATAAAATAGCTATATTTTATCTCGTATTTTATTTCAAAAGAGTTTTCATTTGCTGCTCTTAAAATTCAAATCCTTAACGATCTGGAAGGTACAGTCGCAGTCATAGCGTAGTCAATTAGTTATTGATTATTCTTTGCCTGGCCCCAAGGTAAAAAATCATGGCATATTAGTACTGTATTTTGAAGGTATATTGCAATACAGTAACAGTAAATAACATATTATACATCCAAAGCTTTCAGTAATCAATTCAAAAAAAATGTTTCATGCTATCAAACATTTTCAAAATCTTGCATTAAAATACAATAATATGCAAAGTTATAAACATTTCAATTAAACTCGAATGTACGCAAATGTATAGAGTGCAATCAACTGCTTCCAATAGAAATGCTCCTAGCTAAAAACTTTGTCAAATAATAAGGCATAATTAGGGACAATCAAGTAATAGTTTTCGAACAATACAAGTTAAACTTTACTAAAACTGTCTGAAAGGTCATACGATCGTATATGTTATCAAAAAGGATAAATAAAACACACGATTTTCTGGCCTACAAAGATCATATATATATAACGGGCTTCCAATATAAAACCGGACCGGCCTCACGGAGTTTCACCCGGCACACAGTGCTGTCTCTTCCTCCCGCAATTCACCCTGCCTGCCACCCGTCCTTGAACTGTTTCTTACCTTATAGAAAATGCTGGAAATGTTGTCCTCCCACACACGTGCTATGGGATCACCTTGGTTTAGACAATGAACACGTGTACACTTGTAAGGTTTGAGTTTTAACAATTTTGTTGCTGTATGTGCAGAAGATACTGAAATCCCAACTTGTTGTGCTAATTTCGGTAATGATTTTTGTGGTGAACGTTCCAAATTTTCGCCAATTTCGTCTAATTTTTCTTCGGTGAGAACCATACACCTTCGCGTGTGTTTCTTATTTTGTACTGAACCAGTGGTCTCAAATTTAGTCACAAGATCGTGGATTGTCGATCTGGGAGGAGGTAATTGTCCAGGGAAGTTCCGAATAAATTCCTCGCGAACGCGACGAGCTGATTCGTATTTATAATAACATTTACACACATAAATGCGCTGCTCTAATGTCAGCTGACGTCTTATCTTGTCGAACGATAGTAAACTGACTAGTTCAAGGACGAGCGGCTGGCAGAGTGAAATGCGGACGAGGAGAGAGCGCTGCCTGATGGGTGAAACCCCGTGAGGCCGGTCCGGGTTTATATTGGAAGCCCGGTATATATATATATATATATATATATATATATATAAATAAGTTCTTGGACGGGACTTGAACCCGGACCTCTGGATTTATATCCCAGTGCGCTACCGATTACGCTACCGAGCAAGTTTAGCACAAACATTCATTTTTCTTATATATATTCTCATTATTACTAGATGATGTGGGAACTCGGTCTCCACTGCCACCTAGTAGCTCCTATCACAAGTAAGCAAATTAAAGAGAATATTTTTACTTTATAGCAGTGACGCTTTATCGATGTTATATATATAGTACCATCACACGTGTGACACCAGATGTCACAGGACGGTACAGGGTTTTCCCTTTGCTTATTTCTACTTAAATAAGCAAAAGAAAAACCCTGTACCATCCTGATATATATAAAGTTAGAACTGGTCTTCAGACATAAAACGAAAGAATGATTTTTCATCAACTTCCGAGCCTAGCCCTAATTATTATTATTATTATTGTTATTATTGTTATTATTATTATTATTATTACAGAAGACACAGAGGACAGAGAACGATAGAGAACTTTAATTAAGGGAAATTTGTGAATGTTTGTTGCAAAATGATAGTTCGTAGTCATATTATTATATATATATATATATATGTCTGAACGGGATTCAAACCCGAATCGCTGGGTTGATACCCCAGCGTGTTATCCATTACACCACCAGGCAATACCAGTTCAACCACTTATTTTTCTTATATATACATTATATTCTCCATTATTACTAGATGTCGCGAGAACTCGGTCTTCGCTGCCACCATATTAAGCTTGCATTGCTCAATGTAAAAATGTAATTATAACATATACATTTGAAATTCATGTTAATTACTAAGATTGGCTGGAGAAAACCCCCAACGACGAGGAAAATTTTCAGAATGAAAAATGAATTATTATTATTATTTATTATTATTATTTATTATTATTATTATTATTATTATTATTATTATTATTATTATTATTATTATTATTATTATTATTATGTCACAGCTACTGGAGCGTTTTGGGGAGAATTGAAAAGTTAACCATTGTTACGGAATAAATGGCTGATATAACATAGATTTTAACAGCTTCTCATGAATTGGTTCTATTTTATAATGAAGCTGTCTACGTGCTTGCAGATTTTAATTTTATTAGCAAATTATAAAACTGGTCAATTATTATATAAAATTATAATTTATTATTTTAATAAGCTGAAATATTATGTAATGTTAACATACCAAGTCAAGCCCCTGTTTCATATATCTTGATTCATAAGCACATTCAGAATTCACTATATTTTCACAGTTGTTTGAAATCATCCCAATTTATTTTCATGCACCACACTTTTGGTGATTTACCCTCTGTGATTGCAGTACTCAGAAACCAGAAGATACTTTTTATTAAAGTATAATACAATCTAGAAGAATGATTTCTTTTGAATGTCTTGTCTTTTTGAAAACAATCTGAATGTAACAATACTAAAGAAAACAAAAGAACAATAATGGTGCATATTCAGAAATCCTGAATGACCACATATGTTAAAAATTGCAATCACGCTAATAAACAGGGTATGTTTTACAATGTCCATCGACGGATTTTAAATTCCCATGTGGAATTTAACAACCATTGCTTTAAATAAGGAATTGCCTAAACCTTAAAATTTCGAAAATAATTACTAACTAACTCACTGGCACTATCGAACCCGTAGATTCATGACCGCGCGGACATAAGCACTCCATATGTTCCTATCCTGAGCCAATGTTTTCCAATCATCCCCTGTATAATCTACTTCCCTCAAATCATAGTTAGTTATTCTCCCACCTCATTGTTGGTCTACCAACTGGGCGTCTTCCCTCTGGTTTTCCTACAAGAATCTTCCATGCACGTCTTTCATTCCCCATTCGTGACACATGTCCTGCCTATGGCTGTCTACGAGACTTAGCGTTCTCATTATATCTGGCTTCCTATAAAGACCATGTAGTTCATTGTTATGTAGTCTTCTCCATTCACCTGTCTGTTCATCTCTCTTTGGTCCAAAAATTTTCCTAAGAACTTTATTCTCAAATACTCGTAATCTCCTTTCCTGCCTTAAAGTACGAGTCCATGTTTCGCATCCATATAATATAACTGGTAGAATAATAGTTTTATATATTTTCAGCTTAACGTTTTTTGAAAGGAGTTGGGACATCAAGAGTCTCTGTAATGCATAATAGCACGCATTTCCAGAATTGAGTATATATTTAATTTTTTTGTGCATCTCATTCCAATTTGTGATTATTGTTCCTAGGTATTAGCTCAGGATAGGGATGTATGGAGAGCTTATGTCCGCGCGGCCATGAACCTTCGGGTTCGATAGTGCCGTGAGTAAGTAAGGTATTTGAATTCAGCCACTTCCTCAAAATTCCCGTCATTTGTCATTAGCTGTCCATTGACATTATATAATGTATTTCTATGTGTGACCATATATTTAGTTTTATTGATATTTACTTCCAATCCTAATTTCTTAGTGTTACTCAACAGTGAGTGCGTGTTGTCCTTTAGTATCTCCTCGCTATCGGCCAACAATACTACATCATCAGCATAAACTAACAGCTTATTAATACCATTGAGTTGTAAGCCTTCCTCATTCTCTAAAACTCAAAATTTGGAAAATAAATACTAAATTACATTAAATATCCATGAATGATCTGGGTATCAAGGCATTCCATAGGCCTGCCATGGAAAATAAAATGGGTCACATATACACACGGTATGCGTAATGAATTGCATGCAAATGTAGGAAGAGCGAAAGTGGGGGGGGGAGAAATTTACATGCAAGAGAGCAATGGCGGAGACGAGGGTGAGGTGAGCTCTGGATGAAGGATGCTAACTCATTTCCAGGAGCGGAATGAAACCAGCCACATATTGACCGCACTGCTCCCCGCAAATAAATGGATTACCTCCCCCCAAATGTATAATGGATAGCTTTTGGACTCGGGACCAACGTCACAATTTTTCCTCTTGTAATTTTCTTCTTTTTATGTGTAATGAAACAATACGACAGTTCTTTTAAACACTCAATGTTTATCGCCAGACTGTTATTTGCTATCTTAGTAAGATTTGCAATGGCAAAAAATGCAACTAAGACATTACATGGAATAATTTGGAATAAATATTACAAAGGAAACTAAAATGAAAATTTATAAGAGCATAATACAGAATATTTTGTCATATGGAAGTGAAACTTGGTCTTTGACGGAATTACAAAAGAACAAAATTAGAACAGTTGAATTTGATTATTTTAGAAGAAGCCTCCAAAAAACAAGACAGGATAAAATAAGAAATGAATTCCTTTGGAGAGAAATGAATGTCACCACATCTGTTGTTAAGAGGATTGAAAATCAAACACTTAAATGGTATGGCCATGTACAAAGAATGGAAAATGAAAGATGGCCAAAAAAATATATACCAATGGTCACCCCCTGGAAGAAATAAACGTGGCAGACCAAGATGGAAATGGAAAACCTACGTCAGAACTATAATGGATGATAGGAATTTGGAAGAGGGAGATTGGAATGATAGAGATAAATGGAAACTGAAGACGGCAAACCTATAAGTGGGGGAAAGCCGAAGAAGAAGAAGTAAGATTTGAGCTAGTAGACTATAAGGGGTTAGCAAAGCAATATTAATAAGATGTGGGGTCAAATTTGGCTATCCAAGTATCCTAACAAGTATATATATCCTTGATGAGATGTGATATTTTTCATTGTTTATTTTATATTATATTTTTTTAAATCCAGATTTATGAATAATGCAAATTGGTTACTTTTACGTATATATGAACTAAATAATATTAAATAAATAATAGTTAAAAAAAAACTAAAAAGCAACACGCTTTATTAGAAAACCGAACTAAAAATGAAAAATAATTTTAATTTCGAACACGCTTGGGATAAAATTAAAGTGGTCAACAAAAATATTGTCTCCAACACATATAGAATAAAACTAGAGTTATCTACAAAAAAAAAATAATTTTACCATCAAAAGCGTGGGGTGCTCTGTATCAATTAATATATTTGATAATAAATAGATATTGGTAAAAGTAAAGTCTCTAAGAAGAAAATGTAAGAACCATAAAAAGCACGCCACGCTTTTGATGGTAATTTTTTTTGTAGGTAACTCTAGTTCCAGATGTGTTGGAGATGATTTTTTTGTTGACCACTTTAATTTCATCCCAAGCGTGTTGGAAATTAAAATTATTTTACATTTTTTAGTTCGGTTTTCTAATAAAGCGTGTTGTTTTAGTTTTTTTAAACTATTATCTAGTTTTTTAATTTTTAGTTTGTCATAAACCGGAATCCCATGAAAATGTAATTGCTTACGATATTTTTAGTGTCTATGCATGAATGTAAACTCTGTAGCAAACCGTGCCCAAAGTATCACTTAGTGCAGTGCGAATACAGAACCAAAACAATTCACGAATTAATAGCAAAATGGTAAAACCATGTATATAATATTAGTGTACACATTGTGTTTAATAAATATATATTATAATTATATATTTTTAAAATTATTATCTAACATTATTATAATATTTTTGAATATTTTAATATAGATAAATAGTTGCAGTTAATCGTAACCTTTTAATATTTTTTGGATAAATTACAATGTGGTAAGTTTACAAAATTGTCATTAATATTTTACAGAATAAGATAAAAATGTAAATATCTTTAAATTCGATACTATTGTAGTATGAGCTAAAAGTAATGCTCTTCTAAAAAAATCCTTCGGGCCGGATTTGAACCAGCGACCAATGGATTACTGAAATTATATAGGCTATAACTACAGTCCACCGCTCTACCAACTGAGCTACCAGAGGATATGATATTAATTTCTTACAACGATGGACTAAAAAGTCGGTAAGTCCGCAACATATTATACCGGTCTTTATTTTTTTGATGTCCTGATGATCCTGGACAGGATCTTAGAAAAAAATTATGGAATTATTGTATTGTCGTTCGTCTTTTAGAAGTATACAAAGTTTCAAGTCGATCCAATGTTTTTAAGTGGGTGAAAATCGTATTGAAAGATTCCGTTACATAGACAGATATAGGCCAAGCTAATATAAAGCGTGTAAAAAGAAGTGTTGGCCGACCTATGAAGAGATGGTGTGGAAGAGGCCTAAAGGCCTAAATCTTGATGTCGATGATAATGATGATGATAAAATACTTTATACAATTAATTGCATTCCCAAGAATTTCTAATTAAATCACAACAAAGTTTGTAAGATTAATAACATATTCATTTGAAACTTTATTCTCATTTAATTATAAATATACGTTTTAACATTTACATAATGAAATTGAATGAGACGTTTAGCATTTATTAAGAGATGGAAGAATGGTTTATGCTACAACCATATGAGTTGAATAAGGAAAGTGTAGAATGAAGCTTTTTGCTAATGTTGGCTTGTGAAATAAATAAGAAATAGCTTAAAGCAAGTATTAACCGGTTGGGAATCGTTATAATAATAATTTATCTATTAAATTCTTTCAAGTAATTTATCTTTAATGATCTTGGATGACAGATTGTGGGAAAATAACTCAGAATCGCGATTCGCAAGTAAAGTTGTTTATATTCTATGTTTATCCCACCTTATCGGCCTTGTTGATCTCAGTGTAGAGTGTCCGTTTCCCTGGTTTAATCCCGGCCAAGATAGACGGAATTTTTCATAAGTAATGCCACGAGTGATTTCCAAATTATCGATAAATTCACGACTCACGAAGTGAGGAGTGAATTTATCTAGAGAATTTGGAAATCAAGAGTGGCATTTGTTAGGACTATTTAACGAATAAAATTAAGCTGTTTACTCACAAATCATTGTTTAAATATAGTTATTTTAAAATATTTATATATTTAATGTAAACGGCGTTGTTTGAAAACAAATCAGAAATGTGAGGTTATGTTCATTCACTGCTACTTGATCATATTATTTATTGCCAAATAAGATCGCAATATTGTAAGAGTGCACCCAAGTGGAGAAATAATGAAACACATCAAACTATATATCATAATCAACATTACGGCTTATTCATTTATTTTTTTTAGTAAACAACTCGGTAAAATCAAGGAATCTTTTCATTATTTGCTATATTAAATGTATTTGTTGGAGAAAAATAATGCTTTGACCTGTTCTGAACATTAAAAAGGGGGAGCTTTCTTTATCACAAAAGCAGGAGCTGATAAAGAGCGAGGTGAAACACGATTGTCATTGGTTGTAAAACAACATTCATTGAAACGTGATTGGTTATTGGCTAGCATTTGTGGCATGAGTTAAATAGTCAGCTAAAAGACACTTATTTTTTCGGTTGAGAATTAAAAAATATTTGGTCTTGGATCACAGTGTTATATAACATGTTCAAGATGTCTGAAAAATGAATTTGAAAGTCTAGGTTATAATGCAATTTTTTTGGATCAAAGAGAGATGAACAAACAGGTGAATGGAGAAGACTACATAACAGTGAACTACATGGTCTTTATAGGAAGCCAGATATAATAATAAGAGTTAAGTCTCGTAGACTGCGATGGGGAGGACATGTAGCACGAATGGGGAATGAAAGACGTGCTTGGAAGCTTCTTGTAGGAAAACCAGAGGAAAAACGCCAAGTTGGTAGACCAAGAATGATGTGCGAGAATAACATTAACCATGATTTGAGGGAAGTAGATTATATAGGAGATGATTGGAAAACATAAGTTGTGGATAGGAATATATGGAGAGACTATGTCCATGCAGCCATGAACCTACAGGTTCCATAGAACCAGTGACTTAGATTAATTATATAATGTAGAGTACAGAAAATTTGAAGACGTCCAAATAAAATTGAACAGATTTAGACAGTTTTGTGGAACTATGCATACAATATTAAAACACAATATACGAAAAGAAATATTAAAACTTTATAAGGTTATTGTAACACCCTTGTTATTATATGGAACTGAATGCTGGATCTTAACATCAGACGAGTTAAGACAAATCGATTCATCTGAAAAGAGATTTCTCCAATTTGTATTAGGTTTTAAATTGCACTGAACAACAGAAATAAACTTTTTTTTTGTCTCAGAAAGAAAAATATGTGATTTTTATAGTATTTTTTCTCCTGAATTCAAATATGATATCAGCTTCACTCCATAACGCAAGCTTTCCGAGAGACAGGAATTTATAATTTCAAACACTTTAATATTTTCTACATTCGTAACTACACAATATTCGAACATTCGGACTCACCTAGAAAGTAAAAAATTGCGATTTTCTGCTTGTGGAGCATCCCTCTTAATAGTCCAACAATAATCGGCCAGCATATTAGGATTCCATTTGCCTTGATATCTCTTTTCCATAGCTGAAATCTCCTGATGAAATTGTTCCCCGTGCTCATCGATCAATGGACAAATGGACGAAAAAAGTTTATTAAAAATAAGTATTTAAATCCATTAATTGAAATTGAAATAAAAAAACTGTGGCTGATGGAGAAATTCCGAATACATATTTGAAAACACGATAAAAAACTGCATTAAGTACAGCTATTGGTACTCATGAGACAAAAATCTTGTTGATCAGTGTTAGACCACAAAAGGAAGATAGATATTAGAGTAGAATTAAATATAGAATTAATCATATCTATAGTTAAAAATGTGGAAAGCGACGGGAAGCTACCACGCCTATAATTTCTTAGTAAAGCTGCAAAGCATATCATGAAAATGCTATGATTGCAGTGAAAGACCTGCCCTTGGGCAGAATTACTATAGAATAGAATAGTTAAAAAATATACAACAAACTGGAGAGATCACATTCAACAAATGCCAGACTCGAGGATATCGAAAGCTGCCCTGCACTATGATACAAATAGATAAAGAAATATAGGACGACCATTGAAAAGATGGCGTGAACAACTATTTTGAGAAGGAACAGGTCAGAAGACCTAATTCTTGATGTCGGTGTTGATGATGGTGTATGATAGAAATAGCATCTCTCTCTTAAAATTATTAGGTGTAGAAACTCACCTCAATCAGCTTTATATAAAAACTACGCGACTTTAAAGTTAATAGTAGATTACGATGCGAAGTTGGGAAGTGGTTTTTACAGAATCGACGAAAAATATTTTTAATTTCCGAGATTCTCTAAAACACTTCACAATCGTTCGTTGTACATTATTTTTTGCACGATGATGTTATCAAAATAACAGATAATAGTAAAATAATATCTTTGTTGGAAATATTTGCGTTCATTATAAACAATTGACTAATGTTAACAGTGTAGGCAATGTTTATTAGTTGAAACAACAGGAGGCCTTGAGAACAGTTATCGATAACATGGCCGTAAGTACGTATTTATTGTTTTATATTGTTTCAAATAAAGTTAATTTCATTTAAAATTAAATGCGTGTCTAATTATACAATATAGCTAATAATTACCGTTATACAAGATTTCTTTTTCACTGCGGTCCGCCACATTCAAATAACTAACAGAAGAAATTTGTGTTTTGTCAATTTAAGGGTTAACAGTGTAGGCAATGTTTATTAGTTGAAACAACAGGAGGCCTTGAGAACAATTATCGATAACATGGCCGTATGTACGTATTTATTGTTTTATATTGTTTCAAATAAAGTTAATTTCATTTAAAATGCAGTGATTTGTTTCGTATAATGCATATTAACACTATCTTTTGGATATTTTCTGTATATACATTGTACGTAGTATACATAGAGGGCAGTAGTTTTACTTCCCGCACGTGGGCGTAAAAGTAATATTACAGTATAGTTATTTAGGTTGGTAACCCCGAAATGTAGGAAGTTGTACTTTCAATAATGGTCGCCATTGCTGATAAGTACGAAAAAACGCACTATCGCGCAAAAACACATTTTTAATTTATTTAGGCGTAGCAACACATGCCGGGTATTCGCTAGTTTTAAATAATTCATTTAACTCCGAAGAGTTACTATTCTTTTATTTTTATTATTTTTTAACAATAACCCAAATTTAATTTAATTTTACTTGCATTCTAAACCATGTTAATGTATTTTTTATTTTTTCAAAATTAATTAAAACCACGATTTTGAATCTTTGGAGACTTGAAAGCAAGTTAATTTCCTACCAGTCGGTTGCTAGCCGAAAAGTAGTAAGTCCATGTATACATTAATGCTATCATCAGACACTGGAGATTGACAGTTCATGGTAATATTCCTCTCTCAAGACACACAATTTTAGACACACTCTTATATGCAGATGATCAGACTCTTTTCGGCAATAATGAAGATGAATTACAATATTCCACTCATCATCTTAATATAATAGCCGAACGATTTAACATGGAAATATCAACAACAAAATCTAAAGTTATGGCCTTTCAAGGGAAATTCCCAGTAAGAAGTAAAATTTGTATTCAGAATTCAATATTAGAGCAAGTTAATTCATTTAAATACTTAGGATATAATCTAACTTATAATGAGGAATGTGATATATCCTTTAAAAATACAAAACTATAATAAAAGCTTTAAGAATTATCAACCAAGTTTTTTAAACCATCAAAAGTACAGAGACACACAAGAATGAAAATCTATAAAGTTCTCGCTAGACCCATAATCTGTTATGACAGTGAAGCTTGGACCATCAGAACTCAGGATGACCGTCATATTACAGCCACGGAGATGAAATTTCTGCGACGAACTGCAGGTTATAGCCTTCTAGACCACCAAAGAAATTCAACAATAGCCAGAGAGTTAAACATCGTACCTATATCTGAATACCTCCAAGAATATAGAAACAATTGGCTAGCCCATATTCAGCGCATGGATCGTCACAGAATACCAAAACAAATTCTTCACTACATTCCTCGAGGCAGAAGATCTGTGGGTCGACCTTTTCGGAGATGGCCACTGGGCCTAATACTTGAAAGGCAGATGATGATGATGAAGAATTAAAACCACGAATACAATATTCAATTTAAAAGGTAAAAGTCTGATATTTTATAATTCAGATTTGTTTTCCTATTATTTAAAAATATTTTTACTTCAATTTCTTGAAATAGCCGCCTACAAGCTTTAGCGCTAATTAAAAAAAAATTAATAACTTTTTTAAATTATTTTTCACTGAGAGTAATTTATATTAAAATTGCAAAAAAATAAACGTTATCTCAGTCAAAACATAAATTTATTGTGTCCATGTTTCAATCTCCTTATGTGAGATCATTTTCAAGACAAGGAGATTGAAACGTCGACACAATAAATTTATGTTTTGACTGAGATACCGTTTATTTCTTTGTAATTATAATATTTTTTTAAATGTGGAAGCCGATTTTTATGTGGTCTTTCTGTTTTTATTCTCTTCAGTTAAATTCTATTAACGCGGTGTATAGTTTCAGAAACTTTGCCATGAATATTTACATAAATAATTGCATATTTAATAACAGATTTTGTTTATGCCCTTATCTTGGTATGTCATTTCAATAGACGCTGAAAACAGAAGTCAATTCCGAAAATAGTTTCATTAAATTGGAAAGAATAAGTTTTGAAAGAGAGAAATTTATAAAGATGTAAATAAAAATAAATATGAAAATTTCTCACCGGGAATCTGTGGAACGTCGATTGTATTTGTCGTCATCCTTGAGTAATCTGGAAACATAAAGATATTGTGTGTTCAAATAATACAGTGTGTCTAAAAAATTCAGTTGTAATTATATTATTAAATAATATATTTTAAATGCATGTATGTGTGGTAGTTTATACATTTTAATAAACAATGTCTACATAAGTAAGTTATGTAGAATATTCGACCGACATACCAAGGTAAGAACAGTGATTCTGCCCAGTGAATATAATTGTTTATTTTATTTCCATTATCAATAAACATAAATATTATTTTATTCAGGACAATTCAATGCCCCATATTCTGTAATTACAATAATTCAAAATATGACATTAATAACATAGTTACAAAACAATAAGCAATGTCAAAATGTTTTTATTGCTCTCCAAAAAAAATCAAATTAGACTTACGAGGTTTTATAAGTGAGGCGACGATATATATATGCATAGTGTCCACCGCTGTGGTCTCGAAGTAGCGTGCTGCCTTGTCACGCAGCGGGCCCGGGTTCGATCCCCGTTCGTGGCAGTTTTTCTGGGTGAGGTTTTTATCGGGAAAACTTTAAGGCCCAAACGATCCCCGAAATCATATAGCCATCATCATCATCATCATCATCATCATCATTACCATCATCATCATCCTTATCATTATCATCATCATCATCCTTCACCGGTGTGGAAAGCAACGGGAAGCTACCACACCTATAATTCCCTAGTAAAGCTGCAGCATAGCATGAAAATGCCATGATTGCAGTGAAAGACCTGTCCTCGGGCAGAATTACTATGGATGGATGGATATGCATAGTAATTCTGCCCTAGGGTAGATCTTGCACTGCAATCATAGCATTTTCATGCTATGCTTTGCAGCTTTACTAGGGAATTATAGGTGTGGTAGCTTCCCGTTGCTTTCCACACTGGTGAAGGATGATGATGGCCGGATGATTTTCGGGGACCGTTTGGCCCTAAGCTTCCTGACATTTGTCTTACAGGTCAGGAAAAAACCCGAAAAAAAACTCACCCAAGAGCCTGTCCCGATCGGGATTCGAACCCGGGCCCGCTGCGTGACAAGGTAGCTCGCTACCTCGAGACCACGGCGGTGGACGTTATATATACACACACGATAGTTTTTTTATTCAATGCCCTATATCGTAATTTCGACATTTCTGTTGATCTCTCCTGGCATTGGAGTTATTGTAACCCACTTCTAAGGTTGGGGCATCTGCATGGCGGGGTTACTTTGCCCCGATTTTATGATGGGTGATGATGATGATAGTGATAGGCCAGGAGAGTCCTTAATCCTGAACTTAATCTAAAGTGGATATGAATTAGATGATTATGACGGCTATATAATGTTCAGGGACCATTTCGGCCTTAAACTTTCCTGACATTTGTCTTACAGGTGAGGAAAAACCCCGAAAGAAAACCTCACCCAGAAACTTGCCTCGACCGAGACTTGAACTCGGGTCAGCTGCTTGACAAGACAGCACGCTACCTCGAAATCACAATGTAAATATAATATAATATATATATATATATATATAATGGAAATGCATTTTTTCTTTTTTTAATTTTTGTAGAATACCCTGTGACTTTTTAATTTAAAAACATTGTAATAATGTATTATTCGTGTAAATATTTATTTTGTTCAACTATTGGTTTAATTTTAGATAACTAGTGACAATAGGTTGTGTAATCGAGTCTCCAGCGTGATACTTGGAGATGATTTCATGATTCGGATCTACAACTAATTCGTACAGGGTGTCTCTAAATTCACTATCCATTTCATAAAGGAAAACAATGATTGAGTAATCGAACGTTATTATGAAACTTTGCACTGCCTTTCTACATGAGCGCCATCTGGTGACAACACATGCTCCATCTCTCAGCTGTGAAACGTTATGTAGACCTTATCATTTAAATAGTAAAAAAGTCTGCTGCTTCGGTGATACGATTCCGTAAATCAAGCAGATGTGATAAGGATGTTTTCTTAGAGTGAAACAGAATTTTTCACACTGTGTTGCGAGGGACATTCAACTCCCTACTGAGGCGTCGAGTTGATGCGTTCGGCCTATCACTGGCAATTTGAGCCTTCTGCACTGTTTCTGCTGATACGCGTGGTCGTCCATGACGTGCTTCTTCACACACACACTGTCGGTAAGCATAAATTTGTTGTGACTAGTTTACGAAATTAGGGGTAAATTCAGCTCTGGCGTCTTCGTATGATAATCCGCGTACCCGTGAACAAACAATGGCAACCTGTTCTTCAGTGCCAAACATGTTGCACTAAGCTGACAGCGTATGCAAAGAAAAGAAAGAAAGAAAATAAATAATAGTTTTAAAAAACTAAAAACAACACGCTTTATTAGAAAACCGAACTAAAACATGATTTTAATTTCCAACACGCTTGGGATAAAATTAAAGTGGTTAACAAAAAAATAATCTCCAACACTTCTAGAATAAAACTAGAGTTATCTACAAAAAAAATAATTTTACCATCAAAATCGTGGGGTGCTTTTTATTGTTTTTACGTTTTCTTCTTCGAGACTTTACTTTTACCAATATCTGTTTATTATCAAATATATTGATATAGAGCACCCCACTCTTTTGATGGTAAAATTATTTTTTTGTAGATAACTCTAGTTTTATTCTAGATGTGTTGGTGATGATTTTTTTTTTGTTGGCCACTTTAATTTTATCCGAAGCGTGTTGGAAATTAAAATTATTTTTCATTTTTTAGTTCGGTTCTCTAATAAAGCGTGTTGTTTTGGTTTTTTAAACTATTATTTATTTTTATAATTTAGTTTGGTTTTCTAAAAATGTAAATATCTTTAAATTTGGTACTATTGTAGTATGAGCTAAAAGTAATACTCTTCTAAAAAAAATTCTCCGGGCCGGATTTGAAGCAGCGACCTATGGATTACTGAAATTATATACTACTACAATCCACCGCTCTACCACTGAGCTACCACAAGGATAAGACTAAAAAGTCGATAATTCCGTAACCTATTATGCCGGTCTTTATTTTTTTGATGTCCTGATGATCCTGGCCAGGATCTTAGAAAACATCTATGAAATTATTATATTGTCATTGGTCCTTTACAAGTATACAAAGTTTCAAGTCGATCCAATGTGTTTAAGTGGGTGAAAATCGTGTTTAAAAATTCCGTTATGTGGGTAGATACAGGTCAAGCAAATATAAAGCGTGTAAAAAGTGTTTTCATGAAAATGGATAGAGACTATGGAGACACCCTGTATATTATTACGTAGTTTGTAATGTTTACGTTCTCATACAGTCATACACACAATGCTTACCTTGTTGGTAGGCCGCCATGGTTGGGTCAAGTTTCATTTCTTGGAGGGTGATAGGCGCCAAGGGCGTAAGGGTGCCAGGCCCTGCTGCTGTACGCGCAAAATAAAAATAAAAATGAATAACTTATCCGAAAATAGATACTTTGTCACTATTATTACCTAATATAAAAATAGAAAATCGTTCTTAATAAAAAATAAAATGTCTTCTCATATAACTAAAAATTACTTTTATAGTGACAATCTCAAATTATCTATTTAATTTAACTAAATAAATATTATGTATCTATAATGGCGTAACCCAATGTTAAGCAATATACTCTCCTTTATTAGGAGTTACTAGACCAAGTTAAATTTAGTTATCTTATTTGTCCACAGATGTCATCATGTGGTCAACATACCGACTCATTGAGACGTCTGGGGAACAACTAAGGTACTATGCAATTATTTATTCACTTTTTGATTTAATATGCATTAAATAAAATGGTTGAAATTATTTTACAATTCACATTAAATGCATTATCAATTTTTTTCAGAACCTTAGAATCTAATAAATTACAGAGCAATGGAAAAAATGGTAATTTTTGTAGATTTAATAGGAATAGCATACTAGATACAGTGGTTTATGATTTACGATTTTGTGTTTACTATAGGTGAATTCCACGTAACATTTAACACAACACATGAAAATTAAAGTTTCTTCCCTGCTTCCCAAAGTGGTATATGAACTACAATATTTCCGAATTTCCATATTTTTTCGAAAGTCAATTTTTTTCTAAAGTCCAGTTTTTTTTTCTAAAGTCCAGTTTTTTCAAAAGCCCATTTTTTCAGAAGTCTTTTTTTTCTAAAGTACATTTTTTTAAAAAGTTCATTTTTTTTCTAAAAAAGTTCATTTTTTCTAAAAAAAATATTTTTTTCTAGAAAAATCGTTTTTTTAAATATTTTTTCTAAAGAAATTCATTTCTTTCTGAAGTCCATTTTTTCTAAAGTCCTTTTTTTTCTAAAGTCCAGTTTTTTTCTAAAGTCCATATTTTCTAAAGTCCATTTATTTTTTATAAAGTTCATTTTTTGCCATAAAGTCCATTTTTTCTAAAGTCCATTATTTCTAAAGTCCATTTTTTGTAAAGTGTATTAAAAATATTTTCAAGTGTTGTAAAATGTGAAAAAACGCATATGAAACGAAAAAATATTTATTAATTTTAATTTAAAACTCATACACCAGGCAAAATCGTTAGTTGTTACATCAGTTACCTTTATTTTATATAATTAGCGAGTAAAGTTTATTAGATCATACAAATCAAAACATACATTTTGTAACTCCTCCTATATATACTATATTCACGATTGCTTGTTGAAGTAAAATTGAAAACTTCACAGAGATTATTATTATTATTATTATTATTATTTTACTCTCACAAAACTTTGTTTTGCTATGATGATTTACTGTTTTAATTTACTAAGTAAAGTAAAGTGATCCCACAACAGACCCGGAGGCCCTTGGGGTAGTAGGAGGTTAAGGCTCCCACTTTTTTCTAGACAATCGGTACTTTTATGTCAGCCGGGTTGTCAGCCCTGCGTGACGGCCGCCTTTACCCCAGAACAAGCGTCTGGTACTCATTTCAGTTAGAGGCTGAGTCGACCCCAGGGCCATAGTGCCGCCAGAGGGGTTGGGTCAGTTTAAAAATCCTGACCCCAACGGGACTTGAACCCTCGACCCTCCGGCTTGTAGCTCAGTGCCTTAACCACTACGCTACGGCGTGCCCTATTATCAGTTATTTTTTTACTCATAATTATGGGCAATTACTTCTGTCAAGTCCCCTGCATTTGTTTAAATAAAATAAATGTTACTGTCTCTCTGTAAAACATGATATCATTCTTCGGTTACGTCAGTTACTGATATAAAATCGTATACTTTAAGTACAATTATTAAAGATAGAAACTTGATATTTTCTGTTAAAATTAAGAAAACCTATTTCTTGAAGGCTAAAAAATTACTAAAATGTTATTTTATTGCGATTGTTGCATCAGTTACCATGGAATTCACTTATATTTAATGTTGATCTGTCTAAAATATGCTTTATTTTAAGTGTAGATATTAGGGTAATTTGTTGTTACATCATATGGCAATTTGTATTCCGTATTGGCAAAAGGTTCTGTGCACTTTTATTTAATGCATTTAATGCTTATTCCTAAGATTTTTATTTTATTGTGCAAAGGTAATGTGAAAACGTGTGCTGATATTTAAAGAAAATGTGCGATAGGGAAGAGGTTAATAAAGAGAAACTATTTCACCACCACCAAGTTGTAGACAGCCACCACCAAGGAGAGCAATACCCTGTATCATTCATCGTCTCACACACAAAACACACTCTCTCACACACAAGCGCGGCATCAATACAGTATTACATAAATAGGAACACGTATAGGCTTAACTTAGCTTCAATGCTGATAAAATTCATATTAATGCTCCGCTGAGGTAAATAGTCACAAATAAAAAAAATAAATTGATACCTGGCAGGTGCCGTCGTCCTCGATTAGCTTAATTTCTTTTAAAACATTTTAAGAACTGTAGGCCTTTCGGAAACCGGCTTCCATCTTCAGCAGGACATGCACTACAATCTATTGTTTGGCGACAGTTTTGACATAATCGGTATTTCAGGGTCGTCGGTGACCGACTGAGGCAAGGATAACTAGTACAATAAACCCATTAAAGTTGATTGTATATGAAATTAATATTAATGGGGCAATTTTTTTAATAGTTATGAGAATGAAACAATTATTTCATCTTAATACTTCTATAACTCTAGGAAATCATCAATCAAACGCATAGCTAAATAGCAAATAATAGCACATATTCTTCTGCTGAAGATATAAGTCGGTTTCCGAAAGGTCTACAGTTCTCAATAGTTTTTTATAAAAATATTATAACTAGCTGAGGAATACGGCACTGGCCAGGTATTTTAATATTTTACTTTGTGTTAATTTAACTTATTCATAGAATATGCGGTTGTTAGCACAATTAATTTACTTACATAGACGTATAAATTCAGATTTATTTCCCATTGTTCCTTATAACAGGAAACAGAAATACGCTATTATGACTATTTTTTAAATCTATTTTCTACTAAAATTCGAAACTCATAAATAAATTAAATAAAAAATCATAGTATGAATTGCACAGCGTTATGCATCAACCGGCTATGTGCTATTATTTAAGTTTCGGGAAAAATACATTTAAAGTTTGTCAGTCTTCACTGTGTATTGTAGAGCCAAAGTTACAGTACTGGATGTTGCAAGTTTATTTTTCTTGTTTGACAGTTATGTATCAACAATCTAAGAGCGGGAACATTTGGCGCTTAGCTGCATGATGCAAAATTTATATTATCATTTATGAAGATCTGATTTCATAGCCGTTTGTTGAAGGACAGAATCTCTGATAGAAGTGATGACGTTTATATTTTTCTTTAATAAGTCCTAATAAGACCATATTTAAAGATTTGGCGCTAAAAGAGTGCGTATACTTACTTCGTGAGCCAATGCAACGGATGGCATCAAAATCTGAATTTTGGCCGGTTTATTTCCTTCAAAAGACGTTGTATAAAAATAATTGAAGTGGGTATAGCAAATGAATTGTTTATATTCATTGAATTTTAAATGAAAATTGCATAGGATATAGGCCAAATAATAATGAAACATTAGGCCTAATACTAAATTATAACTTATGTATATTTTTACATTTATTGTGAAATAAGTAATATCGGTTAAAAACAAACTTCGTTTGGAATGAGCTTTGACAAGAAATTGGATTCATCTTCGAAGTAGAGACCATCAAATTATTTAGTATTAGCCATATTTTAGACTTTTAGCAAAGTTTGTTATCTCACGATGGTACTTTTTTACGCGAAGAATTCAGCAAGATCCATTTCAGCGACTTCAGAGTTTTAGGCATTTTTACATGCAAGATATAAGCCATGAATCGAAACAGATAGTAATTTGAAAATTTCGCGCATATTTGTTGTTTGGTTCTTTTTACACTAAAATAAATGTGACATAATCTGTCAGTTTTTCGTACTTCGTTCATAGATGGCATAAAAATGCGAATTTGTGGGTTGGATCTTTTTTTGCAGCAGAAGGAGAGATACTTGAGGAACAATAATATAGCATCACCTCATATATTTAAAATTTGAGGGTCGGTTACTTTTTTACAGAATGTGGTCAGATTAAGGTGTCAAAAGCAAATAAGTATAAAGTAAGCTTACATTCCATGAAAATAAGTGCGAAGCAGACCAAGACCAGATAAATACAATAGAAGATAATAGAGCAGATTTATAATAAATGTTTGCATATACAGAGATGATAGGAATTTATACATTTTATCTGCAGAATATGTGAAAATGTCCAACAATTTCTTGTACTGATCCTCCTGAGGATAGAAGGAACTTGTCTTCAGTAATAGCAAATCTGCAGGTACTATGGCATTCGATAACTAATGGCAACACTAATGTAACATCACAAAAAAAATATTTAGGATATTTTTGACATTATATGAACTTCATTTATAATCTCCTAGCAAGCCAACTATATGTTGCCAAATCATTGGAAGATGGAAAACTCCATCTGCAGCACCATTTCTGTATATCTCTCTCATCTGATTAATCTAGAACTTTCTGGATATCAACTCTTGATTGAAATCGAATTGCCTCGTAGAGGTTCTTTGAGCTTTGTGAATAAGTTATAGTCACAAGGGCTCATGTCTTGTGAATTTGGTGCATGTTCGAGTACTTCCTAATTCGAACTTCTAAACAAATTCTACTGTACATCTTTTTTTGAGGCAGTATTACTTACTACATGTGAGAAACCGTGAATGTATTCATAAAATATTGTTATTGAAAGACTTTCAATAACTTATTACAGATTTATACAACGAAGACTGCCCTACAACATACTACAAGATTTTAATGGTTGCCAGTAGGATCGCTGATTTACAACAGTGTAGCCATTACTTATCGAATGCCCTGAAGGTTGTCATCCCTTAGAGTGATCCTTATCAAAACAAAACCACGTGACCTGCTCGCTTTTCATTGATCATGGACACCGACGTACGTTGTAGAAGCAATAAGTACGCGAGAAGTAGTTCCCTTCATTAAATTAAAACATGTCCTCTGAATATGTCCCGCGCCGTAGCCGAGCGGTTAAGGCAGGAAGCCTTGGCGCAGAGCTACGGGAGTTGCGCTGGTTCGAGTCTCCATGGGGGAAGAAATTTTCTCATGGTATTTCGGCCAGTATGGGACCGGTGCCCACCCAGCATCGTGAGGAATTTGGGTAGCTACAGTAAGTAGCTGCTCCAGGTTGAGAAAACCAGCTATAACGGCTGGGGGACTCGACATGCTGACCACATGTCACCCCTACACTGGCTGATCATCTTCGTCTGTGATTGACACATGTAGATGTGAGGCCAGCAGCCGGATGGTAGGCTAAGGGCCTTCTAGGTCTGTTGCGCCAGGAGAGAGAGTCCTCTGAATATACCTATTCTTTTTTTTTTCAAATGCCCCAGGTTGTCTTTCGACATTCCTGGTTTCTCTCCTGGCATAACTTACTTGTAACCCACTTCTGAGGTTGGGGCGCCTGGAAGGCGAGGTTACGTTGCCCCGATGATATGATGGGTGATGATGATGATAATGGTGCGCCAGGAGAGTCCCTAATCCTAAGCTTAACCTAAGATGAATATGAATGATGGTGATTGCGATGGCCATATGATTTCGCGGACCGTTTGGGCCTTAAAGTTTTCCTGACAGTTGTCTTACAGGCGAGGAAAAACCCCCATAAAAACCTCACCCAGAAAAACTGTCCCGACCGGGGATCGAACCCGTGCCCGCTGCGTGACAAGGCAGCACGCTACCCGGAGACCACAGCGGTGGACATTATACCTATTCTTAGTGAATGAAAGTAATATTCAAAACGTAGAAAATATTCTAAAAGATACCTAACTTACTTACTCACTGGCACTATCGAACCCGAAGGTTCATGGCCGCGCGTACATAAGCTCTCCATACATCCCTATCCTGAGCTAATGCTTTCCAATCATTCCCTGTATAATCTACTTCCCTCAAATCGTAGTTAATGTTGTTCTCCCGCCTCATTCTTGGCCTACCAACTGGGCGTTTTCCCTCTCTGATTTCCTACAAGAAGCTTCCATGCACGTCTTTCATTCCCCATACGTGCAACATGTCCTGCCCATCGCAGTCTACGAGACTTAACTGTTCTTATTATATCTGGCTTCCTATAAAGACCATGTAGTTCATAAAAAGATACCTAATCAATAATTAAAAACTTAAAAATAGTTTATTACATATGGGTGATGCATTTGAGTCATGCATCAGTCGATTCTCATGAAACAAAATGGCTGAAAGTATCGAGTTTTCTGTTGCTGTGTCGTCATCTCCATGTCAGAAGTGACAGTAATTGTGGCGCTAAAGGCGGAAGGATATAATTGGCGTTTGTTGATGTTAGGATCACTCTAACAGCGGATAAGGTATGGTAGATATCTTGAAGAATTCAAAGTTGGCAGACATGTGTTGAAAGTAGAACCTAGATTAAGACATAAGGGAAAGTAACTTACCTAGAGACGTTCCTATGGGCGGGGTATAAACGGGGGCGCTCTGCGCCTGTGTCATGGTGCTGATGCTCTCGTAGAGGTCGGACGTCGTGGTCACCGTCGGGAACCCAGTTTGCGCATCGTAGTATGGAGAACCTCCGTTTGCGGCGCCACTACCCAATTCCGAGAGCAACTTATGTTCATCCTTTATGCTCCATTTACTCGACCACAACTAAAAAAAGTCATCAAGAAATATTAAAATGCAGCAACCGCTTAATGCTAAACACCGTGCTGGTATAAAATTTATCAGATTTTATTCCTGGGTATCAGCGTTTAAATTCAATATGGATTACGGAAAGCAAGGTGCAAAGCACTTATTTGTTAGAACTGATAATCCATGCTATGTTAGGCGCGTACCTTATATCCAGGGCTAGGATTTATCTAACATATAAAAATAAATAATGAAGCCCATAAACAAACAACATTAAAATTTTATAAAACAATGGCTGTCCCTGTCCTTTTGTATGAGAGTGAATCTTGGATTACCACTACCAAACAATAAAGTAAAATCCAAGCAGCCGAGATTAAATTTTTAAGAAGAGTAAAAGGCTGCACTAGAATGGATCAGATAAGAAACGAGGATATCCATGAAGAACTGCAGATCTACTCCATAAAAGAAAAGATATTTAACAACAAGATACAGTGGAAAGAACATGTAGAAAGAATGGAAGAAAGTAGATTACCAAATAAAATCTTCCATTATTTTCCAAGAGGAAGAAGAGATGTCGGACGTCCTCGGAAGAGATGGTCTTAGATCTATTAGTGAAGACGGAACAGGCAACTCTTGCCTAAACCAGGAAGTGAAGAAGAAGATAAAAATGATTTTTTTTTTGCAAATACCTCAGGTTGTCTTTCGACATTCCTGGTTTCTCTCCTGGCATGGCGTACTTGTAACCCACTTCTGAGGTTGGGGTGCCTCGAAGGCGGGGTTACGTTGCCCTGATGATATGATGGGTGATGATGATGACAGTGGCGCGCCAGGAGAGTTCCTAATCCTAAACTAAGATGAATATGAATGATGATGATTGCGATGGCCATATGATTTCGGGGACAGTTTGGACCTAAAGTTTTCCTGACATTTGTCTTACAGGTGAGGAAAACACCGTTAAAAACCTCACCCAGAAAAACTGTCCCGGCCGGGGATGGAACCCGGGCCCGCTGCGTGACAAGGCAGCACGCTACCTCGAGACCACAGCGGTTTGTTTGTTGTATTTTATGCGCTGCCGTTCATCCGATTGTGATGGGGCTTTTTGAAAAATGTTAAGGAGTTTACCGGGATGAACATGGCTACAAGACAGTTGTGATACTCAACTCCTACACCCATAAAAATCGCATTTTTTAGTAAAAAACGTGAAAAAAGTAGCTTTTTGGACGCTTAAATGGCTTACGCTGCCTAAACCATAACAAATACACAAAATTAATGTAGGCTGCACAGAACTGAATTTAAAAAACTCTACAAAAAATCCCGCGACACCATATGTTTATCTTTTACACATCATTTTTATCTTTCATTGATGTCAAGAAAATTCCGATAAGTAGATAGCAGCGCCGGCGGGTATTCTTTACGGATAACTTACAATAATGAACTCAGTTTTTCAGCCCATATATGCCAAGATGATCGGGATAAGTGGATTCCCGGGCAAGTTCGGGTAATCAGCACGGGATTGACAGTTATGCATCAACAATCTAACGACGGAAACATTTGTCGCTTAGCTGTAAGATGCAAAATGTATATTAGCATTTATGAAAATCTGATTTTATAGCCGTTTGTTGCAAAACATAGAATATCGATAGGACTGATGATGCTTACATTTTTCTTTAATAATAAAGCTACATTTATTATCTCTTCTTCCTCTTCTTCTTCTTCTTCCTTTTCAGGATTAGGTTAATGCGACCTGTTCCGGTCGCAAGTCCATCGTTTCCTTGGCCGTCCCAAATATCTTTTTTTCCATGTGGTTTGTAGGCGTTGATATCTTTTAGGGTAATCTGGTATTGTCCATTCTGTCTAAATGTTCTTTCCATTGGTATTTGTGCTCTTCTAGTTTACCAACTATTGAAAATATCTCCAGTTTCATTTCTTATTGATTCATTGTGTAATCGATCCATGCCTGTACATCCTTTTACGGATCTTAAAAATTCATTTCAGTGGCTTGAATGTGTGAGATATCTCTTTTTTTGTAAGTACCCAAGATTCAGATCCATATAAAAGAACAGGAACAGCCATAATTTTATAAAACCTGGCGTTAAAAGTGTGCGTACACTTACTTCATGAGCCAGTGCAAAGGTAACCCCGACTTTCTGGCGCCCCAACCTCAGAAGTGGGTTACAAATACACCATGCCAGGAGAGAACACCAGGAGTGTCGAAAGACAACCTGGGGCATTTGCAAAAAAAAAATGTTTAAATTTGTATTCGTTGACCGGAAACCCTTTATATTTTAGCCCATAGAAATAAAGTGGCGCTTAGCCGGTTGATGCATATATCCAATTATGAATGCCAGATGGGTGTTCTGGAGTACATAGTCTTAAAGTTTCATGTGATAGAAATCTCGAAAAGAACATCCTGGTACCAAACCTGGGCCCGCTGCATGTGAACAGATGACGGGACTAGTAAATCATAAGAATGGGCCTACAATTATATTTATTGTATAATATTTAATTTATCTCCCGCCAGCACGCCACTTTAATTCTCTGGGCTACAATATAACTAGTTTTCCGTCAACGAATACAAATTTAACATTTTTTGTTTTGCAAATGCCCCAGGGTGTCTTTCGACATTCCTAGTTTCTCTCCCTGTCATGGCATACTTGTAACCCACTTCTGAAGGTTGGGGCGCCATAAGAGGTAAGGTTATGTTTGTCGTCGATGATATGATTTTTGATTATTATAGTTTTGGCTCCATGATAGACCCTAATCCTAATCTTAATCTAAGATGATTAATGATGATATATAATTGTAGGCTTTCACGGCCGGCATCTTGATCCTTATTTGGTTCGTCTTCCGGGCTTATAGGCCGTGGTCTGGTTGTCTTCATACTCGACGTTTCGTCTACTGCTGCGGTAGACATAATCAGGAGATACTGCGTGCTCTCTGTGAACTCCTCAACAGTCGGCTGCAGACTGGCTGGTCGTTGGAAACTGTCTCTCTGTTTATAGCTAAACCCCGGGTGGAAGGGGGTTTTCTGCGCGGACCGAGTTATGCGCTGTAGTGCAGTTTGCAGAAGTCATAGGCTTCGTTGTTGTGTTATGCAGTGCTGGGATCCAAAGACTATGACTTCTGCAAACTGCACTACAGCGCATAACTCGGTCCGCGCAGAAACCCCCCCCCCTCCACCCGGGTTTTAGCTATAAACAGAGAGACAGTTTCCAACGACCAGCCAGTCTGCAGCCGACTGTTGAGGAGTTCACAGAGAGCACGCAGTATCTCCTGATTATGTCTACCGCAGCAGTAGACGAAACGTCGAGTATGAAGACAACCAGACCACGGCCTATAAGCCCGGAAGACGAACCAAATATGGATCATAAATGATGATGATTGCGATGTTAAAAATATAATTTTTTTTATTAATATATCATCATCATCATCATTCTTCACGGATTAGGCCTTTGTCTGTTCCGATCTCACATCTGTTCAGTCCAGCGCTATCTTGGTCTTCCTACCGATCTTCGTCCTCCAAGATTATACATTAGTGCCATCTTTGGTATCCTACCGTCTGTCATTCTTTGCAGATGTTCTATCCAATTTTTCATGTGTTCTGCTATTTGTTGAAGTGGTTGTACTTTTAGTTCCTTTTTAATATTCTCATTTCTAATATGTTCTTCTCTAGTACAACGTTTCACAGCCTGTCATTATCATCATTTTAAGGCACGACAACTTCAAAAGTGAAAGTTTTGGCCTTCTCAACAATCCTCCTCCATGCCAATCTGTCTCTTGCCATATTCAAATTAGTCACTTTTTTCATTTTCCTTAGATCGTTCATTGTGTCATCCTCCCATCTGATCTTCGGTCTTCCTACAGCTCTGCCTCCTATAGGTTTCCATTTGTAGAGTTTTTTTGACCAGTCTCTGATCATCCATTCTTATCAAATGTCCAAGCCAACCAATTCTGAGAGATCTTATGTGGTTTACTATGTTCTGATTTTTTATTAATTTGTTTAGTTCTTCACAGCCCGTAGGAATCTCATTTCCGCTGCCTGAATTTTACTTTTTTCTTATTCCTTCAGGATCCAGGCCTCACTTCCATACATCGCCACTGGCAGTTGAGTAAATTCTTAGCTGCGTATCCTTTCTTACTTTGTTCCACAAATATGTTGAAATTTCTGCATTTTCTTATGTATATCTTGTTCTTTATAAGTTGTACCGCAGCCTAAATACTGGAAGTGTGAAACCTGTTCCAACACTTTATCTTCTATTACTATTTTTGTGCTTACTGGATACTTTCCATGGAACGTCATTACTTTAGTTTTTAATTTTGAAATTATCATATTATGTATTTCTTACTTACTTACTTACTTACTTACTTACTCATAATAGAGGAGATAGTGCATCTCCTTGCTTCAACCCATTCTGGATTTCAAAAGTGTCCGAAAACTGTTTGCCTACACGCACCCTACTCTTCGTACCATTTAGACACATGCGTATAAGTCTAACTTTTTAGGAATTCCAAACTCCAACAGGATACTATATAACTTCTCCCTCTTAATTTAATCATATGCTTTTTTGAAGTCTACGTATAGTTGATGTACAGTACCATTATATTCCCATTTCTTTTCTAAAATATGTCTTATACTAAAAATCTGATCTGTTGTAGACCTGTTTCTTCTAAATCCACATTGATGATCTCCTAATGTATTTCTTACATGCATTATTTAATTAACAGACTGCTTTTTTGTAGCCTGTCCTCTTTGTCAAAAATTAATACTATGTCAATATATTTATTACAATAAATTTATAAAACATATTATGAAAACTGATTGATAAGTACTTACATTGGAATAAAGTTGATCTCCATTGTATTGCGTTCTCTGCCTTTTGATTTCATCTTCCGGATGACCATTGAGATCCCGATTTTCGTCTGAAATTAAATAAAATATACATTTTTAATTAGAATTATAGTTTGATATATTTGTAATTTTCTATTTTTTGAAATATTTTAGCTCCACCAAACAGAGTTTAAAGCATTTATTGCTTGTTTTGTTTGAGCGATTCTAATTTTAATTTCCACTGTGTTATCGCCTGAATGGTCTAATTTTGTTCCTAAAATAAGTGCATTCAATACTAGGTTTTAGTTCTTCTCCATTGTTGAAATTTATATTTTCCATTTCTTCTCCTATACACAGATATTTTGTTTTCTCAATGTTTATATAAAGTCCCCATTTTTAATATTCTTCTATATATATAGAGTCTACCTCTGTGGTCTCGAGGTAGCGTGCTGCTTTGTCACGCAGCGGGCCGGGTTCGATCCCCGTCAGGGCAGTTTTTCTGGGTGAGGTTTTTATCGGGGTTTTTCCTCACTGTAAGACAAATGTCAGGAAAAGTTTAAGCCCCAAACGGTCCCCAAAATCATATGGCCATCATCATCATCCTTATCATTATCATCACCACCATCATCATCCTTCACCGGTGAGGAAAGCAACGGGAAGCTACCACACCTACAATTCCCTAGTAAAGCTGCAATCATAGCATGAAAATGCTCTGATTGCAGTGAAGGACCTGCCTTCGGGCAGAATTACTATGGATGGATATATATATATATATATATAATTTTTATTTGGTAATATTATAAGTCATTCAGCGTTGTTGATTTGGTAGCGTATCGTAAACAGAAAAGAGACAATTGAACGAGAAATTCAACGACAGCGGTTCTTACATAACGACAGAAAGAACAAGAAGAAGAAGAACAAAAAAGAGAAAATGGCAAAAGATTAACTGAAGTCCGCGAGGAGGTTTTTAGTGTTCGCCCATATTGTTCCACTCCGACTCCGATTCGAGGATAATGACTATTCTCCCAAACCCTTTTCCTCCTATCGGCGTCTCGGAGAAAGCTAGGCAGGAGGGAAAACAATGAAGTATCGACTAGAATCCGCGTGCCAACTTCACGTTAAGCTGGTGTACTTCCGGTGCGACGCCAGCGCCACTGCGGTCAAGTAACGGAACCACGAAAAAATCTTAAAATGTTTCCTTTTTGTTTTTTTCTCCCTTTATCACTCATTCCTTTAGATATGACGGAAAAAAGCTCTTCTAAAGTTCTTCTTTCTCCTTTTGTAAGTTTTTTTGTCGCCTTTTTGGGTTTTCCAAGTCTTGTCTTCTAAAATAAAATACCAATGGGAATATAACATATTTGAAGTACAATTTCCAGAGAGCTTAAGACAAAAACTAATTTACTACTGTAACCGGAACTGTGCTTAAACACCTCCGTTCAAAGAATATATCCTCTTCTGTTCCAACAAATCAGCATTCATTCAAATATCTGATTCATAGATATTATTTGAGATCATTCCAAAAACTTATTTTAACCTCTCACCTTACCCTATTTTATTCTACAGTGTTCTCCCTAGGCAGGTCCTCCACTGCAATCATAGCATTTTCATGCTATGCTTTGCAGCTTTACTAGGGGATGATAATGATAAGGATGATGATGGCCATATGATTTCGGGGACAGTTTGGGCCTTAAAGTTTTCCTGGCATTTGTCTTACAGGTGAGGAAAAAACCCGATAAAAACTTCACCCAGAAAGACTGTTCCGACCGGGGATCGAACCCGGGCCCGCTGCGTGGCCACAGCGGTGGACAAAATAAATATATTTAATTAAATGAAAATAATACATAAAGTTTTGTGTGATTTTCATATTTATTAAAATATAAATATGTAACAGCTGTTTCGGTACTTTGTACCTTCTTCAGACATATTATATTTTAATAAATATGAAATCACATAAAACTCTAAGTTTTATTTTTATTTAATTAAGTGAATTATGGATTTTCATCAAGTAAACACCAGTTCAATTGATAACATAAAATACATAGTTTGTATGTGGGTACAAGAAAGGAAGACGTGAGTACTGACTGACTGTTTTGTGGCAATGACTAGCATTGCCCAGTGTGCCGCTTTTTGGGAACCAGTTGAGGTCCCTTGGCGGCCAAACACCATTGTGTTTATTCAGTATGGGGTTTTGTTCCTTAGCCTTGCTGTCTCGCTGCTTATGTTTTCATTTCCGTAGCAGGTATGGATGATATGAAACATGAGTTCACTAGATTTGTCAGGAACACAAACCTTTCCATAGGTGTCGACAGACCATTCAGCAGAGGCTGAATGTTATGGAAAAGTTGTTGTCCCTGATCCGTCATTGGTATAGCAGCCACAGACCCTGGCTGACATGGGACAGTGCCTGTAGTAGGTTTAACTGTGATGCCAGAGTTTACCATAGAACTATATGAGACTGTAGGATTAACAGATTTTGATGTGAAAGTTCGAGGTTGGGACGCCGGAGTTGTTGGACTTTGGTTTGGTTTTCTTTTTTCATAAATTTCTTTTGCTTTCTTATAGGCTTCACAACCCCGGTAGGAAGCGGGATGTCCCTCTTCCCCACAGTTCGCGCACTTCAGCACGGCTCTTGTCCGTGAGTGCCTCGGTTCTCACCGGACACTCACGATGACTATGAGTACCAGCGCAAATTACGCAAGATGGGGTTAAGGAACACCCCATGAAAGTATGGTTAAACTTCTGGCATCTGAAGCACTGCTTCATGCCAGCTCTAGGTCTGTATGGTTCCACAGCCACCACTGTCAAACAGAGGCGGTTTAAGTTATATATTTCCCTACCAGCATCATTGTTCTGAAGTTCCAGGATGTATAATGGTAAGGGAGTATAAACTTCTCCTTCTTTTTTGGTGATTTGCTTTACCGATATTATTGGATATTCTAGTTCTTTAAGTTCTTCCTTGACTTCATCAGCAGTGATGCTGGCAGGAAGCCTCTTTAGAACAGCCCTCAGAGGCAGATCTTTTTTGAGTTGAAATGTATAAAATTCTTTCTTTGCATTTTTGAAGTATTCTTTGAGTAGATGAAAGTCTGCCTCCGAGGTAGCGTAGTATCTCAAACCGTCCTGGGTTTTAACTACTTTCACGTCTTTTTCGAATTTTTCTTTTAATTCCCGATTCATCCTGAAAAGGTCACCATGTCCAATCACCGTTATGGGTGGTGGGCGTGGTTCCCTTTTCGGCTGCGGCATTACTTGAGGTTCCCTGGACGGTTGGCTACTACGCCTGGTTAGCTGCTGTAGTTTGCTTGTCCCGTGACGATCCAAGTTGAGGAGCCTGAGGGTCGACAGTGTCCATTGGTTCCGGTAATTCGGATAAAATTGAAAATTTATTTTGCACTGGCACAGTCGACTCCTCATTTTGTCGTGATGTGACCTTAGTTGCCTTATTTGTGGTTGGTTTCACTTTATTTGAAACTGTATTCATGTTAACTTTTGAATTATTTTGGGATGGTTTCTCTTTACTTGAAACTGTATTCATGTTAACTTTTGAATTATTTTGGGATGGTTTCTCTTTACTTGAAACTGTATTCATGTTGTCATTTGAACTATTTTGGGATGGTTTCTCTTTCTCATTTGTTTTATATCTTTTTAGTTTCAGGTACATATTCTGTATTCTTTTTCGCACCTTTGAAAAAACAGGATACAGGAAGATCCATAATTATTGTTTTTCAATTCATGAAGCATTTTTTCAAAATAATCTTGGTTAGATTTCATATTGAGCTTAATCTCACTTAATCTTTTTAGGCAATCATTGTGTAACATCACGAGCAAAATCGGACTGACCGAAATCTGGGTACGCGCTTATGAAATTGATAACTATAACAATAGAACCACGCACCTCTCTAGCTACTTCTAGGAATTTTGATTCAGATGGAAATTTTTGATTATCTACATATCTCTCAAATTTTTTGAGCGCAGTTTCCCAAAGTTCGTAGGCCGAGGGCTCCTCATACTCAAGTTCCATAGCCTGCTCGGCACTCACGAATTTTAGTGAAGCAGTCATGGTAAGACTGTTCAGCACTAATTACTTATTACTACACTAGCACTTGGCTTGATTGAACTGAACTAAATACACAATAACCAGCAGACAAGGCTTAACAAAGCACTCGCAGTTAATAGAGTTGCTTTGCAGGAACCAAACACCACTGTATAAACACAACACTGAAAAAATTTCACTGAAAAAACACTGAATACTCTTAAGTGAGTGTGGCCGCCAGGCCCCACCCGGAAAAAAGCGACATGCTGCACAACACTATTCACCAATTCACTATTTTCAGCCAGCAATCCGAAGAAAATAATAATTTCATCTGCAACTTGGAGTAGAGAGAGGCAAAAGCCCGAGCAGTAGCGCTCAGCTTACGGCAGTGGAACAGTGAAGACAAGTCAAGGCATCCTAGATTCATCGAGTACGCAAACTTTCTTGTTGGCGGTAACGACAGCTCTTGTTACTGGTAGTAAGGATCACCGACGAGCCAACGCTAACTGGTGGACAACCTGTGGCCAACCTTGGCGACGTGAGTACAAATTTCTTCTGTTAGTTATTTGAATATGGCGGACCGCAGTGAAAACGGAATCTTGTATAACTGTTATTATTAGGTATATTGTATAATTTGACACACATTTAAGTGATTTATTTTTGTTCGTTTTCTTCTGATTTATTAAAAATATTAAATTAATTGAACCAACTGATGTATCCAAAAGGATACATTACGAATTTAAGGGTTAACGAAAGAGTGGAGAATGCTGAGTTTGCAGTGAAATACCTGCTCTTTGGCAGACGCAATGAACTAAACCTTAAGAGTAATTTGATTTTAGGAAGAGATTAGTATTTGAATGCGAATTTCATTTAGAGTTATCGCTGACTTTAACAATACATTGGCTTAAAAAAATAATTTAAAAAGCAGTAATCGAAGGGTCCGTCTCTTGTGTATGGACAATCTTTGTGGTGACATAATTGAAACGTCCAGAGTAGATTTTGAGTAGACATAACAAAGAGAGGGAAGCCATTGTAATGCGCCGAATGAAAGCTAATTAAATGACCCAGTGTTGGCTATTCTATTTGCTTGTACTCGTGGAGGAAGTCAAGAATCCCCAGAGGACGCCGAGCGTCCACCACTAGATTGTTCACTTCTCTTTCTAATCTAAGATGGCTACTTTAATTGATAAACGCTATATTCACATTGTAATACCTATTACACTGTTTCAATTCCAAAATATACTGTGTGGTACAACTTCGGCTCAACTGCACTTCTACTGGCGCTTGATTTTTCATAAGTAATGCCACGAGTGATTTCCAAATTATCGATAAATTCACGACTCACGAAGTGAGGAGTGAATTTATATAGAGAATTTGGAAATCAAGAGTGGCATTTGTTAGGACTATTTAATGAATAAAATTAAGTTGTTTACTCACAAATCATTGTTTAACTATAGTTATTTTAAAATAGTTATATATTTAATGTAAACAGCGATGTTTGAAAACAAATCAGAAATGTGAGGTTATGTTCATTCACTGCTGCTTGATCATATTATTTATTGCCAAATAAGATCACAATATTGTAAGAGTGCACCCAAGTGGAGAAATAATGAAACACATTAAACTATATATCATAATCAACATTATGGGTTATTCATTTATATTTTTAGTAAACAACTCAGTAAAATCAAGGAATCTTTTCATTATTTGCTATATTCAATGTATTTGTTGGAGAAAAATAACGCTTTGACCTGTTCAGAACATTAAAAAGGAGGAGCTTTCTTTATCACAAAAGCAGGAGCTGATAAAGATAAATCGATAAAGAGCGAGGTGAAACACGACTGTCATTGGTTGTAAAACAAAGTTCATTGAAACGTGATTGGTCATGACTAGCATTTGTGGCATGAGTTAAATAGTCAGTTATATTGTTGTAAACTATAGCTCTTCTTCAATATATAAAACTATTATTCTACCAGTTATATTACATGGGTGCGAAACATGGACTCTTACTTTAAGGGAGGAAAGGAGATTACGAGTATTTGAGAATAAAGTTCTTAGGAAAATTTTTGGACCAAAGAGAGATGAACAGACAGGTGAATGGAGAAGACTACATAACAATTAACTACATGGTCTTTATAGGAAGCCAGATATAATAAGAACAGTCAATTCTCGTAGACTGCGATGGGCAGGACATGTTGCACGTATGGGGAATGAAAGACGTGCATGGAAGCTTCTTGTAGGAAAGCCAGAGGGAAAACGCCCAGTTGGTAGACCAAGAATGAGGTGGGAGAACATTAACTATGATTTGAGGGAAATAGATTATATAGGGAATGATTGGAAAGCATTAGCTCAGGATAGGGATGTATGGAGAGCTTATGTCCGCGCGGCCATGAACCTACGGGTTCGATAGTGCCAGTGAGTAAGTAAGTAAGTATAGCTCTTCTTCTGTATTTACTAACATTATTTAATATTTTGAAAATCTTCAAACAATTTTTATAACATTATTAGACAATTTTGAAGTATTTATTTAAATATGCAAATCACAATATTAAGATTTTTAAGATTTTTAAGATTTATTTAGCCTGGCGGAGTTAAGGCCATATGGCCTTCTCTTCCACTCACCAGGACAAACATATGTTACATAAGAATATAACAATCTTAATTAACTCTAATATTAAACACTAAGTAAAAATTTGATCAAAAGATAATATCTAATATACATATTACGATCTATAATACAACCAGTTAATATTAGTTAAAATTAAGACTAAAACTAATAATAAAATGTATACAAGCAAGACATATTAAATTGTCGCTGTCTAGTGTATATAAAAACAGGAAAATAATGAGATATAGAAAACTAATTTTACGATTATACAATATTTAAAACAAAACAAATAAAAATATTTGTTATTCTTAATATTATGTACAGAAATAATTAAATATATTAATATTGCTAAAAGAATACTATCAGTGAGGTGTATAAGTTAGTTTGTTATTAAATAATTCTTTAGTTTGTTTTTGAAGGATGTTATAGTTTGACAGTCTCTGACATAGGGTGGAAGGGAATTCCATGTTTTGGTAAGTGACACCGTAAAAGATAATGAATAATATACAGTGTGATGAGGCGGGATATAAAGGACAACGTGCTGATGGGTTCGAGTGTCAAGATTATGTGTGTCGGATAGTCTGATGAAGCGGCGTGATAAATAATTAGGCGATGACGTGTGAAGTATTTTATAGAGAAGGGCTAGGGAATGGACAGTTCTACGATCTCTTAGACGAAACCACGATAATTGTTCCAGGGACGGTGTAACATGGTCAAATTTGCGAATACCACAAATAAAACGTGCGCAAGAATTATGAACACGTTGAAGTCTTTGAGTGGAAATAATATTTAAGTCTGTAAAAAGAGTGTCACAATAATCAAAATGGGGCATTGCAAGTGTTTCTACTAACATTTTCCTAAGGGCGAATGGCAAACAATTTCGTACACGATTTAATGAATGTATTATTGAGAAGACTGTTTTGCATGTATGGTTTATTTGTGTATTCCAATTTAAGTTTTTGTCAATAAATACTCCTAGAATTTTTACTGTCTCACTATAAGGGATTTGAACTCCGTTTAGTATTATGACACTGTTAAACAATATTGTGATGCTAACTGCTATTTTCTCCACAGAGTATATTACTTAGTCTATGATTTTTCTATCGCTGTTTTAGGTTATCACGGGTTGGATCAGCGTTAGGGAGCGATAAGTAAGTTAAGTGTACACCCATTTTTAATAAACGTTTGGTAATTTTAATGTTATTAATATATTTTTTTTATAGATTTGGGGATTTATTGCAAATATTGGCCATTTCATAGCGACAGATAGTAATCAAGAATGACAATCGATAAGTGGTTCAATTGTGGGTTATCGCTGGCTCTATAAACTCTGACGCATGCGCACTGTTGTTATATAGGACTTCGAAAATATTTCACGCTAGTTTAAGTGCAGTTTTTCCATAACTTCTTTAAGCAGTGTGAAGAACGCTGGCTCTATAAACTCTGGCGCATGCACACTGTTGTTCTATAGGACTTCGAAAATATTTCACGCTAGTTTAAGTGCAGTTTTTCCATAACTTCTTTAAGCAGTGTGAAGAACGCTGGCTCTATAAACTCTGGCGCATGCGCACTGTTGTTCTATAGGACTTCGAAAATATTTCACGCTAGTTTAAGTGCAGTTTTTCCATAACTTCTTTAAGCAGTGTGAAGAACGGGGCCTATATATTAATGCGTTTATTTTATTTACTTTGGTGTCCTGTGCTGATTATGTAGTACTATTGGGTGATAGCGTGGGGATACTAAGGACAACACGTACACACTATTGAGTAACAGTAAGAAATTGGGCTGGAAGTAAACATCAATAAAACTAAATATATGTTCGCGCATAGATGTATTGTATTGTATTGTAAGCCTATGTTTTCCCTTTATAGAGATTTAGGCGCTTTCCCCCTACAGGGAAGAATTTGAACCATACTAATCTAGTTACACTTGTTTTCGTATAGATGTCATTTTGAGTGGTCCGTGGTCAGCGTTCCGCCTCATACTGACATCTAGGAAACCAAGGTAGTACTAGGACGGAAAATTCGGTAAATTTTGCTTAGAGGCCTTTTCATTCAGGCTTAAGGATTTTTTACGAGCCTGAAAATCTTCAGACTCGGGACCCACGGCTTAAAGTCCCTCCCGGAGGACTTGCTCCTTGGATTTTTCCGTCCTAAAAAAACCATCGACTACGGGCGGGTTTGAACCCGCGACCCTCGGAACCAGAGGCAAGGAGCATAACTACTAGTCCACCGCATATGTATATATATATATATATATATATATACATTATGTAATGGAAATGGACAGCAAATGACAAATGAGGAAAATTTTGAAGTGGCCGAATCCAAATATTTAGGAACAATAATTACAAATAGAAATAAGCTCAACTAGGAACATAGGCCCAATTCTGAAAATGCATGCTGTTATGCATTACAGGGATTATTGTAGTCCCAACTCCTTTAAAAAAAAAGTTAAACTAAAAAATAAATAAAATTATTTTCCTAGCTATATTTTATGGAAACATGGATTCTTACTTTAAGGGAGGAAAGGAGATTACGAGTATCTGAGAATAAAGTTCTTAGGAATTTGTTTTGGATCAAAGAGAGATGATCAGATAGATGAATGGAGAAGACTACATAACAGTGAGCTACATGATCTTTATATGAAGCCAGAAATAATAAGAATAGCGAAGTCTCGTAGACCCACGATAGCCAGGACATCTTGCAAGTATGGAGGATGAGAGAGGTGCATGAAAGCTTCTGGTAAGAAAACAGAAGGAAAACGTCCTCTTGGTAGATAAAGAATGAGGTGGGAGAATAACATTATCCATGATTTGAGGGAGATAGATTATACAGGGAATGATTGGAAAACATTAGCTGAGGAAAGGGATGTGTGGAGAGCTCATGTACGCGCGGCCATGAACCTACGGGTTCGATAGAACCAGTGAGTGGTTAATTAGTATTTAATAATATTATTAGGAACATTCTACACTAACAATGGTTCTCCTTTAACTTAAACTGACTTGTCGCCAGAGGTTTCTGTTTAAAGCATTTTTCTTCACTCCATCTATCAAACGTTATTTATAGTTACTTCAATTACAATTTGAAATTTTTAAAATGTATTTAGTAAATGTATTTCATCAATTTAAAAAAAAATATTGTTTGTAGGCCTATCAGTTTGTCCTTGAGGCAATCCTCTAAAGAGGAAAGTTGGAAATTCGGACAAAAGAACATTTCAGAAATATTAAAAATTGTGAAATTGAAAAATCTGCAATTGCTGCACATAGTTTATTAGAACATCATAAAATTGGAAGAGAAGCTAAACTTTTAAAACAAGTAGAGAAACCTTTGGAATTGACAGTTTGGGAAAAAATATACATTCAGAAAAACAAAAATAGATCAATGAATTTTGATATCCCTAACGAAATTACATTGATTTCGAAGTATATAAATTCAACCATAGATGGCAGCACTGAAGATGGCGACAATAGAATAGTTGACGGCCGAAGAATTTCATCAGTCGGAGTTATGGCTGACGATGAACATGACTATGTTGGAAATCGCGATTAAAAAAAAAAAGATTATACCTCATAATGTTTACTTCCCAACATTAATTAAATGTAACGTTGTATATGCCTATAGTAATAAAATATGTACGTTAATATGTTATATACGTTAATTGTCCCAAAAATTCTATAAATTACAGTGACTATTTAACTCATGCCCCAAATGGGAGTCAATGACCAATCACGTCACAATGATGTTTGATTTACAACCAATCACAGTCGTGTTTCGCGTAGAAGTTACCAACTAAAGTTTATCATAAGTAATGCCACGAGTGATTTCCAAATTATCGATAAATTCACGACTCACGAAGTGAGGAGTGAATTTATCTAGAGAATTTGGAAATCAAGAGTGGCATTTGTTAGGACTATTTAACGAATAAAATTAAGTTGTTTACTCACAAATCATTATTTAACTAGCCTATAGTTATTTTAAAATATTTATATATTTAATGTAAACGGCGATGTTTGAAAACAAATGAGAAACGATAGGTACGCTTCTACCGCTTCTTTTGTTTATCACTGCAACCAGATCATACTATTTATTGCCAAAGGAACGCAATATTGTAAGGAGGAGCTTTCTTTAATATGGTAATTAAAACACTGATAAATATTTGGTGAAACACGACTCTGATTGGTTGTGAAACAGAAATCATTGAAACGTGATTGGTCATTGACTCCCATTTGGGGCATGAGTTAAATAGTCATAATAAAGAAAGTACCTCCTTTTTAACATTCTGAATAGGCCATAGCTTTATTTTACAGTGACTGACTCGCCAAGAAATACGGCTACCAGATTGTATATATAGTGCATGAATGTCAACACATACCGCATGCGGGAGTTAATACAAAAACATTTGTAGCAATTGATTATACCACAAAAAAAAAGAAACTACAGTTTGCACTTTCTTAAATGTATTTTTTCCCAGAAAAATATAATTGTCATATTTACATCATACGACATCAGAAATGAATTAATATACAGTTTGATGTGTTTAATTTTTTCTTCACTAGAGAGCGTTCTTACAATATTGCGTTCCATTGGCAATAAATAGTATGATCTAGTTGCAGTGATAAACAAAAGAAGCAGATGAAGCGTACCTATCGCTTCTCATTTGTTTTCAAACATCGCCGTTTACATTAAATATATAAATATTTTAAAATAACTATATTTAAATAATGATTTGTGAGTAACAGCTTAATTTTATTCGTTAAATAGTCCTAACAAATGCCACTCTTGATTTCCAAATTCTCTAGATAAATTTATCGCTAATTTGGAAATCACTCGTGGCATTACTTATGAAAATGTCTTTCAAATGGGTCAAGTAGTTTTTGAGTCCACAGTTTTTATATACAAATATATGTAGGAGTTGTGTACATCTGATTGAGACTTGATGGTCATGAAATGAGTTGACCAATCAGTTAGGGTAATACAAGTAACAAAATAATCTTTAAGCCGGTCATGACTGGAAATGTACAGGTGTACACTGTACGTAGTACATTCTCAATAGATTGCAATGTCTCCCAGAGGACTACATGAGGCAGGGATGAGGTTTGCTCTAGGGATGGGAGCGATCCAATTAAAATAATGCGCCAACAAGTGTTGGAACATCCCTCCCTCCTCTCTATACTATTGCTTGCGCTGCAAACTCCAAACCAACCCCCTACCCCCAAACCCTGCCTAGTTGGCTATCCTCATATCCCCACTGAAGCTGTTGCACTGCGTTTCAATTGACCAGTGACATTTTGATGTTCGCCCTACCGGCTGCAAAATTGTGATTAGATTGTTCTGTGGATCCCTGCAGGGCTCATATACTGGGGGGGGGGAATGTGGGGACTAAAATTGGATTACGAGTGTTGAGCTAGTATTATGTGATGATTATGATGGAGTGGTAGGAGAGGGGGTGGGTTTTGGATTTTATAGCGGGGAGTGTTTTTCGTGAGGATAAGGGATGGGGAATAGAGGGTAGATGGACTGTCGGGAAATGTATGGTTCATGTGGAAGTGTTATTAGGGTCGGGGATCGAAAAAGGGATTACTGAGGAGGGTGGGGGTGGAATGATACATGTGTGTTGTAAAGTATAGTGCCTTTAAAAAAACGTGTTGTAAGGGAAGAGAGGAGAGCATACGATATTTTTTATGGTGGGGAAAGTACAATTTTAAAGGGCAAAGGTGTGATTTTTCTATATGAACTTGGGTACTGCTGGCTTCATGTTGTAATTCATAGGTTTTTTTTATCGAGGTCGTTATATTTATGGAGAAATTAATAGATATAATATACTATATGACTTTTATGATAAATGGACTTCATTGTATAAAATATGTAGTTAATTTCAGTTGTAATGGAAATCTTCAAACTTGCAACAGTTGCATTAATTTTGTTTTTTAAGTTTGAAATAAAGAAAATCTTTTTAAATAATCAATTGAGTTGGTGTTTACTTGAGGAAAATCCATATGTATTAATTAAATAAAAATAAAACTTAGTTTTATTTTATTTTTATATATATATATATATATATATATGATCCGGGTTCGAATCCCGTCCAGGCATTTATTTTTCTTATCATACCATATATATAAGTTATATATATATATATTCTTCTTCTTCTTCTTCTTCTTCACGGTTTAGGCTTCTTTACTAGCTTGTTCCGGTTCCAAATATGCTGCTCTTTCTATATTTCTTTGGTCTTCTCAAACTTCTTCTTCCTCGTGGTGAATAGCTGTATGCTGCTTTTGGTATTCTATTCTCAGTCATCCTTGCCAAGTGTTCTTTCCAGTTGATTCTGTATTTTTCTATTGTTGTGTTTAATTCCTATACTTTTAGTTGTTGTCTTATTTCTGTGTTATGTTTTTTGTCTGTTCTTTGATATCCTGCTATTGGTATGAAGAATCTCATTTCAGCAGCTTGTATTCTGGCAGATTGTTGTGTTGTCACTGTCCATGTTTCGGATCCATAAGTAATAATAGGCACTGTCATTGTCATCATCATCATCATCATCATAGTACATTCACGAATTTAGGTCATTTGTTGACCTGTTTCGGCCTCAAGAGAAACACCATCCAAAAGTCTTTTGAGTGGACGTCCTGGTCTTCTTCTTCCTGCAGGTTGATATCTTAACATTTGTTTGGGTATTCTGTGATCTTCCATTCGATGAACATGTTGCATCCATCTTTACTTATAATCAGAAATTTTGTTTTCTAAAGATTCCATGTGTAATTCTTCTAAGATGTCTTCATTTTTTTTTGTGATCTAGTAGTGTGTATCCTGCAGTCCTGCGAAGATATCTCATTTCAGCAGATCTAAGTCTCTGTATATCCTTCTGTTTCAACGTCCATACTTCGCTACCATACAAAAGAGTTGGAAGAGCCAGTGTTTTATACACTTTTAATCTTGAATGTTTTTGGACTAACTGTGGCTTGAAGATAGAATCTATTAACACTGTCATTGTCTTGTATAATTTCATTATAGAGTCTTTCCTGACTTTATTTTTCAAAGTTATTTTTAGTGTTCCTGTTATATAATTAAACTTATTTAGTTTGTTATTTATATCTGTTTCTGCTGTGTATGATATTTCGCAACCTGGGAAGTTATATCTTACCACTTGTTCTATTGGTTTATTAAGATATATAAATTGAAGCGTGGTACAAGCGACAATGTCTATATAGGACAAACTGGTAGACCTTTTATCTCTCCTATAAAGGAACACATGAGAGTATATAACAGAAATTTAGAATATTAAAAATATGCTAACCACCTATTCCAACTTAATCATTGTTTCGATACAAATTTTGAAATTTTACATGTTTGTGATAAGGGTAAGAAGTTGGACTTTTGGAGGCTGTAGAAATAAATAAATTGAAAAGTAGTAATAAACTGTTAAATTCTCAACTTGATTTGAATGAATCGCCTTTGTTAAATTAAAAAAAATAAAAAAAAAATTGTTGTATTGTTGCTTATATCAGTTGATATGTACTATAATAACACAATTCATAATTTAACATGTCTGAAGAAGGTACAGTGTACCGAAACAGCTGTCACTGAATTATATCTTAATAAATATGAAAATCAAATAAAACTACGTTTTATTTATATATATATATATAGGAATGAGATGCACAAAGAAATTAAACATAGGCTCAATTCTGGAAATGCGTGCTATATGCATTGCAGAGACTCTTGTTGTCCCAACTCCTTTCAAAAAAACGTTAAACTGAAAATATATAAAACTATTATTCTACCAGATATATTATATGGATGCGAAACATGGACTCTTACTTTAAGGGAGAATGAGATTACGAGTATTTGAGAATAAAGTACTTAGGACAATTTTTGGACCAAAGAAAGATGAACAGACAGGTGAATGGAGAAGAGACTTCATAACAATGAACTACATGGTCTTTATAGAAAGCCAGATATAATAAGAACAGTTAAGTCTCGTAGACTGCGATGGACAGGACATGTTGCACATATGGGGAATGAAAGACTTGCATGGAAGCTTCTTGTAGGAAAGCCAGAGGGAAACGCCCAGTTGGTAGACCAAGAATGAGGTGAGAGAATAACATTAACTATGATTTGAGGGAAGTAGATTATACAGGGAATGATTGGAAAGGATTAGTTCAGGATAGGGATGTATGGAGAGCTTATGTCCGCGCGGCCATGAACCTACGGATTCGATAGTGCCAGTGAGTAAGTAAGTATATATATATATATATATATATATATATATATATATATATATATATCCATAGTAATGTTTAATTCAGTATTTTTAGAGTTCTCTTATTTGAGAAGGATTCTTCTTGTCTCTGTTGAGAAGTTAAAGCACAGTTTGGAACAAAGTCAATAATTTAACGACAGAGCCTGTAGAGCCACAAAACACAACGCGATAAAACGGCTGATAGAGTGACGTGGAATTGGATTTTAATACTAGTGACATGTTATCTGCACAAACAGATAACGGCCCACCAGTCCATCAAACACGTGTTCGTCTCCATCACACACCGTGGCGACACCAGTGCCCTCACACTTGTTCCTCTTTTTCATTCCAATGAGGTTACAATCAATGTGTGCAATGAATCCACATCTACCAACTGTACGCTACACATGGTCATGGCTAGAGTCCGGATATTAAGCACTTAAAAAGTTCAAAATAGGCAGGCAAAAAAGCACTAAAAATCATTAATGTAGGCACTAAAAATCAAAATAGGTCCTTACAAAAAATTGACTACAACATAAAATGTTACAGCCTTTTCTAAAGATTTATAAACATATACTGTCAATAGCATACGAAGATATCAGGGATGATTTTGGAACTTGTTTTGCCTTTTTACAAAGAGCCGCGTTCCGCGCCATAGCCGAGCGGTTAAGGTAGGAAGCCTTGGCGCAGAGCTACGGGACTTGCGCTGGTTCGAGTCTCCATGGGGGAAGAAATTTTCTCATGGTATTTCGGCCAGTATGGGACCGGTACCCATCCAGCATTGTGATGCAATAGGATAGCTACAATAAGTAGCGGCTCCAGGTTGAGGAACCAGCTATAACGGCTGGGGGACTCGACATGCTAACCACATGTCACCCCTACACTGGCTGTTGATCATCTACCTCTGTGATGGACACATGTGGATGTGAAGGGCCAGCAGCCGGCTGGTAAAAGGGCAACCGCTGAAAAGTGGAAAGACCCTCAATCGGAAGAAAGAGCCGCGGTGGACTAGTGGTTATGCTCCTTACCTCTGGTCCCGAGGATCGCAGGCTCAAACCCGACCGGAGTCGATGGATTTTTAGGACGGAAAAATTCAAGGAGCAAGTCCTCCGGGAGGGACTTTAAGCCGTGGGTCCCGAGTCTGAAGATTTTCAGCCTCGTAAAAAATCCTTAAGCCTGAATGAAAAGGCCTCTAAGCAAAATTTACCGAATTTTCTCATCCTAGTACTACCTTGGTTTCCTAGATGTCAGTATGAGGCGGAACGCTGACCACGGACCACTCAAAATGGCATCTATACGAAAACAAGTGTAACTAAATTTAGTATGGTTTCAATTCGTCCCTGTAGGGGGAGAGCGCCTAAATCTCTGTAAAGGGAAAACATAGGCTTACAATACAATACAAAATACAAAGAGCATACTTATGGTTTGCAGTGTGTACGTGCTGCGAAACATGGCACTTCTTCGCGCAATTCACTGAAATTTTACACACTTTGCAAAACAATGTCACTTGCGAATATTTCCGCACCAAATACTTTAACGAAATTGGTCAGTTTGTCTTTTACTGTTTTACTCTTGTCCGTTCTTTAGGCATCGTGAAACAACTAATCTAAAGGTGGTAGCACTACTTTGTCTTTGAAGCACCTGTCTGTGAACGAGGACTACAGACTGAATTCAATGTTACCAACATCAAAAATAGTATTGCCAGTCAATTAAAGGTTTTTATGCAATGGTATGTGTCGTGAAGTTTGTCCATGAAATGTTAGTTAATTTCGAAAAAAATGACAAATAGGCATTTATAGGCATTGTTAGCTGAAATAGGCATGTATAGGCAAAATTAACTTCATGGAAAACAACTCTAGGGTCGTCGGTATGAACTTATAAGAAGTCACTTTTACAATATCGATAAGAAATATCTGTAGGCATTTTCCCTAACATCCGGTCTCTAGTTATGACCAAACATGGCCCCCATTTCTTATGGTCGGATTTTAATGATTATTTATCAACTAACTAACTAACTAACTAACTAACTGACTGACTGACTGACTGACTGACTGACTGACTGACTGACTGACTGACTGACTGACTGACTGACTGACTGACTGACTGACTGACTGACTGACTGACTGACTGACTGACTGACTGACTGACTGACTGACTGACTGACTGACTGACTGACTGACTGACTGACTGACTGACTGACTGACTGACTGACTGACTGCCTGATTGACTGACTGACTGACTAACTATACCAGAAATTGTAACCAAAAAAATAACAAAATAAAAACAACAGATGGTTACACTGGTCAACATGATTTTTGTCTCATGAGTACCAATAGTTGTACTTATTGCTGTTTTTTATCGTGTTTTCAAACATCTTTAAATATCTTGGGTCAATAATTACCAGTTTAGGTACCTGTGAGAGAGATGCACAGACTAAAATTGCAATAGCAAAAAATGCAACTAAAACATTACATGGAATAATTTGGAACAAAAATATCACAAAGGAAACTAAAATGAAAATTTATGAGTGCGTTAATACAGAATATTTTGTCATATGGAAGTGAAACTTGGCATTTGACGCAAGTACAAAAAAATAAAAAATTAGAACAGTTCAATTTGATTATTTTAGAAGAAGCCTCCAA